>JAHQIW010006763.1:0-140445 GCA_019055375.1 Parelaphostrongylus tenuis | reverse complement strand
GAAACGACAGGTGATGAAGGTGGCAGGTTTAGAGAAATAAGAAGTGCGGCTTCCAACGACAGAGAGGGTTGTGGTTGAGCGGTTGTGATATTCGGCTCGGCGAAGCGTGAGGCTGATCCTCCAACACTTTCTCGAAATCAATAACGAACACTCTACGGAATGACCCACCTTGGCTGTCCTAGAGACTGCTACGAGACGCAGTCAACCAGTATTCTCCGATGTCCACGACGAGACGAAAAACGATTTGAATGATAGAAATATCTGAGATCCCCAAGTTAGAGAAAGTATAATATCATAGAAAGTTAAATAGAAAAAAGAACAGAGCTCTCGGATTCGTCTTCAATTTTAACTCCGTCTGAGGTGATCGAATGCATATCTGGCCTCTACAATGACTCGCGGTGGCCTCCTGCCGGGTCAGCTGCTTATCCTTCCAGACAAGTCTGAGACCTGTCTGGTACAAATTGCTGACCTCAGAGGGATGGATGAGATAGTGAGTCCATGAGCGCGAGATCGAACCACCGACCTTGTGTGCGCGACGCAGAGCACCTCTAGCCATGCGCTCAAAGTGAGACAGTAGACAAAAACGTTTCATAATCAGGCTGCTCTTACTCGCTTCTTGTTCTCTTCTCGTGACGCGTGATGTGGGTCGAGAAGCTTCACCATATAACGAACAGTTAGGAACGATATAGCCGCTGCAGCAGCGAGGTCGAACACACAGGGAGATCAGCTCCGATCGCTCTGACATCTACAACCTGAAATAAAATGTAGACATTAATCCTCTAAGCCACATATAACATCAAAAAGAACACGACCTATCGCATGCTAAGTCTCAATAAAGTGCGATAAAAAAAAGAAACCAAGTCAGGAGACGAACGCGATATCGAAAGAAACCCAATCTCCACAGAAAGACAGCACACCAGTTTCAAAGCGTTCATTTCGCCGTCATTGGCTACTTTTATATCATGCGTTATCACTGATTCCTACTAACTCACACTATCCACGTCACATCGACGTGGTAATTTCTGCTGACATCAGTTATTAACGCGTCGGAAACAGAAAAAAGAACTCATCCATCATGGAAGAACTGGTTTTTTTTCGATGAGGAGGGAACGAATGAAAAACCGATCTCATTCGCTGGAGAGGAATTGTTCACAGGAGTGTTAGTAACCATTCGAAAGCCGAGACTTGAGGCTAGCGCCCCACGTCGCCGGCTTTTCGAAACACCCTTTTATGACCTCGTAGCATCCAGATCAAGAATCATGTTTCACATTCGCCTTTTGCCTTCATTTTTATCACGTGTATGAATCTCTGGGAGCCGAAAAGCATACCAATTTGTAGAGGAACTGCCGTATTATCTAGGTCAATCGCTTTGTATGAAGTTTCTTTCAAAGTGGTGAAAAAAATACTGAATTAAATAAGAAAAATACCGATCGTCCCGCCACGCCCCTTGTCACGGCCGTCGCCTCGTCGAATAGCCTGTGAACAACGTTACCACGAATGTAAAACTCGATCTTATTGTCCCTGTCAAACCATATTTCCAGAAAATAATCATATCGCTGGAGTCAGAAAACATTACGCTATCATAGGATTACTGATAGCCTAAAGAAGGAGCTTTGCCTGGAGAGGTTTAGGCATAAATCAAAAGCCCAGAGATCATCAAAAGACCGAAAGGGATTTTTGGAAAGCAAACATATTTCTGAGTTCTTTGAGGCTTGTGCTATAGTTTGAATACCAGCACTCTGAGGAAGGAGTCCTGTTCAGAGAAATATAGGCGAGATAAGCGAAAAAAACACGTGGTTTTATAAAACATGATTTTCTTTTGAACGTTACAGCGTTATAAAAAGGTGTTTTAAAAAGCCAACGATGTGGAGCTGTAGCCACAAGTCTCAGCTTACAAATGGTTGCTAACATTCCTATGAAAAGTTCTTCTCCTGGAGAGATCGATTTTCTGTTTGCTCCCTACTAATCAGAAAGAACTGAAGAATTTAAACATAAGCGGTTTCTGGAATCTGATAGACACAAGCCCTAATCGTCCTCAAGGACTAAAGGTTGCACTGTAGAAGAGGAGAGGGCTGTGGCCGGGTGGTTAGTAATGTTTGGCGCGGAGTTATTCCTTCTCTCCTACCCCTCGTCGGCAATCAATGACAAACGATCAACGGAGATCCACAGTGTGGTTATCCTCGAGATGGCAAGGCCGTATTCGACCTAGTTCTCACTACGTACGTGAAGTAAATGAAACGACTGCTAGAAGTACTGGGATCTGCACAGTAGGGGAAAATCTGTGATATAGGTCAAACCAAAACCAGATTAAGCCAGAGAACCTGAAGCACCTGCTGCCAATTATCATCGACACCTGGCTCGGCTCTTCACTCGCTACCTGTCAGAATGCAAGGTCCCTATTCAATGGAAAACCAGCAAGACCGTATTGTTGTTCAAAAAGGGAGACCTTCACGACATAGGCAATTATCGTCCAATCTGCTTGCTGTCCGTTGTCTATAAACTCTTTACTCGAGTCATCCTAGAACAGGATTGACAGAACACTGGACGAAGGACAGCCATGCGAACAAGCAGGGTTCCGAAAAGGATTTAGTACCATGGACCACATCCACACGATCACAAGACTCATTGAAGTTTCGCGAGAGTACAAACAACCACTCTGTCTCACTTTCATCGATCTGAAGAAAGCCTTTGATTCAGTGGAAACAGAAGCGGTTATAGAGGCTCTGGATAACCAGGGCGTCCCTACTCGGTACATAATGATCCTTCGTGAGCTTTATAAAGATTTCACGACCAAATATCTCCATTCTACAACAATATCACCATTGACGTAAGAAGAGGGGTTCGACAAGGCGATACAATATCGCCAAAACTATTCACTGCCACCCTACAAAACGTCATGCGAAATTAGAATGGGACGAAATGGGAGTGAAAATTGACGGTCGACAATTAAACCATCTTCGCTTTGCTGACGATATCGTTCTCATAACACCAAACATCAGCCAAGCGGAACGAATGTTGACTGATTTCGATAACGCCTGTGGAAAGATCGGTCTTCAACTGAATCTAACGAAAACAATGTTCATGAGGAACGGATGGGTTTCTAATGCCCCATTCACGCTCAACGGAACGACAATTTCCGAATGCTCCAGTTACATCTATCTAGGTCGTGAAATCAACATGATGAACGACCTAGCCCAGAGTTGAGCAGGAGGAAACGAGCGGCTTGGGGAACGTTTAAGAGCATCGAAGATGTAGTGAAGAGGACAAAGAACATCCGACTCCGTGCCCACCTTTTCGACTCGACAATTATCCCTGCCCTGACGTATGCAGCAGAAACCTGGTCGCTACGTAAGCAGGATGAAAGATCACTTGGCGTTATCGAACGCGCAGTCGAAAGGTCGATGCTAGGAGTATCCCGTATCTCGCAAATGAGAGAAAGGATCCGAAGTTCCGACCTACGTCAACGATCGAAAATCAGAGACGCCGTTCTACACGCCAGGATATCGAAATAAGGTGGGCCGGACACGTGATGCGCTTCAACGACAACCGATGGACGAGAGCCGTTACCGACTGGATTCCTCGGGACGTCAAGCGCTCTAAAGGAGACCACTGACCCGTTGGTCCGATTTCTTCACGAAAGGTATAGAAAGAATATGATGCTCAGCGAATCCCTAGAGCGAGGAGAACCCACTGGGCTACTCTTGCACGCGATAGGGAAAAATGGAAGCGTTGCTGGTACCCGCTCGAGTCACTCGACGATCAACGGGACGACAGGAGATAGGTGACAGGTGATACGTCAAATAAAATATTGACCCCTTGAGGATCACCGTTGAGGGGCAGGCGGCGCCGCACCGTCGCTAGCGCGGCAGTCCATGTAGGACGCGTCCGCATGTCTGATTGTGTGCCTGCTTTCCCACAAGACGCGACGCCGTCAATACTCTGAAGCTCGTTGAGATTTGAAGTCGCGGCTCGGTACCACGCGTACCGTATGGTCCGTAAGGGTTAAGCTTGAACCTTGTTTTGCACTGCGAGTTCCGATACCCGGACCATCGAACATTTTTTGAATGACTATCTTGGACGAGGGAAAAAGTGATTATGCTCAGCTATGATCTTGTCGGTCTTTAGGTCCCCACATATTTCCGCCATTTTTATGAAATCCACTAGAGTTGTTCTACACATATGCTTTCCATACTTCGTTTCACAGAGACAAAGAACAGAGCTCTCGGCGTTGATCAATCCCTGCGGGATGGGCCATGCAATCGTCTTCAATTCTGAACTTCGTTTGAGGTGACCGGATGAGTATCTCCACCTTGCAATGACTCGCTGTCGCCTTCCCCTGTATCGAGTCAGTGCTGCTTGTCCTCTCAGACAAGTCTGAGGCCAGTCCGGTACCAACTTACAAGACCCTGGAAGAATGGGTAGCATAGTGAGCCATCACAGTGCGGCTTTAGTCAGGAATCTCAGTTTTCGAATGGCTACTAAAACTCCTATGAAAAATTCCTGTCCAGCGAATGAGCTCGGTTTCATAGTCGCCTCATAATGGACAAGTACCAGGTAATCAATTTTCTATCTATTCATGGAACACACACTTGTTTTGACAGTGCGACTTCAATATATCCAAGAATATTGGGTGATATACAAAACTCTGAACTCGGCTGGGAGTTGAACCTACGTTTCATTCTTTCGGAGACAGCGTACTAACCACTTCACTATTGCGACTTCGGTGCCCCTCTTACCAAATTCATATTCCAAGACACAGTTAACATATTATATATATGTTGCGTCCATTCGAACATAAAGACTGCACACCATAAAACTCTTTCTCGAGGACTTCATATCGCCTTGAATAACGTAAAGCTCCTTAGGCGCGGAAAACATTACATTTCACATATATCCCTCCTGATCTCTTTATATACGATTCAAAAAGAAAATTTTATAATGCCGCTTCTTGCAACTAAAAACTCTGATTGGTTCTGCCTCAGAAAGAGCGATAACAGAGCAGGTGTTCCGCAGTGCAATGGTTAGAACGCACCCCAGAAAGTATGGGACGCGGGTTCAACTCCCACCCAGGTCTATGCTTTGCAAACCACTCAACAACATTAGATATGCTTCGAATACTTCCTTTAACTCAACCTCAATATCATGCTAAGATATAAGATAGCTACTCGGTCATATAGTTCATGACTTCTCAGGTAACGCATATTAGCGTGACATCTTCAAGCGTCGAAGATTCCTCATGTGCATGTACAAAATCCGAGCAATAGAATAGTTCTTGCAAAAATTTCTACGAATTCCAATCCATTCATACAAAAGTTTACACCAATCCGACATATGGACAACATCCTAGAGGCAGACGATCTGTATCTCAATTACACAACCTATTCATGATAAACCCCTGAGGAATAACGCTGATAAGCAGGCGGCCGTCGCGCCGTCGCTTGCCCATAAAATGCGCTTGCTTTCCCACGAACATAGCGCCATACTGTGTAGCAGGTGGCTGTCGCGCTGCTTTCCACGAAACGCAACGCCACCGACGGCGCGCAGTACGGCACAAAAAGTGCCGCTTGGCTCTTAAAGGGTTAAGGGTCTTCTAGTAAAAGTTCCCTATATCCCCAGCTAGAGTCATCTCCATACTAGTTCTGCTGCGAGAACATGGTTCGAAGTGTACGATAAGTTGTGTCATATTCTTAAGACATCAAGGCTGTATCACTGTAGTATTAAGAGACTGACAGAACAAACTGCTGATCATTCACGATTGACGTGGCACGCGTCGTACACTTTTGAACGACACTTGATATAGTCACCTTTCCCTCTCACAAATGTACGAGGAAAAGATTCAACAGGGATCTGAGCTTGAACGGCAACATAAATCTTTACCAACAATTACAAATAAGTACACCAAAACGGGAGAACCCATAAAGAAGAATGGCCTTCAGTACCAACAAATTTATCACTAGCAAAAAAGAGTAACAACAACGGCCAAATTAGTTTGTACGCACAGACACTTGCCACACACGTATCACATTGTCCGTGTATCCAGCATAAAGAGTCTGCCCGTCCTGAGACCAAGCCAACGAGACACACTGTGGAGCGGTCGTGCTCTTTCCTGTGATCTCGGGCTTCAGTTCTTCAATCTCACGCTTGTCTCCAGATCCCAAATTTTGATGACCGGACCAACAGCAGCACAAAGCCAGTATCGATTAGGTGAGAAGGCCATAGCATGTATAACATCGTTGCCATTGAGAGTATATAGGTGCTTGCCCTCGTTCAAATCCCACAGCATAGCCTGTCCGTCCTTGCCACCAGAAGCACATAGTGATCCATCGGGAGAAACTGTCACAGTACTGACATAACCGGTATGTCCTATATGGTTGGTCTTCAGGCGACAGTTTCCAAGATTCCACACTTTTACGATTTTGTCCCAACCAGCTGAAACAATCACAGGATCACGTAGTGATGGCGAGAACCTCACAGTAGACACCCAGTCATTGTGGCAATCCTCCTGAAAAAGAACATTAGTGAAATCAAGATACGACTTGAAATCATAATGTTACTGTTCTCAATGAGTAGTTATTGACTAAGTAAGAAATTCTGAGTACGTAGAAAATAAAGAACTTATGACTGGCCGACCGTACTAAAACGGGAAGTCACTGCAATAAGTTGCTACGTGACAACTTTCGGGTAACTTGCTTTTCTCATTATATGCTTTCGAAAAAACCCCATCACAAAATCCACAAATATGGATTGTAGTTATATAAATAGTACGGCTTAACAACATTCTCATACGTCAATAACGCTATCGCAACATTCTCTATCCCACGTTCTCGTATTTTCAATATTTTGAAATCGACAATGGACGAACCGTAATGGTATATTTGCACTGAGCTAGAGTGTTCCACAGTTTGATGGTGCGATCGCGCGAACCGGAAACGATCTGACGGTTATCTCCAGAAAATGCTACAGAAAGGACATCCTTCGTATGGGAAGAAAACTGGCGAGTAGATTGGCCACTGAAATCAAACGTAAATAGTTCTCGAAACACCACTGTGGGTTACTTAAGGTAAACAATTCGGGTGCACAAAACAACTTTCACTCCAAATCACCGCTCCCCCAACCCCCTACCCGCTTCCAAGAAAGCTTACTGGGCTATTTAATTTTGAGGCATAGAGTTCATTTATATTCCGAATTTGTTTACGATCCGATTTACAGAAAAATGACGGAGAAGTTGACATTTCTATAACTTCGAACGCAAATATGGCAGCCACGAACATCAACAGCATAATAGCGATTACCACCAAAATTTCGCTTGTTCAAACTTATTGGTTATTCCACATAAGGGCAATGAAGAGATCTGAGGACTCCAGCAAGTTTTTCGGATGATAACGCTATCAAAAAACAACAGTCTGTAGCGATTTCAATATCATTAATTAGAACTCATTAAGAGCTTGTAATGCTAAATGAAGTTGACATTCACGACTATTTCTGCCATGATCAACTCATATCGGCAGCCCAATTAGCTTCCCTAAGAGATCGGAACAGACTAGAGTATTCACGAGAAGTAGAGCGAAAAAGTAAAAGGAAGAAAGGTCCTAACTACTTGTAAAACGACATTTTTGGTCATACTGAGAAATGTGAAATATCACCAGCCACATAATGACTGCTTCAAAATCGATTTGAAGTATGGAAACTCTCTAGGTTTTGCCACAATCCGTTAGAACAAGGAAACGAGATTCCGTGTAGAAATTACCCTCCATATCTCGAAATGGAAGTGGTACTATGTATCGAAAACCTAATAGCAATTAACCCTTTCAAGAGAGTGGACCCACCTCCTCTTCATCTCTAACCCCCAACTGGAAAAGCATTGGACGTATTATTGCATTATTTCATTGAATTGCTTGTTGTTATTTTTCCACTTTTCTCCACGTTATGTAATATGTATATATATCATGTTGTCATAAGTAGGAAGATAACAATACTACAATTGAAATAATGCAATAATACGTCTAATGGTCACCACGCCAGGGGTAAGATGCAGACGAGGTGAAGCAGACCACTCAGCGTTGTGACGCTGAGAGCAAGAGGCGCAGAGGGTGGGCCCACGGTCCCAAAAGGGGCCAAAGCCTTCTACATATTAGAAAGAATTCCAACAGAACAGTGAATGTATGTTCATGTCTATGCTCTTATGAATTGTCATACTTTCCATTTCGGAAAAGGAAAATAGATGTAAACAGTTACATGGACCACTATAAACCACGTAATTACTCTCTCAATGCGATACCATCTTTTGAGAATATCCTCTAAACATTGCGGAAGAAAAACGAAAAGAAAGAAAAACGGGAGAGAAACAGTGGAAAAAAATAGCCAATACTATCGCTTAAAGTGGTGGAATTCTATTCAACAGAACGAAGCACAATGAATGACATCATATGCGTACAGAGATATTACAACCAAGCCATTGTAAGGAAAAGGATAATGATGCTTTTCGATTCCGTACAGGAATACCTTTCATCACGATACTGGAATATCTCTACCTGAGGCGTTAGACAATTGGTTTCGCACACGTTATAGATTCCAAAAACAAAATGAGGTGAACCTTCATAAGATCAATTCGCTCTTACAATTCTCGGTGGCGATAAGTGCTTGAGAAATGCGTCATGTCACTCGTCGTTTGAGGTGACAGAATGACTTTATAGTGACTCTTGGTGGCCTACCAATATATCAAGTCAGTGTTGTTATCCTCAAAGACAGGTCTGATACGAATGGAAAATGGATGGCTCAGGTGAAACTTGAACCTGGATCGAATCATTGAACATGTTCGTCTCGCAGGGCACCTCTAACCATTGCGCCACACGCACACAATTTAGTCTGATCGCTAACATAATAAAGGATAAAGCTTCTAATGTAAAGGACAAAGCTAATACAATACCATTTGAAAAATGAAGGATAAAGCTCTAAGCGTTGAGCAATCTCTGAAAGAAGCGTCATACATTCGACTTCATCAAACATCGCTTGTAATGACTGGTTGACATTTGGCATTAAGAATGACTCGTGGCGGCCTATCGACGTGTCAAGTCAGTATTACTACTATGTTCTTCAAGAGGTCACATACCGATTCACCAAATGCGAAGGGATGGTAAGCTTAGTGAGACCTGATCACGGGATCGAACCATCGGCTACTGACTGATTGATTGTGTGTGCCACAGAGCACCTCTAACCACTGCGCCACATGCGTTAATAACATACCGATTAAGTATTCGAAAACAAAGAAGTCTATCTGTGATAACTCCAGTGAAAAGACAATCAATCTTAAAGAAGCCCACTGTTCCAAGATGAATTGTCGCACATTTTCAGGGACAAAAGGCAAAATTCCGTTGCAAAATCTCACTCTTCAAACGCCATTCTGCACTATCAAATCAGCTTTTTCTAGACAATTGCTCAACATCTGATCAGAACATGGTATCTCACCAAACCAGAAAAATTATGGACTTCCGCACGAACTACATCAAAAGATTAGGAATGTTGCCTTGCCCTCTCACAATTTCACAATCGAACTGTTCACGAATGACAAACACTTTGATTTCTATTCCATACAAGGGGCCACTTACAAACGGGCCAATCCATTAAACCAATATCATTGATTGCATGAATGTGGATAAGATGGTGTCAGTGTGCACTTATCTCAGATAACTTCCTTTACTGTCCGATACAAATGACCTAGAACATCTTATGTATTCCAATCTCTTCTATAAATGATAGTGCACGGTATTCTTCTAATAATTTTTATCTACGGGGCCCCGTTGCCGAGTGGTTGAGATGCCTGTTCCGGAGCACGCGGAGCTGAATCTCAGCCCCCAGACACTCTCCGGTAGTCAATAACGAACGCCGTATGGAAAGCCACAGCCAGGCTGCCCTCAAGACTGCAAGGACACTCGCTCAAGCGGAATTCCACGACGTTCAAGAAGAGGGCGAAAGAACAAACTGAATGCTAGGAAGTACTGGGATCCTCACGGTGAAAGAAAAAAAACACTGTGAAGACAAGCCAATAAGGTGTCTAAAAGAAGCTTGTGTACAATAGCTTACGTTGTAGAGATCCCACAGGCGAAGTGTCTTGTCCCAAGAGCCGGACAGAGCAAACTGGCCATCAGAGGAGATAGCGACGTCGGAGACGAAATGATTGTGGCCCGTCAACGCTTTGACAGGACGACCAATAGCCTCGCTATCGATAACGTAGTTGTCCACGTCCCAGAGGATGATTGTGCGATCTGAAACACTCGTAGACAATCTCACATTGGGAAGAGTTCTAGAATGAAACAGAAGAAGTTCTCCGATGAACACCATCACTACTCACCTCTTGATGAAGAAATGACCGTGTTCTTGTCATTGCGGGTGAACGTAGCTATTTGAGTGACCCATCCATTGTGGCCCTCAAGGGTGCCTTTCAGCTGCATTTGTTCGACCACCATATTGACCCGGCTCGAAACGAGACAACCTTAGCAGATATCTCCTCCTTATAAGACTAAAACAATAGAACAAAACAAAAATTCGAAATCTCTTCACGAATACTAAGCGATGGAAGGCTTCTTTGGGCCTCCATGGTATCAGAACTTTGGGTCATACTGGAAGGAGGGTAGATTTGGCACTTTCTCTTCCACGTTAAGCTGATTCAAGCTTTTGCCTTGGAGAATAAAGAATGGAATTCTGGGCGCTGACTAATCTCTGAGTTACTCGCCATGCATTCGACTTCATCAAACGTCGTCTGAGGTGCCCGGATGCATGGCCCTGACAATGGCGGTGGCCTACCAGTATATGAAACTAGTGATGCCGTCCTCCCAGCCAGTATCCGGTACTAATTCAGCATCTCCGGAAGGATAAGAGGCCTGATGAGCCATAAGCGCATAAGCGGATCGTACCAAAGATCCACAGTTGGTCAACCGTGCTGTGTCACACAGTACTTCTACCCACTGCGCCACACGCGCTTTGAGTTCGATCTTAGCCCTTACCGAACCGTGGACCCCATCCTCGCCGTCTCTGAACATTCATTCGTGTTGCGTCTGACAATGGCGTTAATATCCAGCGTGCCACCAGTAGACGCATAACGCTGAATTTAGACGCCATTGTTTGAACACAATAATAGAGATGCGGAGGGTTGGGTCCATGGTTCCATAAGGGTTCAAGGGAAGGGGGGGGGGGGGAGTATCAACCTCGAAGTATCGCAAAAAGGGACAAATTCAATAAATCGTTACTCGCCGAGAGAGGACTCGAACTAGCACAATATAATCTACAAACTGACGAATTTATTCTTCATTTAGCATGATCAGCTCCTCTAAAACTATAGGTCTCCCTCCACCGAGGACTCACAAAGAAAATCGGAATGTTTTCCTCAAAAGTACTGGCTGAAAGCCGATCGTGCGGTGGTTTTCTCGAGCCATCGAATTGGAACCGATGAAGATCAATCCGCTGTATGAGAGATTAAAAAAGGGAATCGAACAACTCAAGGCAAGACACAAAGATTCGCTTCCAATCACTTTCAAATTTCCAAAATCCTAGACAGTAAAGAAAAATGTGATCCATGACCACGGAATCCACCCAAACCGCCGCTTCGTGGCTGGGAGGCGTTTTTGGGTGTCGGGCTGCGACGTACAGCAAGGGGTTCATCAGAGCCAGCCAAGCGGAGAAGCGGTCCGACGTTTCCACACGGAAAAGCCCAGCAAAGGGGGGTGGGGGGGGGAACCATAGCGGGGATGACGGTCGTCTTGGATGCTACAGATCACAAGGTGGTAACCCCCCTCTGCTCCACGAGTGCCGACCGGTTGCTCAAGTGTTGTGACGACCTGAGGAAAGGCCTGGCTAGACCTATTTCGAGACTCCAGGGAACAATACAACCAAACCAGCGGTTCCTGTGCTGGGCGCGAAGACGGACCAGGTGTCCCAAAAAAGGGTGATGGCCGAACCACTCAACATAAAATGCCGCAAATCCGATAGTGTCGAGTGATGAGCAAAACTTTGAACCGTAGGCGGGAACCACAGAAAGAGTGATTGCTGGCGAAGTGTCCCGATAGCGCAGTTGGTTAACAAGCATCCCTACAAAAGGTGGGACGCGAGCTCGACCCCCAAAGGGGTCGCAAAGCCTCCCATAGCATTCAATCTTATTAGGTTTACAGTCATAACATTATATAATCGCTAAAAGGCGGTTAGATAGAAGAACTCTAGACGCCACAAATCAGCTTGAAAAGAAATTAAAGTCAATACTCAACCTCACCCGGTCCTAAATTAGGCTAATAAGCACAACTTGAAGAGTTTTCCACGCAGGACCATCATGCATCTGCAACCGCAGCCTCCTTTAAATCGAAATCAACTGCGGGGTGCGTTCGCCTGGTGGTCCTACCTGGTGACGTCACGTTTCATTTTTTCCTGCCGTTTTTCCTTTTATTTTTCATTATACTCGAGCTGTCGTCATCTCTTATTCTATTGGATGGATCCCAGAGCTTCCTCGATCCCACTCGTTCCACCATAGAGGCGTCCGGATATCTCTCATGTGTTGCTTCGTCGGCCACTTGAGGATCCCGTCTTCTCTCTGAATGACGTAGACGACTGGTCGAGACGACTCTCCTTGCCATCCATCCGGGAGGCAGGCGAACCAGGATGTTCCCTAACGCGTTCGTTGATCGATTGCAAGCGAGTGTTGGCGGACGGCATCGAACCAGCGCATCGCCGCGCTTTCTGGATGCACTGCATCATTAGTCACTGCGCTTCTCCCCACACCACCTCATTATTACATCGCTAGAATAGTGTAAGTTTTCGGATCTCGTCAGCAGTCGAAAGATTATAATTCAGGTCTGAATTGTCTTCTTCTTGTTTCTGACTCCATCTGTTCTATTTCGTATCCGAAGTTCGTTTGAGTGCGATTTTTTGAAAGACTTTCAGTGTTGTAGATTGATTGTAAAATCGATCGATTCAATACTGATTGACTGATCGATCGACTTTTTGCTTTCGATTCAAATCGATTGTGAAACTTGAAAAATTCTTCTTTTACTGCTTTTTCAGTAGTAATAACGTTACATATAAACATCTAAGAATGATGAGTGGTATGCAAAACATTCAAACGTGAGTTGGGAGTTGAACCCGCATTTCACCCAAATTGGCAGCGCGTGCTACCACTACGCCACGCCACGCACGAATCAACTCCCGTGTGGGTCGAATATTTTGCATACCATTCAATATTCAAATTGATTGTCTTTCGTGAAGTGCCTAGTGAAATATGGTATAATCTATATATTTCATTACTTATTCGTTAACCCTTCCAAAAACATGAACCCAACGCTCTGCGTATATAATTCCCATAGATGCAACATCCCGGGAGTTTTAGACAGAGAGTTGGGTTCATGCTCCAGGAAGGGTTGATAAAATACTATTTTGTGCGATTAACGTTTTTTGTGTCTCTCTTATTTTATCCTTAGTCGTTTTTTAGGTACTATATAAGTCCTTCTAAACTGGATCTCTAGCCAGTAACTGGGAGTGGCTTACAACGAATATAACCGGCTTTGAAAGAAAGTGAAAACGTCGATACGGCACACCATCATAAAAATCTTGTGTTAACAACCTCAGTGTTTTCTCAAGAATAAGAGGAAATCATTGACTTTCCTCACTGACCTACTTTTTCTGACTAGTTGGATCAAAAAAAGATAGGATACAGCTCTCGGCGTTGATCAATAGTTGAGAAAACGCGCCATACATTCGACTTCAGCAGACATCGTTTGAGGTGATTGCGTGCATATCTGGCGTGTCGGCTCGTGATAGCCTACGGATGTATCAGATCAGTGTCCTCTCAGACAAGTATGATGTCCGCTCGCCGACATCATATTCTTCTTCTTCTCCCTCCTTCTTCCTCTTCCGAAGGGATGATATGGTGTGAGCCATGAGCGCAGGATCGAACCATCGACATGTGTGTCGCGAGGCACTCTCAGCAATTGTGCCCTAATGCTCTTGACTAACTTGGTGTAAGAGAAACATGCAGTAATGTACTTATGTGACTCAGTGGTTGCTTAACTGCAGTTGATATCTCACTGTCATTGGGACAGGTAACTTCAAAACGATTGCGAAGAATTTTTAATTTATCGGTGCTAGCGCAGTGTTGTAATGTTATAATGATATATGCAAGTATGCTGAGTGATTTGCAAAACCTTCGACCCCAGGCAGCAGTTGAACCTGACTTTGACTAATACACAGAGGCGCGTGCTACTACTACACCATCGAGGCTACTGCCCTTGCTTGAGCTTCAGAGTTTTACATATTATTCAGCATACTTGCCGTGAAGATGGCCAAGTTAGTACTCATGTTAATGTTCAGTTAAATCGATAAGCTCAACGAATGCTCAGTCAGAATTGTTTGCAATACTTATCAGCTTATCTCAGAAGGTTTATGAGAATATCAAGCATGGTATGGTAGGGCGCAAGGTGCAGTGGTTAGCAATGCCCTTCGGCACACACGTCGTCAAAGTTCGATCGTGCGCTCAGCTTCAGAAAGCCTTCATCCCTTCGGGATCGGCGAATTTCTACCATCTGCGAGGATAGCAGCATTGACTTGATACATCGGTAGAGTCACCGAAAGTCATTTAAGGGTGTTACATGCGAGCAGTTATCTTCAATGCTATCTGATTATTTTGTAGTCTTCAGTTCTAAGTTGTTAAAGACGATCTGACTCAGACTAAAACCTTCTGAATACATTAGCATACGTCTTTTACCTTGTAAGAAGCGCGCTATAGTGCATTGTAACGAGAAGGCAGCACTAAGTTTATAGTCGCTACCGGGCTACAGCCAAGCAATCTAAGCCCTTTCTCTACATCAACGTCGGCTGTTTTCCAAATAAGTCGTACATCTTCAAGGTGGAAAATAGTTCTCACTGCTTTACTCACTGTGTGATGACTCAGTTGAGTCATCATTACAGTATACGCAAATCAGTTCAACCACACTCGAACTCTCAGCGAATTCAAATCACTCTGGGACGCTTGTGTGGTGAAGATTTCTCATTTCCCAACTTCTGCGTTTCTTCGTCAGAAGTTCATTGTGTCGCTAATTACTAGTAAAGCACTGATTTACCTCTCAAGTAGTTCACCACCTCATCGTAGCTATAAAATTTTCTGAATGCTCAGTTGTGATCTACAGCAGGCCTTCATCCTCACACTAAGGAGATCCAGTTAAAAGAACTACATTTTCATTAGAAGCTCATTTGATAATGAACTCAGTGAGAGGAAACATCACCGTACTGGTGACGACCTTGTCCTAGGATGACGAATATTTCGTTTAATCCACAGGAACGTGACATTGGTGATGCTCGTACTGACATCCTAGAAAAATTCTAACATCATTATATAGATTCTCCAAGAAGAGGAAATCGACAGATTATTATTCAGATGAAATTCGCCCTGCGCCTGAGATTCTTTGTGAAGAAAGTTGTATCAAGCTAGTGATTAGATAAACATAAATCTGACAGATAGGCCATCGATTGTATCCACGTAATAGTTATGAAACTCTTCTTGTAAGACCCAATCCGATAAAGCTATCGATACTATCGAATGAAAACGAAAAGTAAAAAAGGTGAATCATCAGTAAACAGAACATCAATCCAGTGTTCTAATGCGCATGTTATTTCTATGATTCATTGGAAAAAAATCAGAATTTCATATTTGAGTCATGGCCAGCATTTGAAAACCCAGTGAAGTGGAAACATTCATTATTTTTCTGATGGAGTCAGAGTGTCCTTAAAGACATTAATTCTCCTCCACATGAGTAGCCAGTTCGTATACTTAGTGTTGGTTTCTCTCTGCGTATTACTGTATCCGTGGTGGTATAATCGTCAGGACAAGTCTTTGATATTCGTAGCAGACGATAGCAAGGCACGCAACCACGTCCACGTCTGTGCTCGATTTGTTTCCAAGAGATGAAGCGTCATTAGACCACACATTTGACGGTCAACAAATTTCCACCTCTAAGATCGTAATCATCACTGTTTTTGGATTCAGAAAAGTGTCAGAAAGCATTCACCATGCGAATTGACTCATTTCTTGAGTGCTCTTCAAGCCTTCAGAGCAGCTCTCAAGACTGACTATCGATTAACCTTGACATAATTAGAAAGTTCAGCAGTCTTTTCTGTTGAGCAGACTCGTGGTGTTAACAATAGTATTTACTGAGTATCAGTGGTGCAATACAACAACACAGTGTATTAATGCAGCACAGATAATACAATAATAGTTGTGGTTTACGTTTCAGTGAAGCTCGCCTTCTTCATAATCTGAAAAGGTCGACGGAACGGCGCGACAGTGGATAGCTGGCCAGTATCATCAGCTCTGAAGAAAGTGATTTACTTCGCAACATGTCGAAACGTCAACCGAATAGAAGCTTCTCATTAATGACCTCGTGTTGCAGGTTTAATCAAGGAAGAAAATATAACCGATCAATACACAAGTTTTTCGAGGCCGAATTAGTTTTGCGACATATAGCACAAAGATTGCTACTTGTAGTGAGAAAGGTAGTGAAAAAAAATGTAATGCGCTTGATTGTGACACACACCAACATATTCCGCCCATGACTGCAATATGTGATCCAGATAATAATGAACACATCTCAGTGTCTGATTGGAAGAAAAGCTGTTTATATGAAAAGCATGGAGAAGGTTAACATCCGCACCTATAACCCTAAAGTAGTAAACAATATTTTTACCTCGTAAACTGTCTTGCTAGTTCGCTGCTTATGTCAGCGATGAGACTCTTCTTGTTCTAACAAATTTCGGCGACTCTCGATCATATAAAGTTGTGCAAGTGCGTTATGCTTATCGAGCAGTACAGTAGTATATTATCTGCGCTACTAAGTCTGTTCCTTTTTTGCCGAGTCTGTTTATCGTCGGACGATTACTAATAGTCTAGAGAAAAGGCTCTGTCCAGCGAGATTTCAAGCACAAATCTAAAGGTTGAAATTATCAAGGATCAATTTTTTTCTAACAGCAAACACAATTTTGAGCTTTTGAAGCCTGTGCTATAAAATGAGTATAGCACTCTGAGGAAGGAGCTTCGTCCAACGAAATATAAGCGAGATAGGATAGAAAATACGTTATCGTGTGAAACATGATCTTATCTTGAAATTTTACAGCGCTATAAAAAGGTGTTTTGAAACCGGCAATGTGGAGTTGTAGCCAGAGATCTGAGCTTTCACAATGATTGCCAACAGTGCTATGAACAATTTTTGCGTAGCGAATAAGATCGTTTTATGAATTTGTTGCCGACTAACCGAATTGTACCTTTTGCTCACCGTGTGATGCTCACTTGGGTCATCATTACAGTGCATGCACGTCAGTTCGACCACATTCCAACTCTCAGCAAGTGCGAATAACCGATATGCTTTGATGGTGACGGACCTTAGTCGCATTCATGAACTATTTCGGATGTACTGATCAATAATTTTTAATGTTTTTCTTCATCAGAAGTTCGTTTTGTCGTTAGCATTCAATAAAGCACTGATTTACCTCTCATCTAGTTCACCACCTCACCGTAGCTAGAATATATTTCTGAATGTTCAGATATAATCTACAACAGGCCTTTATCCTCAGAGTAAGAAACCCAACAGAAGAACTTTTACATTTTCGTCAGAACTCATTCAATAATGAACTCAGGGGGAGGAAACATTGCCTTACTGGTAAGGACCTGATCCTAGGACGATGAATTTTCCGTGTAATTCACAAAAATTGATGACAACTTGTGGAGTGCTCCCATCGACAATCTTAAAAAGATTCTAACAACACCATTATTTGGATTCTACCAGGAAAGAAAATCGGCAGGTTATTATTCAGGTAGTTCGTTCTGGGCCTGAGATTCTTTGTGCAGGTTGCATCAAGTTAGTGACTGGATGAAACATAAATCTGACAGATTGACCATCGATTGCATCCACGTAGTAGTTATGTAATTCTCTTGTAAGATCCAATCCGATAAAGCTATCGTACTGCCACTTTGAAGCAAAAAACAAAAAGATTGAATCATCAGTCAACACATTGCCATGAAACTTATCATTTAGAATTCTTTTTTCTATTTGTCAAAGTCGAGATGTATGGGCTTCTAAAATGTTTACTTTGACAAAAAAAAAAACGTTATAATGCTTATAGAATTCCGCGATCATCGCAGTTCATCACGTATCATTAACTCGCGGACTAATTGGGGACTACGAGTACGTGAGAAAATGTAATCAACCTCTAAAAACAAGATTATCTCGAACTTCCTGGCAGTCGATTACAGTGGTCTCGTAAAAGCGATGTTTCAAAGTAAAAACTGCTGAAAGTGATTGATAAAGACGCTATCTCTGTGATTCATGAAGACTAATCAGGAATTCATGTCTGAGTCATAAGCCATCATTTGAAAACCCACTGAAGGGGAAAACGTTCAATATTTCTCAGGTGTCATACAGTATGTCCTTAGAGACATGAAATTTTTCCACATCGGTAGCACTTCCTATTGCTGATTGCTGGTTTCTCTTTGTGTGATACTGTATCCATGGTTGTACCATTGTCAGGACAATTGTTTGGAAATCGTAGCAGACGACAGCAAGGCGCACAACTCGTCCACGTCTGCGCTCGATTTGTTTTTAAGAGATGACCGTCAAAGACCTACACATTTGACGGTGAACAGATTTTCGCCTCTATATCGTAATCATCACTGCTTTGAATTCAGAAAAAAGTCAGAAAGCATTCACCATGCGAATTAGATGTGTTCTTCAGTCGCTCTTCCCAGTTATACTGTTTAATCTTGTCTTGATATCTATTGCCATCTGAATAGGTGCCAGAGAAATTGCAGTTTGAGGATCTATTAATTTTAATCGTCTTCAGCTATTCTTCAACTTTACCAACTTGGAAATCCATTGTAAGGAAATCCTCTGTCTTAAGTTTATGTGAAGCAGTTATCATAATAAGAGGTATACTGATGTGGTAACGTAAGTAACAAGATTAGTACATTATGGGAATTTAGAGGTAAATAGGGTTTCGGTTGCTAATAAAAGAATGATAATGTTCTTGCTTCTATCTGAAAACCCTTAGAATCACTATGTAGGACGTGGAAAAACCTCACCAAATGTGGTGGAAAAACATCAACTAGTCGCAGGATCTCACGCCATCCTCGACGAATTAGCACATTTATTTTTTTTCCTTCCATTCTTTTGCAAAGAACTTCCAGTGATTTGATGCAAACAAGTGAGAAATCCTTGTCGAGCTAGCTTTTGTTGATTTTCTTCATAATTCTTAAATGTATTTTCTCCGGATCGTATTTCTAATTCAAACTGCTGGATAAACCATACAAAAGTTCCATCACTCGATCTACGAGTCACCTCATGCCACCTAAATTGATCAGTGAAAAACTTAGAATATCTTATGAGTTTCAATCGTTTCTTCCTGAATTCACAGTACGACAAAGGTTAGCGTTATTGACATATGGTGCTGCCTGTGTGAACACACTTTGGTTTGTGTTCTGGCTCAATCAGACCTAATTTCATATCGCACGACTGACAGCCCGGCCGTTTATGGACGTCCTCAAGTGGTATCGTGGGCAGGATGACTTGTGCCTCGATAACGTTCAGCACCTCGGAAAGTAAACAGCCAGATTGACTAATGAACATTGCAAACGCTGAATAAAATTGAACACTTTCATGCTCACGATTTTTAGTCCCTAGCAGTTCGTTTAACATCGGAGACATATTCTCATCACTGTGCTGTGCTTCTACTTGGAAAACTCGATTTCTTTATTCAAAAACTCAGTTGATAATAAACCTTTGAAACTACAGAACCTTGTGTACTAACGATAGCTTTTCTAGCCCGCAGTGAAAAAGTAAAGCGCATCGTAGAAAGAATAATGCCATTCGTGTTTTTATAAGTCTCACTAAGCAGCTCTGGTACGAAATGAATTCGAGTGTAGTTTGATGTTAGCAGCTCGCATCGAGAGACTGGCAAGGCATAAACTGCTGATCAGTCACGATAGATATGCATGATTCATACAGTACGTTCTATAAATTACTGCTGCACCACTGCACATTTGTGGACTACATCGGAAGCCGTCCTTTTCTTCTCACAAGTGTACGAAAAAAAAAGATTCAACCGGATCTGAGCTTGATGGGAAACGTAAATCAACTCTTTACCAATTATAACACATAAGTACACCAAAATCGGAGATCTCATAAATAACATGGCCTCTATTATCAATAAAGAGTAACGATACCAGCCAGATTAGTCTGTACGCACAGACACTTGACGAACACCTTTCATTGTCCGTGTATCCGGCATATAGCGTCTGCCCGTTTTGAGACCAAGCCAACGAGACACAATGTGGAGCGATCGTGGTCTTTCCTGTGATCGCGAGCTTCAGTTCTTCAATCTCACGCTTGTCTTTCAGATCCCAAATTTTGATGACTGGACCAAAACTAGCACAAAGCCAGTATCGCTTAGGTGAGGAAACCATAGCGTGAATAACATCGTTGCCATTGACGGTATACAGATGCTTGTTCTCGTTCAAATCCCACGACACAGCTTGTCCGCTCTTGCCACCAAAAGCACAGCGATCCAATGGGAGAAACTGTTACAATACTGACATAACTCGCATTGTTATGTGTTCAGTCTTCAGGCGACAGTTTCCAGGATTCCAGCCTTTACGATTTTGCCCCAGCCAGTTGAAACGATCACAGGATCACGCAGTGATGGCGAAAACATGACAGTGGACAACCAGTCAATATGGCAATCGTCCTAAAAAAGAACATAAGTGGTATGCAGATACGATTACAAATTGTAATATTTTCGTTCTCAACAGTAGTTGTTGAATGAGCAAGAAATTTTGAGTAGGTAGAGAGAAGAGAGAAAACCTATCACTGGCCGACCGTACTAAAATACGAAACCACTGCAATAAACTGCTACGTGGCAATTTTCCGAATAAGACTTGGTTGCATGGTCTTTTTCCATGATTTGCCTGAGAACAACTCCCTCCACGTTATAGACAAGAGATCCGTAATGTGAACTGTTGCTAATGTAGTACGATTAGATAATAATCTCATAAACGCTATCGCAATATTTCTTTAACCCACATTCTCGCCTTTTCAAATTTCTTAGAGTACATAATGAACGGACTTTGCACTAACCGGCAACGAGAAAACTCGATATGGTATAATTACATATACGAACCGTAACTGAGTATTTGCACTGAGCTAGAGTGTTCCACAGTTTGATGAAGCGATCCCACGAACCGGACACGATTTGGCGTTACAGAATGCTATAGAAAGGACATCCCTCCTATGAGAAAAAACCGGCGAGAAGATTGGCCACTGAAATTAAGCATAAGTAGTTCTCGAAACATCACTATGTGTTACGTTATAGAAACAATGAGGTGCACGAAACAACACTGACCCCAACCCCCTTCTCGCTTAAAAAAAGTTTACTACGTCAACTAATTTTGGGACAGAGAGTTCATTTCGACTTTGAATTTGCTTTCGATCTCAAAATCAGAAAACTGATGAGGAGTTGACATTTTTATAATTTCAAACGCAGTTATGGCAGCCACGAACTTTAAATCATGATAGGCGAACACCAGCCACATTTTCTAGTACGAAACCCTCTTTTTTAGACGTTTGGCTATATCACATAAAATCGACAAAGAAACTTGAGGACTTCAGAAAATTTGTCTCAGTAGAGTAATAACGTTACCAAGATCCAATAGTCTCTTACGTCTTATATTTCATTTGAGTAGTAATTTACCAAGAGCTGGAAGTGCTCACTTGAGATTGGAAGTCACAATTATTTCTGCCATGATCAATTCATATCGGTCAACCAGTTAACTTAAGCTTTGCCTTAATCCTTCGGCAAGGGAACAATTTCGTATGAAAGTTTTTTCTCATAATGCGAAATGCAAATGGTGCTTGGTATTGACAATATTATAGCAGTTCTTCTACATCGTTGAAGGGAATTCCGAGAAGACAATGCTTGTGATTTGATGTCTACGCTCATTGGAAAATGTCAATTTCATTTTGAAGAAGCAGAGAGATGTGAACAAATACATAAACCAGTGTAAACCACGTAGGGAAATACTCTCTTGAAAGTGATACCATCGTTTGAGAATAACCACTCAATATTGTGGAAGAAAAACGAAAGAAAAAAAGAAAAAAGGAGAGAATGGAGAAATCGACAAAAATGTTATCGACTATGATGGTGATTCAAATTCTGTTTGACAGAACGAAGCACAAGAAATGATATCAAAAAATCGGAGAAATACTATAATCATTTCATTGTCAGGCGAAAGCGAATGCTGTTTCACAATTCCGTAAAGATATGTAGTACGACGAAAGATAACTTGCAGATGAAGACAAATCCTTCATCATGCTATTAAAAAACACTTACATGAAAGGTAAGAAAAGCGTTTTCCACATGCCATAATTCCAAAACGACCTTTCCTTTGATCAAAACTTGCACTAGACTGGTACTCTTCCTTTGAAATTCAACGGCTAACGTTTAGGCAATTTCGCCTTGGGCAAATTCCAATTAAAGAAAAAGACAGTTCGTGAGAGAATTTGCATTTTCACTACTCATGCCAAGATTAAGACAGAGTCGGAACTTTGAATGAGCTCAAAACGATTTGTGTGAATCGTCATAGAATGTAAAACGAGGTGTTAACTTCAAATCAATGTCAAAAAAGCCAATTCACTCTTGTAAAGTCTCGATGTTAATCATTCCTTGAGAAATACACCATGCATTAGACATCACTGAGTATCTTTTGAGGCGACTGAATGCATATTTGACCTTTTGGGTGACTCGCGGTGGTCTATCCATGTACTGGATGCTTGATGAGACTTGAGCACGGTATCGAACCATCGACCATGTGCGTATCACAGGACACCTCTTACCATGGCACCACATGTGCTCACAATGTATTATTTTAGCATTCAGAGACATAATAGTTCTTTCATAATCACAAAACGCTCACTGTTCCAAGATTAATTTTCGCTCATTTTTTAAACTCTTTTCCACTGTGCGAGTTACAGTGCTTCGAGCATTCAATCATTTTCTTGTCTTCTTCTTGAACGTCTTAGAATACCGGCTGAGTTCGTCTCCTTCAATTTTTGAGAATATCCTGGCTGTCGCAATCCATGGAGCGTTCATTGCTGACTGCTGGGAGTGTTGGGGTAGGTGCAGTTGGACCCCACGCTCACCGCGACGAGCATCACAACCACTCGGCCATGGCACCCCCATTTTTAGAAATACATGGCCCAAAACAGAACACTTTCCTCTTCAATTGAAGCTTCTTTCTACACTACTAAACTTGCCCTTTCCATTGACAAATGGCCTGATATAAGGTCAGAACTTTGTAAGTCATCAATACCAGGAACAACATAAACTTGATAACAAAGAATCTAGAATTGTTGCTTCTCTCTCTCTCTCTCTATTTTTCGTTCACATAAGTCTTCAATGAAACTGTTTAGAGATGGCAACCATTTAGACTTCTCCTCCATCCAATAGAAGGGGTTATTCACAAACGGAGAGAATCCCTTAGGCCATTATCAATAATTATAACAGAGGAGGATAAGATGGTGTCAGCGTGAACTTATTCCAAATTAATACTATTACGGGGCGATTCAAATGACCCACAACTTCATACGAATACGAAGTCTTATCACTTTTATGATTATTAGTCTACGATCCTCATCTGACAGTTTATGTGCGAAGGTGTCGTGGCCGAATAGTTGCATGTTCATAGTGGCGCGCGTGGAGGGTGAACCCCAGCCCCAACACTGTGAGGCGGTCAACAACGAGCGCCTTATGGAACGCCACAGCCAGACTATCCTCGAGATTGCAAGGAGACGTGTTCAGTCACTTTCCTGCAACGTTCAAGAAGACGAAAAACATTTGGATGCTAGAAGTACTTGGATCAGCACAATGAAAAAAAAACGCTGTGAAGACTAATAATAAAGTGCCGAAGTTAGTGTACAACAACTTACGTTGTGAGATCCCATAGACGAAGTGTCTTGTCCCAAGAGCCGGACAGAACAAACTGGTCATCATAGATAGCGACGTTGGAGACGAAATGATTGTGTCCCGTCAAGGCTTTGACAGGACGACCAGTAGCCTCGATATCGATGACATAGCTGTCCACGTCCCAGAGGATAATTGTGGGATCTCAAAGATCCTTAACCCTTTAGGGACGGCAAATGATCGATGGCACAGTGCTACACAGTGCAAGAGGCGCGCGATTTCCGTTATTCAATTGGCGCTTTTCCTCCATTTGGGAAGTACAACCTTATATTTTTTGTGTTACCCTGATACTCCATGATTTTCTCTGCATGGCTCACATGTTTTTCATGCATATATAACTTCTCTGTACGATAAAAACTTTGAGTGTGAAACGTAATTTACTATCCACTCTCACAGCGTTATACGGTGGATTTTCAAAAGCCCAACTAAAGCAACGAAATCTCCGAGATTTGGGCTGTCGAATAACTTGTAAAAGTTTGCCGAAGAGCCATATACGAGCTCCAGCCGAGCAAATTAAGCAAGGTGAGTGTGAAACACATTTCTTTTCCTGCTACAACAGAATAAAAAGGCTTTTCGAAAAACAGATACACTGCTGGAATCGCAGAGACTTAAGCTTTCTAATGACTAGTAAGTGTCTGAGAGGACAGTTTTGTCCAACGAGAAAGACTTCAAACGGTCGTGTACCCTCGGCTGGTACACGCGGTCCCTTAGGGGTTAAAGGAAAATTTGAGCGTGAAACAATGAAGTTCTCTACAAAACATCGTCACTCTCAGTGAGGAAGTTCATGTTATTATGAGTAAACGTAGCTATTTGAATGAGCCATCCGATGTGGCCCTCAAGGGTGCCTTTCAGCTACATTTGTTCGACCACCATGTTAACCCTGCTCGAGACGAGACAACCTTAGCATATACTTCCTTCTCTGACGACTAAACCAACAGAACAAAACAAAAATTTGGATTATTTCTTCACGAATATTAAGCGATAAAAGACCTCTTTGAACCCCACAGTCCAGAACTCCAGGTCATGCTGAAAAATGTGTTTGGCAATTTCCCGACCACATTGACCTGATTCAAATTTTCACTTCAGAATAAAGAATAAATTCTCCGGCGTTGACAAATCGCTGAAGAACTCTTCGTGCATTCGAATCCACATAGCATCATTTCAGGTGTCTGAATGCTCTCTGGCGCTAAAGAGGCCGTGGACCCACGGCCTCTGCATTTCAAACTGGCAACTCTGGACGATCTGCTTCACCTCCTCTTTATCTCTAACCTCCAGCGTGCTGCGTCTGACAACGGCAGGGTGGGTATTATAGGAAGAGGAAGTGGAGCAGACTGTCCAGAGCCGCCGGTTATAGATGCACAGGCCATGGGTTCACGGTCCCGATAGGGTTAACAGTGACTCATGGTGGCCCATCGGTGTATCAAATTAGTGCTGCTGTCTTCCCAGACGAGCCAGACTAGCGACATCAACGATCGCGAAGGCATGAAAGGCATGGTGAGCCTAAAGCGCGAGATCGAGCCATCGGCCGTCGGTTGATCTGCCATGTGCGGAGCAACTCTAGCCACTGCGTCACATGCGCTGAGTCTGGTCTTATCCTAGGGTGGTGGGGAGGGGGTGCGTATCACTTCAAGTACCGCAAAAGGAATATAATCAATAAGTCGATACTCGTTGAGAGAGGATTCAAACCAGCACAATGCGAACCAGAAACTGTCAAACTTTTCCTTCATCCAGTTTGGCCTACAGTTCTAAGTGAATAAGCCTCTTTCCACCTAGCATCATAAAAAAGAGGAAACCCGAACATTTTCTTTACAAGTACTGGCTGAAGCCGACAGTATGGCGTTCCTGAGCTTTCGGATCAAGACCTATGAAGACTAATTCGCCTTATGAGACAAAAAAAAGGCAATTAGACAACTCAAGTACAAATCGGTTCGTTTCCAATAGCTTCAAAAATCTGCGAAACCCTGATGATAAAGAAAAATGTCATCCATGATCACGGAAGCCTCCTGAATCGCCTCATCGTGGCTGGGTGTCGGACTGCGAAGTACAGAGAGGGGGGAAGGGGGGAGGGGTTCAACTCCTCAGCAGGGCCAGCCAAGCCGAGGAGTAGTCTGACGTTCCCAGTCGGGAAATCCTGGCTAAGAGTGAACCGTACCAGGAATGAGCGTCGCCTTGGCAGCTTCTGATCACAAGGCGGTAAACTCCCTCCGATACACGAGGGCCGGCGACTGTTCTGATGTCGTGACGACTTGAGGAAGCCCCGGCTAGGCCTCTTTCGGGACTCCATGGAACAAAACAGGTGACCCAGCAGCTTCGCTCTGCTGACCACGAAGACGAACCAAATATCCACGCAAGTTGATGGCCGAATCGCTCAACAGAGGATGCCAGAAATCCCGCAATGTCTAGTGAAAAGTAAAATTTCAAACTTTGGGCGTAAATCGACATCACCGAACGAGTGATAGTAGGCGAGGAGCCGCTATGGCGCAGTTGGTCAACAAGCATCCCTCGAAAGGTGTGAAGCGGGCTCGACTCCCCACGAAGGTTGAAAGCCTACCATAACACTCAATCTTATTGGATTTGTAGTCATAATATTAAATGAAAGCTAGGAAGGCGGTCAGATAAAAGAATTCTAGACGCAAGAAATCAGCTCGAAAAGGAATCAAATCACAACAATTAACACCACTCTGGCCTAAATTACCCGAGTTTTCCACTCAGGACCACCGCACCCGCAACACCTGGCCTCCTTTAAATCGAAATCAGCTTACGAATGCGTTCGCCTGGTTTTTGCCGGATGACGTCACTTTTTGTTTTTCATCTCGTTTCTCTTTGTTTATCGTTATATAGGAGGTGACGTCATCACTGCTTATTCGGTGGATCCTGGCAGTTCCAGGATCCCATTCGTCTCCTCTCTCATTCATTCGTTCATTCCTCCGCAAAGGTTTTCGCGAACATCTCCGATCTCCTGAGGATCCAGTCTTCCCTGTGAATCTCGCAGGATGGTGGTGGAGGCGAATCTCCTTGCGATCCATCCGGCCGAGACACAGGCGAGCCACTATGATCCCTAACGCGTTCGTTGATTGATTGCAAGCGAGTGTTGACGGACGGGATCGAACCAGGCAGGGCATCAGCGCTGCTTTCTGCATACACTGCATCATTAATCACTGCGCTGCCCCGCCCCCTCATCTATTACATCGTGACTATCGAATGTGTAAGTTTTCGGGTCTCGTCTCGTAGTCGAAAAGATTATAACTAAGCTCTGATTTCTCATTCGTCTTTTTGTTTCTGTCTCTGCCTATTCTATTTTGTATCCGAAGTTCACATGGGTGCGATTCTTTGAAGAAAAAAGTGTTGTGGATGGATTGGAAAACCGATCGATTCAGTCAATATTGAATCAATCAATATTGATCGATAAATCGATATTTCGCGTGAGCGAAATCGGTTTTTTGATTTCGATTCAATTCGATTACATCATTTGAAGAATTCTTCATTTTTACTGCTATGTTAGCAGTGATATGATCTTTCAAATATTATTACGCACGTTGAGCGGTGTGCAAAACATCCGACGTGAGGCGGCGGGAGTCGAACCCGCCTTTCACCCATGTTGGGAGCTTGTACTACACTGCGCTACCCCTCGGTACATACGAGATGCTGGTTCAGCTCTCGTCTAGTGTCAAATATTTTTGCATACCAATCAACATTCAAACTGATTGCCTCTCTTGAAGTGCCTAGTGAAATATGAAATGGTCTACGCTTTTCATAACTTACACGTTAGCCTCCTGGGGACCGTGAGATTTTTTTCGGTGCTCACCGCGCGATGTCCAGTCTCACTTAGCTACTGTAATGGCGACGTTGCGTCTCGTGGGAAAGCAGACAGGCGGCCAGATATGCATGCAAAAACATGCAGATGCTCTCTGCCTGGCTGCCGCGCAAGCGACGACGCGACGCCGCGCTTATCAAAGCTGGTCCGCGGCGGTTATATAAATACTACTCTGTGCGATTAGCGAGTCTTGTTTTTCTCTCGTTTTTATTCATGGTCGTTTTCTTAGATATCATATTTGTCCTTCTCAATCGGGTCTCTAACCTATAACTGGGTGTGACTTCCGTCGAAGAAACCGGCTCTGTAATCAGGCTGAAACCGTCGAAACGGCAAACTGTCGATAAATCTTCTAATCAACCACGTCGTATGTCTGCTCAAGATAAAGAAGAAATCACTGACTTTCCTAACTGTCCTGCTTTTTCCAACTAGTTTGATTGTAAAAGGATAGGATAGAGCTGTCTCGCGTTGATTAATCCCTGAGAGACGCGCCACAAATTTGACTTCATCAAGCCTTTTTAAGGTGATTGGATGCATATCTGACTTTCAGAATGACTCGCGGTGGCCTAGCGGCGTATCAATTCAGTGCTATTATGATCTCAGACAACTTTGATATGAACTCGCCGACCTCGGAGGGATGAGTAGTTTGTGAGCCATCAGCGCGAGATCGAACCATCGACATGTGGGTCGCGAGCCACCCCTAACCTTACGCCATAGCGCTCTTGACTAACTTGATATAGAAGAAAAATCATGCAGTAATATACTTGTATGACTTGGTGGTTGCTCAACTACCGTCCGTAACCTCACTCTCATTGTAAGGCGAGTGACATCAAGCAGTTTCGAAGTTACGAAAATCTGGAAAGGTTTTTGGTTCTTTTCCGTTAGACGGCGACAAATGAATATTTCACTTCATTTGCTGCGCAAGAATTTTTCATAGGAGTGTTAGTAATCATTCGGAAGCTCAAATCCCTGGCTAAAGCCTTACGTGGCCGATTTTTCGAAAAATTCTTTCATAACTCTGTAAATAAATTATATTTGACACTTTCTTATCTCGCTTATACTCCGCTGGACTAAACTCCTTCCTTAGACTGCTGGTACTCCTTCGATAGCACAAATCTGGAAGAAGTCACAAATGTGTCTGACGTCTAACAGAAAAGTACCGAATCTTTTTTTACAGCTGTTAGGGCGGTGTTGTAATGTTTTAATCATATATGCGAGTATGCTAAGTTATCTGCAAAATCTTCGATCCCAGGCAGTAGTTCAACCTGACTTTGACCTATACACAGAGGAGCGAGCTACCACTACACCATCGAAACTATCGCCCTCGCTTGAGGTTCGGAGTTTTGCTTGTCACTCAGCATACGTGCTGTGAAGATGACCAAGTTACTACTCATTCTGATCCTTAATTACAGATCAGCGAAACTAACTTGTAGTCGTAGTGTTTGCAATACTCATCAGTTGATCTCAGGAGATTTATGAGAATATGAAGCATGATATGGTAGGGCACATGGTGCAGTGGTTTAGCGGTGCCTTGCAACACATACGTTGTCGATGGCTCAATCGCGCTGCCAGCCTTCAACAAGCTTTTCATCCCTCCGGTGTCGGCGAATTTCTATCATCTACGAGGATAGCGGCACCGACTTGATACATCGATAGGCTATCGCGAGTTATTGGAAGATCATTCAAGCATTCAGTTACCTCTAATGATGCTTGATGAAGATGAGTGCATGGCGTATCCTCCAAGGAGTGATGGATGCGCGGTCCTGAGCCTCTATCCTTTATAGTATGATAATCTTGCTGTCGCGTTCACAGAATCTATTTTATCAATGAAAGAACTGTTCAGTGACCTCAGTCAGAGAGGTGTTCACATTGAATATTCTAGTTGTTGGTCAACGCTAACTTTGTGAATGCCTTACTGACGTCATAAGCCTCTGAATTCTAAGCGGGCTATAGAGCGCACGCCGTCCTCAAAAACTTGAGGGCATCAAAGGATCTTTGGATCTTGACCGTATCGGATAGCGGCAACGGTTTTCTCTCCTTGACTTTCTTTTTGTGTATTTTTGCCCTCGAACACACTGTCTGTCCCCTTCTGGGCACTATTGCGCTGAAGATTGTGAATTAAGAATTATACATCTTGATCTCTTTAGCAGCAAATATACGGATCCCGAGGACCCATCTTTCTCAACTTTGGCCTTGATAGAATAACTCAGTCGTTTTGATGTCCAGGCAAGGGCATCATGGCCGAAAGTTGTGATGCTCATCAGGCGCGCCTGGAGTCGAGCTCCACTCCCAACCCTCCCCGGCAGTCCGGCAAGGACGCCTTATTGAAGCGCCACAGCCAGCTTATCCTCGAGATTGCAAGGAGACTCGCTCGACCACTATTCTGTGACGTTCAAGAAGAAGAAGAAAGCGAATTCAATGCTAGAAGTACGTGGGATCCGTAAAGAAAAAAAAGAAAAACCTTGTGAAAACAATTGTTAAAGTGATGTCCAGGCGAGGAATCTCAGCAAGGAAGATTTACTCAGCACAACATTGACCGACTCTATGGTTGGCCTTTCCCAGAGCCCCAGATGGGTCAAAACGACACGAAATGTTGTATTAAGTAGGAACCATCATCAGATTTAGTGCGGGAGATTCTAACTAAGCTAAAAAAACGGTGAATTATTAGATGAATTCCGGCGAGATTGTACAATTACTAGTGGGGAGCTTTTCTAGCCTGTTCACCATTTCCGAGTGATTTCAATATGTAAATGAACAAACATTAAGTACATCGATGTGTTTTTGTTTTCTTTACACAGCTCCGCTATCACAATTCTTCACTCTGCAATCTTCGATGATTCGTCTTCTCCCATTCATCCTCGTCAGAGATCTGCAAACATTTCACGTGTCGTTTCGACTGCTGCTTGAAGCTTTCGTCTCCATTATGAATGTCGGAAAATTCTGGAGGAGACGGTTTTTTTTTTGGGATTTTGGAGGTCGACGAGCTAAGGCGTTTTCAAAGCCGCTCAGTTGACTGATTACAAAAGGATTTTGGTGGAGGGGATCAAACCAGCGCGTCGTTTATCACCTCGCGTCACTAACCAGTGTGTCACGCTGCCCTTCGCTCTGGTATGTAGGAAGTAGCATTCGATCGAGAGCAGTTGTTTTTGTTTGTCTAGGTCTCTCAATGACGTTATTTGTCGTAACGGTGCACTGCTAATCCCCTCCCGTTGGTTTCGCATTATCGATTGAACATCCGTGGTGGTCGTGGTGGTTGGTCTGGATGACCACTCTCCTAAGACGCAAGGCCGCTACGAAGTGGGCGCCCCATTTCGACCTCAAGAAACCCGATTGACTGGGGGGAACTGGTTAGCGTTCGATTCCCTTTTTGTGCACTACTTAGACTTTATTGTAGTTTTTATAGTTCAAGCGATTTCTGTCTTGTTATGTCATAGTTTCGAGCGAGAAAGGCTGCATTTCTTGTATGTTTTCTAAGGGAAATTGCACCAAATGATAGTATACCTTTTTTTCGAGTGCTTTATTGATACCACGCTCAAATTTCAATAGATCCTTTCATTATTATTTGAGCCAACTTGTCATGTGGTCTGGTAAGGGCTCTTGTACAGCCCGATACACGTGTTTCGTCCTTACAAACTCGTCAGTCGGGCAGAACCCGTCGTCTTTCGATTTTTATATTAGTGAGTTCTCTCGGGAGCCCAGCTCTCCCTTACAGAGAGTTATCGAAGACGAACGTTTTACACTCTATGTCAAGCGAATTTTCATCTAACACAGAGAGTTGCGCACTCGACTGCTCTTTCGTTGGTATTTTTATCATATTATACCTTTATTTCGTGTGCCTACAATTTCACTTGACATGGAGTGCAAAACGTTTGTCTTCGATAACTCTCTGTAGGGAGAGCTGGGCTCCCGAGAGAACTGACTAATATAAAAATCGAAAGACGACGGGTTCTGCCCGACTGACGAGTTTGTAAGGACGAAACACGTGTATCGGGCTGTACAAGAGCCCTTACCAGACCACATGACAAGTTGGCTCAAACAATAATGAAAGGACCAAATGCTAGTCTCAACCTTTGGCCCTTTTGACTCATTTGCCCCAGCCTCCGTTCCCTCAATGTGATTCACTTTCTCCTCTTAGCTGACGCCTAGTCGTCTTCAATCCTCAGTCAGGATAACTCTTCTTTTTCCTTCCTCCACACTGTTATTGTCGTGATCTGAACTATTTCTGTGTTGTTGTTGTGGCGACGAACGGTTGGTTCGCAACTTCATCTTATGACTTTTTCGCAAAGTATCTTGTTTTTCGAGTTCCTAGCCATGAATTTCATGTTTTGTGAAATATGATAGTTAATTATAAGCTTTTTTCAGTCATATATGTATTTTTTTTCGTCAATTTTACATGTAATACTTTCGTTGTTGTGAATTCATGGATGAGAATAACATTTTTCCATAAGCACATATGTCAGGTTCCAAGTTTTGTTGTGTCACAGTATTCTTGGGGTCATGTCTCACATCGTCTTCCTTCCTAATGAGAGAGTAGTTATAAATAAGAAGAAGTCGAAAATTGTTTCTCATCGTTGAACGATAGGAAACTGTATCGTGAAAATCATCGGAGAAAGTGATATTGATACGAAACTAGTTTCTTTTCAAAAAATAATAAATATTCTGCAGTGACGTTGTTTCCGTTCTTGGGAAAGCTGTTGAAAGTAATAATGTTGGGGAACTATGTCAGTTTCGGTCTCTCTAATATGTACTTCCGGTTTGTTTTTCTTCGTTGGAAAGTGAGTGGTGCTGATTTGATATTGAGGTGGATTATTTTAAAGATATGTAAGATTTCACAAAATTTTACCTTACAATCTGATCTAGCCGTTGGACCACATTTAAATTTAAGAACTGTTTGAGTGTCCTTGATTTGACACATTCTTTGGAGATTATGAGATGGTAAGAAATTAGTTAGTTTCATACTTGCGTAAGAGAATTAACCCGTTCATTGGTCACTTTTCAAGCTTTTGTATTCTCAAAAATCATTCATTTCTCAGAAATTACTTTATAGGTGTTTTTGTTCTGAAATCAAGTTATACTCCAGCAGTTTCACCTCAAAAATTTCGAATAATCTCTAATCAACATAAAACTGTTCTAACAAAGCATCTGCTCTCTGAGGAGGTCTATAATAAACGGAGATTCCAAACTTTTGAAGCGAACAAGTTGATCTCAATGGAAGTCATCCTTCAGCCATTACTAGCGTTTCTTCACCAGAGCATTTAGCTTTAAAAATATCAGTCGTAATAACATCTCGCTGTTGTATAAAATGGTTGTAAGTCTATTTGATCCCTATTTTTGTGCTAATTGATTGCTCTTGCAATAACTCCCAATTAACTCCTCGTGTTTAGCTGCAAAGAAAAGGCTGGTTGTTATTTTTGCGTTTCATAGTATTTATAACCACTCTTTTACTTGACATGATCTCTGTTCTTATCTTTTCCGCTGAATATATGATAAACACACATTACACGCCTACGCAAAGTCAGATATCATAGTTCAGTACTAGTTTTAGAATTTCCTTCATGAAATTTTCACGATTAGCATCTTTCTTGAAATATCTCACTGGAAACCCGTTTCTCGTTAACATGTCTCCCGAAAAAGCCCTCTGTACAGTTCCAGCGGTTCAACGATGAATTCGGAAGGTGATTCCAGTTGTCATTTATCGTTAGCATTTTACGATTGCATTGCAGCGTTACGACGCCTTTTCGATTTGTTTGTGAGCTTATCCGGTTTTTTCTTTTTTCCCTAGTCTTTTCCGAGTCGTAGCAAGTGTTCCTTCTTTGGAAAAGAAATTGTCAAATTATGATTCATCAATTGTCACCTGCGATGGCACTTTATTAGCATTGTCTTCAGTCCAAGCACCTTTCCCCCTATGACTAATAGCCTCAATGGCAGAATAATAAAACTGAGAAACTGAACGTGGGACTAGATTTGGGGGTATGATTTTACTTTTTTTAGCGTGTCAGGCTTCTTTTGACTATCGAAAATGCTAATATTTTCTAAAATTTTTTGGACAAATTAAAAAAGTATCGAAATTGGTTATGGTTTTATTCTCCATTGTTGCATCAGCAATATGAGACATCTCTCATCCGCCTTTTGAAACAGTCAAGGAACTTTAGGTACAATTTCTTTATCTCAAACAATTTCTTAACTTTTTGGGAATCAAGCTGTTTTCGCTTTTTTCGATTTTAGTTGCTCTTATATAGCTCAAAGCTCGACAAATCTAACACTGCACTTAAATTTTTGAAAAGCCTTTCTACAGCGCTGTAGCAACGATTGTAATATCTTGTTCCACACTCGACTCGCATTTTGTGTTCCTCTATGATAAATAGATGGCCTCTCAACATGTTCTTAGTAGTTATTTGGTAACAGAAATTTTGCCGATTTTGAAGTTTCGTTTGCTTTTCGAAAAGTTTTATAGAACACTAAAAGAGCGAAAAGATTTTACGCTTCAAACTACTAGCTTTAGGCGGCATGGCTTGGGTCAGGAGAGGGTTTATCCAGCAATATATAATGAATAAAAGCCTAAGCCTATTAAACCAAAGAACAAAGTTTTTTCATAAAGCTCTCATGCGAAACATCTAAGTCTTTCCATGAAAGCAATAAATAACGAAAATCGCTCTCATTTGAAACGGCTTTGAGATCGTTGCGCGTAGCGCCTTTCGCGAAACGCGATAAATGCGCACCAAGTGTGAAACTCAGTTTTATTCTCGCTGCCACAACGCAGTAAGAAAACGTCTTTAAAAACCAATTATGTTTTTAAAATTGTCGAGATCCAAGCTTTCGAATGACTTTTGAAAGTTTGATGAAGAGCGGAATAGGCATTGTTTTTGAAAGATTGAAAAATGGAGTGAGAAGATGGAAAAGTACCGTTTTTTTCCTGAAAAAAGTAGTTTGGAACTGCTCAATTTCCTTTTGAGCTTAGAGGAATTTTGTTGTTACAAGAAAGATCTTTTCTGTTACATAAATTTGTCCAGAACAATCAATCACGTCTTGTTATTATCTCTGCGTGATTTTATCTCATACGTGTTAGGTTGCTCAGAAAACAATTTCGTTTACTAAACTTTGATCCCAAGTGTAATCAACGCTATCACAGTAACCCCACAGCCTCCGTTTATGTAAACTTCATAATCAATCTTCCCTTCGTGTTATGTGCGCTCTGGAGCTCTGAAGTGATGTCTGTTTGGTCGAAGAACATCTGTGGATTTTGTCCTTTTCGGCAGGCGGGCCATTTTTCAGTCATTTGGTGCAATGTGATAACGAGTAGTTTTTAGAGGTTAACTATGACACGAGTTCATTCTTGACTGAACCTCCTGATGGAAATGTCGGGTTCCGTCTTGGCTTGATTGATTCTTTTGAGGGATTAACTTCAACTGACGTCACATTTGTACTCAAAACATTTCCGCCCATAGTCATGCGGCTAAACAGCGGGGAATTGCCGTACATAACAAAATTCGCTAATAGAAAGTAGAAGAAGACTACCTGCTTTTATTTGTAAACAATGTAATTATTTTATCGTGCTGAAGCCCTAGGCCTGCGAAATCCACCACGAGTTTTACTTCCAGCAACGGCTCAGTTGTTGGAAATTTCTTATGTGAGACAAAATTCAGTTATTACACCTTTTGCAAAGCTGTCGTGCATCACGTGTTCTGATCTTGTTTTGCATCAATTTTGGTCCACTCAAGTAGATTATCGGTTTCTGGCATCTCACACTTCTTCGATGCGGTCTGTTCATGTTTTGCCAGGGATTCTGAGATGTAATCGGTTCGTCTGAATCAATGAAGTAGTAGCAGATTGTTCCATTCAATCAGTTCTAACTACTCATACCTTTTCGGTTCAAATTAGCTTTCTTAAGACGTTTTGACAGCTCACCTTTGTTCTTCACCTCATGTTGTCGCCTGTCGTACGGAATCCATTGTTAGTCGCGCAATTCGTCGCACAAGAAACGGATTCTTTTGGTTACGCAAATGAGGCGCTGAGACGACCAAACCCGCGTTCTGTTTGTTTGTCGTTGACTTGAGACGGAAGTCTTTTGTCTGACTTTTTTTCCTGCTTTCTAATTTGGATAAAGAATTCAGGAAGCGTTTCTATACTTATGCGTCATACTTATTATGAATTGTGTATTTTAAAATTCCCCCAAACGCTCTAACCACGTTCTTTTTCTCTGCGTTGGTTCACGTTTTCAAATGATAATCTTCGGTAGTGATGTCTACCCCTTATCTCTCGCTCACTCCTCATTCGTCCCTTTTCCATTTTCAAGTCTCATATCGCCATCATAAAATTCTGAGAAGCAAGCTCATAATCTTTCGCGACTTCATTTCCTTGCTTAAGCCATTGCAAAACGTTACCCAGAATTTTTCTTGTCTTTCTCATTAAAATGACGTAAATCGAACGCCGTATGACATTAAAACGAGCGCATTATCCTAAAGCAGCATGACGAAACCAGCGCTTCAAAGTGGTGTGTAATATAAACACAAGAGCTTTGGGCTTTGTTTAGACGGGAACCGTTTGAATTTAAACGCTTCAAACTGGCACTACCTATATAGTAATTTATCTGCCATTCTGTTCATCGTGATAGCCGAGTTTCTGCTATAATTACGTATTACGCCATTGTATTCGTTCTGTTCGTTATGCACTTCTCTATATTCTCCGTTCTGATGTTTTGCCTTTCCGCTGTCTGTTGGTTTTCCGTTTCTCGATAGTTGTACTAATATTCGACTTAGGAGCATAATTCAACTGCACAAACGCTGCTGGTGCTCACGGCGGTAGACCCTATCTAACAGTAACCGGCTTCCGTTGAGGGACTCAGACATCTGACGTCAACGTTCGTACTTTGATTCAGCTTCTGATCTGACTAATGTTTTCATACACTTTGTCGATAGACCAGTAAAGAGTGCACTTTTGTGGCTCTATTAGCTCAATGGTTTATAGTTTGTTTATTGAAAGAGACACACCATAATTTTAGAAATTTCCGGAATTGATTATTTTTCAATCTTGGCATTGATTAAATGATTCCGTTTTTTGAAGAGTAGAGAGGAGGCTGATATCAGTAGATTTTGACTAGACTGAATATCAATTTGACCTTTCCAGACTTCAAAGAAGGCGATATCGGCGAAACGTCAGTTATTATCATTGTGCTACACTGTATTCAATTGATTTTCAATGAAGACAACCGAAGTTGTTAAAAGTAAATTTTATTAAATACGGTAAGCACATTGGTAAGGCTGATATTTCGGCGTTGTTCCTCTCAAAAACATAGAAAGGTCATATTGATTTACAATCTATTCGGACTTTGTACACTTAACAACCTCTGCTCATCAGAAAATCGCGTAATTTCTATTTTTGTAATTTCTAGGGATTGTTTCCCAGAGTTCTGCAAGCGGTAAAATGCTGTACTTAGTAGTTTTCTCTGTTATATATTTCATTTTCTGGTGTTAACTTGTAGTTCATTTAGATTATGGATCCCATAAATGATGCCAGGTTTTATGAGTCGTTAATCAAACCTCCAAGGCAACGCACCCAGGATGTGAGTATAATATAATTATCGGGTAACATCGTTTATGCTTTTTTTGATCTGTTGAAATGTCGATTCCTAGATTCCTTCCATCTCTTCTGAATATTTTAGGATATTCGGAATATTTTCGATCAACTGCGGTTATTGGACATGTTTTCAAATCTTTATAGTGGTCCATTGAAAGCGATTTGTGCTAACGCGAGATATGAACGGCACAGTGGGCATCACATACTCTATAGGTACTCTAATTTCAACATTTCTGTTTCAAAAAGTCTTTCTATCGAAATGTTGAATAATTATTATGTTCTCTAAGTCGCTATTAATCAAACGCTTTCTGTAGGGAAATTCCTCACTTCCGATAATTAGAGGATTTTTACAGAGAAGGGCAGGTGGCAACATGTTGGTATATTCTTTTATCGGGATCTGTTCTAATTGAAAACAACATATGTCTTCCGTACGGGTGGTAAGTACTTCGACTTTTGGCTTCTATTTTTGAGTTCCTATATTTTACCTGCCTTATTGGGAAATAATAGTGCTTCAAACAAATCTGTCATTTATTCTTGTTGAAATCAGTCATTAGTTTGTTGTATCGATTGCTTGAATCATATTATGCTATGTTATAGTCGGACATTACACTAATGGTCTGTATCGAAATGTGTCTGACCCAGTTCTTAACTCTTCACAATCTTTTTACTTGTTGTTGAGATTTATCGTGCTAGGAGAATGTGGGAAATCCGAAATTAACGTGCGATTCTTGATTTGCTTCAAAAAAAAGTGAACAGATAAAAGTTATGACGAAATTAATGCTGAGAAATTCATTCTTATATGCAGGCACCTATCTATTGTTTTTTGCCATAGTTGCCTGTTTTTTTTTCTTTTCCAGTAAGTCGATTGTATCTAGCTAGTGCTTTGTTCGTATCAGTAACCGTGATTTTCTTTGTTTTATCCTTTTTTTGAACATCCAAATTTTGAACATTGAATAGTACTCAGCACAACCACTGACTCGATTTATGGATTAGTCGATTAATGATGAAGACATAGCCTATGCCGTACGATGTAATACCCGTTATCGTTCAATGATCGAATGAATTGGGCAAGTATCTATAAGCTTCCGGTGTTCTTCCACCTTCACCACGGCTGCTTAGTAGGTTACGCTTGTTGTTGCGATACGAAAGAGGTTACACCTTTTCTGTATGTCTCTGTCTCTCTTTGCTGCTGTTTTGACAAGACACAAGCTACTGCAACTTCTAACTTTGTTGGCTCAGAATATTCTTACCCTGTCTTGTTGAGCATTTTCGAGGTAGATATGGTGCATGTTCAATGGGCCCAAGATTCGTCTGTATGTCAGTCACGCGATCATACTCTTCTAGACGAATCAACATTTGTAAAATTCATGTACACGTAAACATATCTACATTTGCGTGCACGAGTACGTCGACATGCCTGAAGGCAAGGGCTTCATCCTTTGAATCAATCTGCGTTTTAGGGCAACAAGGCAGTTTATGTTTGATTTCAGCTGTCTTTTCAAAGTGACATTTCTCAGTTCACATTGAGGGTTATTAACCGAAGTGAAACGGTACCATTCGGTTATGAGGGGCAAATGAAAAAGCGATTTCATTCGCTGGAGAGGAACTTTCCATAGAAGTGTTAGCAAGCTTTCGAAAGTTGAGACTCCAAACTACAGCCATGCGTCGCCCATTTTTCAAAACACGCTTTTATAACAGTGTGAAATTCACACAAAACTATGTTTCGGAGCGCACATTTCTCGCCTGACGGAGCTCTTTCGTCGGGCTATTAGTGATCATTCGACAGCGTAATCGTTTTTGATTCCAACGCTTTCCTTATATCCTGTAAAGACCGCTTCTCTATAACACAGCAGATAAAATAAGTTGAATTCGCATGTGTGAGCAAGTGGTCTTTGGGCAATTCACGTGCCTTTGAGTGAGGCGACCACGTGAACTGCTGACGCGATACTTCTCTATGCGTTCATAATCGAAAGTGGCCGCCTCTCACGGGCACTTGAATTGACCAAAGACCCCTGGCTCTCACATGCGAATTCAACCTATTTTACCTTCTGCGTTGCAGAAGAACCGTTTAAAAAGATATGAGCACAGCGTTGGAATAAGGGACGATTACGTTATTGAATGATTACTAATAGGCTGAAGAATGAGTTCTGTTCAGCGAGGATTATGCACGTCTGCAACGCAGAAAATCTCCTTCTGTAGCAACTTCAAAAGAAGGGTTTTTTAAAAACTGGCGGCATGGTGTTGTAGCCTGAAGTCTCAAATTTCGAATACTTACTGACTTTCCTATGGAAATTTCTTCTTCAACGAATTGGATCTGTAATTCATTTGCCTTCTCATAACCACAAGAAACCAATAAAACTATTAGAATTCAAACATGACCACCAACAAAAGTGTATATATATCATTTGCCTAAAACTCTCAACTTCTGCAGGCGATGAAGTCGTTGAAGACATATTTGGCTTCAACTTGATCTTTCAAGCTATTCTTGCTTACAGTATTACCTAGATGCTCAAAGAAATGCTAATCAATATGCGAGAGATGTGACAAAAATGGTAAATAAGGTGTATTCGGTATTGTAACATTTGCAACTTGTTCAGTCTATGAAGCGTCGGAACTGCGATGTGTAGCCACCTGTTGTCGTGGAAAATCATTGCCGCCTCTTTGTTGAACTTTTTTGGTGAAGTTGTTGACGTTCTTAGTACATATGGTCAACTCGTTGGATATACTTGTCCTTCGCAGTTGTTTCACACGCATTCAAGCACTTGTGGTGGATCAGAATACATGTAGATTTTCAGCGATCATAGTGATTTCCTTTTAGTAGTTTCGACTTTGAGAAGTGTCGCGGAGCTTTATTGCTTTCTAAGGAATGAGCCGATCGTCACCGGTTTTCGTTTGGAATGCATTTCTCGTCACACATTCCAATACGCTCGAGAAACGGGTCATTCTGGTTGCGCAGAAGCGCCGACGGTACCCCAACACTATGATCTCTTTAATTTTCATTGAAGTCGCGTGGCGCTCATTTGTTGGACTTCTATGACTTAGCAATTTTCTCAAGATTTTCATAAGCAGTCAAATCACTTCTTCCGAGTTCTTCTCTGAGATCTTGAATAGTTGTTCGTGCAGTTGATTCCATTACGCTCTCCAATTCGTCGTCACGATTAGCATGATTGTGTTCGTTAGCAATTCCTTGACCCCTCATCTAATTAATCTTTCGAGCCGTTTCTGCTGCTTGCGTCCGAGTCGCAACTCATAGAATGTGTCAAATTTCTCTGTTAATACCTCCATTTATATTCTATATCATTCGTTAAAGACAGTCAATACTACAATGCAACTATGTGGGGCGTGTGTTCGCAAAATGGGCTTTGCGACCATGTATGATTACGTATATCTTTACTTTTTTTTTATTAATCTTCGAATAATGCTCATATATAAATGGCTAGTGGTTAGTGATATAGAACACCAGGAAGCATTGTGCTGGTTCGATCTCGTACCTAAACTCTGTGGCAATCTATCAGCTGAAAACGTTTTTAGCTTGACATAATTGAGGCTGCAAGGATTACGGCCGGTATTCTATGACATTCATGAAGAATATGTAATCTTCAAGCATCATACGAAACATGCGAGTGTTCGAAGACCTTTGAAACGATAATTGCAAGGAAACGAATAGGATGGTAGAAGTACTGTGATCCCCACACTAAACGTGATGGCGGGTCATGTAAGTAGTATGTTCGAGATCGAGATTACCTAAACTCAATATTTGTCGGCGTTACTGCGTTCAACGCCAACATGTGTGCTCACCGAGCCAAACCGTTGACACTCGGATGCTGACAGATCAGCTGTTTGTACGGTAAAAAGAGTGTCACCTTATTCACGGTCTGATGTGTAATCGTTTTGTGAAGTGTTATCCGCGTATTCGATCGCCGATATCTTCTATCGCTGGCACTTTGCATCAATACGATTGTCGCCTCATCATCACTTACAGTATAGTACACACATCTTTCTCTATACAGTTCTCGTCCAATTTCTCTAAACTTTCACAGTGGATTCTTCTTACATTGTCTTTCCAACTCCGAGTTCCCAGTGTTTGGTTCCTTCAGCTGCTGTAGGCATGCTCCAGTTGGAACACTTGAAATATTCAATGTTGCGTAATCTTAATTTTGCCATTAACTGCTATGATGTGTAATGAAAGTAGTCCTCAAAAATCTTCTTGCAGTTTCGGTAAACGAAATGGAATGAGCTGCCGTCGCAGTCACGATTGTATGTTGTTACAGGAATCGGAGATGATTGTGGTTAGTACTTATTTAATGTTGAGTCAAAAAATATTCCTATTTCTGTGCGTGGAAATTCCAAGTTGAAAGTTCGTTTCGGTTTATATGATGCACAGTTCTCTAGTTAATCAAATAATAAGGTCTACCAATTAGTCCCTATGTCAATTCAACCAGTTAAGTTTAGAATAATTAGTTCTTATGGAAAGTTTTTTGTCATGTCTTTCGTTTCGAGTGTTTTTTTTTTGTACTACGCTCACATTTCAATGTACCTGATGGTTATTTTCTAGCCATGCATGTGTTCTGTTATAGGCACTACTTATACAGTGCAGTCCACGTGTTTTGGCCTTACAGCCTCGTCAGTCACACGGTGCACAGGCTCAGAAACAACTATCAGGCATATTGAGATTTGAGCCTGGTATAAGGAAACACTCGAAACAAAAAGTGTGACATATTAGACGATACCAGGCAAGAGCAGTCGGGTGTACAACACTGCCCATTCGGTGATTTTATCACTTATGGGCGCGTGTGAAACGTTCATCGTCAACTCTATGCAGAAGAGTTCTTACCCAAGAGGGTTTGGCTCCGACGAAAGGCACCGTGCGATTGACGAGGCGCAAGGCCGAAACACGTCTATTGCACTGTATAAGTGCCCATAACAGACCATATGCATGGCTTAAAAATAACTCTCAGACTTTCTCTGTGATTCTTTCTGTTGTTTTATTCTTTGAAAATATTCGTATCAACATAAGTCATAATGATTATATATATTATCAATGCACACTGGCGAGCACAAGTCGCATGTGACCTATTGTTTTTCAAAACTCTGTTGCCGAGCAATTTTTTTTACTACAACTTTCGTATTCGATCAGTAACATCTGTGGCGTAGAAGTTGCATTAGACATTACTCATTTAAGATAAGCCACACTCTGATTTTTTAATTTGGAAAAAAAGAATTAGTGCACATCTTAAGGGGTTTCAGTGTCTGAATGTTACCTGTCGGTGTAAATTGTTGATGGTAGGGGTTGTAGTAAGATTCTTTGTTTTTTATTTCTTGCTGGGCCAATAGCACAAGAACTGTTATATGAGAGTTGTTCGCGTCTCTGGCCTGGGAAGACGTTTCAACCTGCATAAGTGACATACACTTTCTATGATTATTTGCAGCTTTTAGTGATTGATTTTTGTCGATCCTTCTATGCTTTTTGAACCACATATTCTCATATCTCCGTGTTTGTATCTCTTTCGCTGGAAACTACTATTCGAATTGTTGCTGTCTTCGTTGTCGATTTTTGAGAAATTTTAAGATGTAATTACATTCAAGATGATAGATACTTGTTAAAAGAGACTTCTCAACTATTTTTTTGTTTTCCGCTCTTTTCAAATTTTGCCAAAGCAAGCTTGATATACTCTTAGTCAGTCTGGTTTATACTCAGGAGACCTTGTAAACAAGTGCAAGTGTATTCAAAATGGATCTTTTGAAGTAGAACTCGAAGAGGGAATCTGTATAATTCCTAATTTTTACTCAGATTCACACTTTAATTCATAAAATGAAGAACTAGAGCGAAAAGAAATTACAAAAGTCGTCTTTCTGTATAAGGTTTTAGTAAACCTCCGAAATCTGTGTACTCTCTTGCTAATTGATCCCATATGAAACTAAGCAAACGATTATTCCGCTATAACTGTACAACGGTACACTTATTATCGAATTACGTTGTACTGGAACTCGTTTAGCAATGGCAACACTACGATTTCGTCAGAAGTTCATTAAGTTTTTCATATGAAAGCTGGTTGCTCTTCGGTAAGGTTATAGAGCGTAAGATTTGAAAACATTGTCAACTGCGAAGCACATAGATGAGCTGACAAAGATGCTAGTCGTTGTTGTGAACAATACCACAAATCATGGTCGGTATATTACTCCAATTTAAGTTCATACTCGCGCTGTTACTACGGCTTTTACACAACCAGAGCAAGTTTCGAGGTTATGGAGACCAACTAGTCTTTGGTGTTAATAAAATGTTTCTGCATATCGCTTCAGGATAATTTTTTTTTATTGCAGGTGACTTAGAAAAGTTCAAAACATTGGTTTTTCGTAGATGTGAATCTTCCATAGTTTTTCTTTTTACTAGATGCAGATAACGGTTGTGTATTTTTTACTGAATCTGAGTCTGATTAGAAAAGCTAGATTAGGAACTTATGATGTACTCCGAATTTATCAGTGTTGTAATGTGGTACGTGACTGATAAATTAGTAATTGCAAGGTTATATGAAATTCATGGTATTCGGCCTTTAATGAAGTGAAATGTGACAATTTGGCACTCCTTATTGTAAAGTATAATCTGACGACTTCCTCCTTGATTGCCTTACTAAGCATCCACTGACTGCGCCTAAACGAACCAATGCAATTTTCTGCAGTGTCCGAGCATTCCCTTCTTGTTATACCCATATGACGACATGGCAGAAGTATTTGGCAACTAAGGCGTTCAGCTTGTCATATACTTCAGCTTAGAGACTTACCTAAAAAACTGCGAATGATTCTACTCAATTTTTATGAACTAGAGTTTCATATCCGTTTCAAACAAATATTTTTCCCATTCATACCTTTCCTTGGATTTTTCTCACCTGCTTGACATAAGGGATGAAAGTTAAGCTTTCGACACTGATCACTTCCTAAGAAATGCGCCATGCATTCAATTCCGTTAAGCATCGTTTGAGATGATCACATGCATATCTGGCCGGTCTTTAAATGTATCAAATCAGTGCGTTATCCTCCCAGACAAGTCCGGTATTGCCATCTCTCTGACCGGCCAGGATGGAAGGCTTGGTGAGCCTGGAACTCCGAATCGAACCAACGATTATGTAGGTGTATGTCACGCAAGGCACCTATAAACCATTGCGCTGCGTTCGCCCTCTCGCTTAAGCTAACATCATAGGTTTCTCAAAATGCTGTTATAGTTGTTTCCGGGTATTTCAAGTACGATGAAAAATAAGCTGACTACAGCTTTCTTTGCAGAGGATCTACATTCCTTAAAACCACAGATTAAAGTACCGTGAGCCTTATCTTTTTTGTTGTTTCATCGCTTTTTTTTTGCGTCAGAGTAAGTCGTTGTCACATGATTAGATGCCATTCAATTTCTTAGCACTTTAGCTCTGTAGAATCAACACGCGCCAGCTATATATAACAACGAAGTGAATAGAAAGATAATTGCTCGATGTCCATCTTAACGCCTTTTCAAAGACAGTTCGTCATTGTTGATTGTCGTTGGTTGGTTTCTCGAATTACTTCTTACAGTTCACTTTAGTCTCAGTTGAAGTGGCTAGTCATTAAGAATGGTTTCTACGGTTCTCTTAGACTGTGAAAGATGAACAACAGCGAGTTTATTTATAAAAAGGCGTGACTAGTCCCTTTCAGTGGACAATAATCAACGGTTTGCGCTGATAGCGAAATTATTTTGTTCAAACTTATGAACTGGCTCAAAAAAAGATTAGATCTACTTATGAATTAACGATGGAGGTGGTGTTCACGGATTTTTACGCACATCTAAATGGGAAGGCGTTCCACAGTTAGAAGTGCCATACAATATGCACGTTTTTGTTTGTTTGCACGCTGAGCTCACAAGTTTTTTGTACTTTCCATAGAAGCAAAGTGGCACCAAGGTTGTTTGGGATTATAACGGCACTGATTTGATACATCGTTAGCCCACTGAAAGTTAATGTATGGAGCAGATATGCATCCATTTACCTGTTGATGAAGTAGCGTGGTATGCATGTCACATTCGTCTACGATTGATCAACTCCACACGCTCTATGCTATCATCCTTTATGCTTCATGTTAGTTTTACGTTTACTGCTATTTTGAAAATTAACCAGAGAGCTTTGTTGTAGACAGGTCAACATTACCTCTTCCTTCAGCTCAGATTAATTTTGTGATAAACTTAAGTCTACTAGATTACATCAACTTTTTTCAAGCAGTTTTCAGATTGATTATCCCGACATACCACAAATCATCACAGCACCATCGCCTCATCAAAAACAGATGCGCAAAAGTGTTCATTGCATTGACTCGGATATTCGCGCTGTACCACCGCCACCGGTTCCTCCCCGGCCAGCTCGTTTGCCACCTGCTCGAATCCCACATCCTCCATTGCCACGTGGTCTACCCAGGTAGAGTGTATCTTTTCCCATCTGTGAAGATCCGATCCTTTTTACATGGATGTTCTCTACACCTTGATGTCATAGTGTTTCAAGCAGATAAACTTCAAGAAATTTTTACATCCTGTACGTTATTAATATTACAACACATCAAGAACCAAGTGTAGAAATCGAGTTGAAAATTCCGGAAGTCTCGGGTGTTTTCGAAACGATGCAGAGATCTACCACGCATCTCTACAATCCCTTTCGCTTTGTGGTATAGTAGCAGTCATACTTTCTGATTTCCATCTATACTGTGCCTTTTTCTAGGTCATACGCAGTCGATTTCCCAATTGATGTTCCAACTACTTCATCTTATACTACTGCTACAGAAAATCACAGGAGTCAGGTTAATCCTTTTTTCCAAGTATTTTCTCTTTACACACATTCCTTTGAAGTAGAAAATTGCTACAACCAAAATTTCTGTGAGGATAGCACTTGCTTGATATATCGTTAATACACCACGAGTCATTGCAAAGGTCAAATATGAATGGACGGTCTATTGCCGACAACATAGTTGCAGATTTTGACCGTTTCTCTATCCAGTAACACCTTCACGTTGCCATGAAGCATGTCAAGAGTCAAAAAGTCATTAGCAGGGGAGAGTTTTTTACGGACATTGAAACTGAAATGCCATTGTGGATTTTTATGAGACATGGTAACCATCACCTTGTATTGTTCTATCGTGTAGCATCAACACTCCGACTACAGATGAAATGTTTATGCATATAGGGCATTAAGGGAGGAATATTGCCTCTAGTCTTACGGACGTAAACTTGTTTTTCTACTGTTAAAGACATTTCGTTGCTAAATAAAACCCCCACAATTTTATCGCTCAGAAAGAGCTTTTACCTTCTACAATTATAGTTCAAGTCTGCTTGTTTGTCGTCTGTAAACTCTGTACCGCAGTTGTTTTCATCAGGATTGAGAGTACTTGGTAAGAAGAGCATCAAGCTGATAAGCACATCTTCAATAGGGTTCAGTACTTAGATTCGTATTTAGTGATTGGAATACTTCCGCTTTCTCAGTTTCTACACACGTAGCAAAGGCTTTCATTTGAATTTAGAGCAGTACGGTCGTAGAAGAGTTCGAAAAAAACAGTTTTTCTATAAAACAAACACAAAAAAAAAAACAAAAACAGTATTTGCTTAGCACATCAAGTTCTATAACACTGGAATATTTACCGTAGAAATATATAAGCCATAGAAGCATTTAGGAAATGTAAACAGTGCGCTAGAACTTCACAAAGGGTCGTACTCAGGGTATCTGATATTATGCATGTGAATGATGCCTTGACCTGCGTCATTGGTCACGGATCATAGACGCCGCCTCACACGCTCTAGTGTTTATGGTAGGTAACGTCAGACAAGTTCTCCGTTAACACAGCCAGTGGACAAGAGCAATGAACGATTGGACCGCATGGGATGTCTTGCTCACATAGGAAGACCGCCAATGACAATATTTTATGATACGGAGAGGAAAAGTGTCGCACTCTACGTAAATCTTGAATTAGGACCCACTGTGAATGTGACATTTTAGGGAGATGAATAAAACCGTTGACGGAGAGTGCTCAAGTTAATCGACGATGTGATGTCAACAGTCTGACGACAATGTGACATAGAGGTGTCAAGATCTTAGGTCCTATGAAATCAAAATTTGTGTATTCATGTTCATATGTATATATATATATATATATATATATACATATACATATATACATATGTATACATGCATGCACATATATGCGCATATATATGTGTATATGTGTGTGTTAGTTTACGAATATACTCATATAAATAAGAGAAATATGAAATTTCGGTAGTTTGCAGGCAAATATCACTTTTGTCGCGTTGCTGCCTATACACGTACGCCCTCCATTAAAGATCAATGAAACGCATAGAATGTTATTTCCCCTTTAATAAATCGGTTTTTCTCCGCGGTTTGGGAAGTTTCAGCGTTCCTCCTTTTCATTACATACCCAAGATTTCCTCTATGCGCTCATATGCTTTTGGTGGATAAATAACTCTCGTATGCCAAGAAAAAAGCTAAGCGCATTCATTATAGTACTAACCGCATCTTCTAATTGTGAGAAGTTAAGCGAATAAGATACAAAATGTCAAAAGCTTGTTTCGAATAACTATGGTCAGGATTAGAAATGACACCCATTTGAAGTTCCGAACTTTGCACGTAGACGGTGATATTCGCATGCGTGCTATATCAATTTGATGAGATTTTGTACTTTTGTGATGTTTATGTACTATGCGTATGTGTGATATACGTTCAATCATTAAATATATATACACATATGTACACGTGTGCGTGTATATACATAAGTATAAGCGTATATATGTATGGGTGTATATGTATATATATATATATACATATATATATATATATATATATATATATAGGCTCTCGGCGTTGGTAAACCGCGGAAGGATGGTTTGTGGTGAGTTAGTGCATATGTGGCCTTTGCAGCGACTCACGGTGGCCTTCCGTTGTATCGAGTTACCGCAACTTATTCTCTCAAGCAAGTCTGGGATGTTCCAATTCACCAACCCCGGAAGGATGGATGGCTTGGTGAGCCATGAGTGCGACATCATACCACCACGCATAGCCCCTCTAACCAATGCGCCACAAGCATCCTCGTACATACATGTATATATATATATATATATATATATATATGTGCATGTATATCTATATAAATATATATGTGCATGTATATCTATATAAATTCATATGTGCATGTATATGCATGTACGTATATATATATATATATTATATATATATATAATATATATATATATATATATACAAGAATGTGGATGTATGCGTGCATATGCTACAGGCAACCGAAACCTTACGTTTGAATTTGCGAAACGCTGCAAAGAAGCGATCAGAGAAGACCTCAAAGAGTGACGAGCAGCAGTTATGGCAGAAGCTGTAGAAGCTGGGAAGAGCATTCGCAAAGCCCAGCGAGGCCTTGCCAGCTATAAGACCAAGATGATTGCACTCCGATACCCTTACGGGAAATTTACAGCTTCCAGAATGGCTATGGAGAAAATCATTCTCCATTACTTCTCGGATCTCTTCGCTAGCCATGTCCTCTTACCGTCATATAAATCAAAAGAGAATGAACAGGTCGTTCCACCGGTCCTCCTTTCCGAAATCCGACATGCTATATCGTCGGTGAAGAACAGAACAACACCCAATCCAGAGAGGATTAGATCAGAACACCTGAAGAACCTGCCGCCAGTTCTCATCAACACCGTGGCGCGGCTCTTCACTCGCTTTATGTCAGAATTCAAGGCTTCCATTCAGTGGAAAAGCAGCAAGACCGTATTGTTGTTCAAGAAGGGAGATTTTCACGACATAGGCAACTATCGACCAATTTGCCTGCTGTCCGTTGTCTATAAACTCTTCAATCGAGTCATCCTGAGCAGTATTACAGAACACTGGAGGATGGACAGCCATGCGAACAAGCAGGTTTCCGAAAAGGATTTAGTACAATAGACCACATCCACACGATTACGAGACTTACTGAAGTTTCACAAGAGTACAAACAACCACTTTGTCTCACTTTCATCAATCTGAAAAAAGCCATTGATTCAGTGGAAACAATAGCGGTTTTGGAGGCTCTGGATAACTAGGGCGTCCTCACTCCATACATAATGATTCTTCGTAAGCTTTATAACGGTTTCACGACCAAAATATCTCCATTCCACAACAATATCACAGTTGATGTAAGAAGAGGGGTTCGACAAGGCAATACAATCTCGCCAAAACTATTCACTGCCACTTTACAAAGCGTCATGCGAACATTAGAATGGGACGATATGGGAGTGAAAACTGACAGTCGACAATTAAACCATCTTCGCTTCGCTGACGATATCGTCCTCATAACACCAAACATCAGCCAAGCGGAACGAATGTTGACCGATTTCGATAACGTCTGTGGAAAGATTGGTCTTCATCTAAATCTAAAGAAAACGATGTTCATGAGGAACGGATGGGTTTTGAATGCCCCATTCACGCTCAACGGAACGACAAACTCCGAATGCTCCGGTTACGTCTATGTAGGTCGTAAAATCAACGTGATGAACGACCTAGCTCCAGAGTTGAGGAAGCGGGCAGCATGGGGAACGTTTAATAGCATCGAAGATGTAGTGAAGAGGACAAGGAACATCCGACTCCGTGCCCACCTTTTCGACTCGACAATTATCTCTGCCCTAATATTGCATCATAAACCTGGTCGCTACGTAAGTAGGATGAACTTGGCGTTATCGCACGCGCAGTCGAAAGGTCGATGCTAGGAGTATCCCGTATCTCGCAAATGAGAGAAAGGATCCGAAGTTCCTACCTACGTCAACGATCAAAAATCAGAGACGCCGTTCTTCACGCCAGGATATCGAAAATAAGGTGGGCCGGACACGTGATGCGCTTCAACGACAACCGATGGACGAGAGCCGTTACCGACTGGAATCCTCGGGATGTCAAGCGCTCTAAAGGAAGACCACCGACCCGTTGGTCCGATTTCTTCACCAAAGCGATAGAAGAAAGATATGATGCTCAGCGAAACTACTCTTGCACGCGATAGGGAAAATGGAAGAGTTGCTGGTACCCGCGCGAGTCACTCGACGATCAACGGGACGACAGGTGATACAGGTGAATATATATTATTTAAATAATATATATATATATAGCGGTTTACGCGTGATGCTTTGCAAAATAATATGCAAGGATCGCTTGTAGTTGTGATTAGAAATTCCTATAATTTCGACAAAATAGTTGTTGGTGACAGTGAAGTTTTTTTTTTGAACTTTTTGCAATCAATTTATATCTTATTAAGTGTAGATGTCAAGCCACAAGTGACCCAAGAGAAGCTGCCCTCTCCATAACTTTCCACTCGATTATCTGCGCTAAATCTTATTACACAGGTGAAGAAAATAAATCTCTGGAAGCATCTGTATGAGTCAACTTACAGAATAATAACAAACACTCCAGGAAAAGATTATGTGCACTAAAATCAAACATTGGAATATAAGTAGTAGTAGGCGAGACTTTGTCGTGAGAGTGTTAGTATCTGACTGGTCGCGGCAAAGTTATCAAATATAAGAGGAAATATCATTTTTCTTCCGAGAGAACAAGACTGTCACATACAGTCTCTTAAATGTTTAGGAATCTATCCATTTTTAGGTGTACTTAAACGGTCTTGTATCAGATGAAGATACATTAGTTCGTGTGAAACATCGCCGAGAGACAACTGACTCTACAGGAAGCGCTATCAGTCTGTCAGCCCGTCGACTGCGTGTTAGAAGGTAAATCTATCTTAATTTAAATATCTTCAATGTTCAACGATGGCTTTCGTCTTTGTAGTACTGCATCGTCATCAACTACTGAAGGGGATGATGGCAGTGGTAGTGCAGGGGTGGATGGAGCAGATTCCGAAAGAGGAGGACGACGATGGATCATGCCCTTCTCATGAGAGCTTCGTTGATTTGAAGGACTCTGTTCGTGAATGCCTTGAGAAGGAGCCGAGTGAGCGAAATGCAGAAGATTTAGCGGTTTTATTGGTGGGTTTTTTTTGCGCCTTTTTTTGACTCGTCTCTAACGTATTGTATTCAAGGACTTCATGCAACACATGTCTTCGTTTGCCTCACTTCCGATGTCTATAAAAAGGCAGTTATGTCTGAAAATGGTGTTCGCTGTGGTTAATGATGCGGGAACTGTTGTAATGCATCATAATGAAAAGCTAGATGCTTGGTAATTTTCCTTATTGTTTTACTTTCTAACTTCAGTGTCTTAATTATATGATATCCATGTAAATTTTTCATTTTACTGCTTTTTAGCTGATTAATATATGATAAGCATACATCTAAGAGTGTTAAGTGATATGCAAAACAGTCAACCATAGGCGGGAGTCCAAACAGCGCTTTACACATACCGAGGGAAGGGGGGACACGTGCTACCATTGCACCACTGAGGCCACCGCTTTCTACATTGGTTATGTGGAATAGAGTGTGGTAAGAAAGCGGTAACCTCGATGGAGTAGTGATAGCACGTGCCTACGGTATGGATGAAACCCGGGTTTAGCTCTCGTCTGAGGTCGAATGTTTTGCATATCACTCAACCTTCTTAGATATGTAAAATTTGTTCATACGGTCAAAATTTAATTCCTTAGGTCAGTTATTGTGAACGGTCTTGTCGAGGTTGTGAAGCCAAACGGTGAAAGGGTGGAATACAAGCTCGGAGATTCATTCGGTGCAGAACCAATTCCACCGTTCAGTATCATATCGGTGAGATGCGCACGATGGTTGACGACTGCGAGTTTGTGCTTATTGAACATAAGGTATCATTAATTCAAGCTGTTCTTCCAATTTCATACCCTAGCAACTATATATAGTCATTTCAAGTTTATTTCGCGTTAAACAGCAGTGAATGCAGATGCGATTTGTAGGTTCACCTCTTCTAGGATTTTTGCTCAATTATGTCGACAATTGGTGAACATATTGAAAAGGATTGCGATGGTGTGACTGGTGAGGTGGTGTCCGAAACAGAGAGAAGGGCTGTTGGTTGCCAAGTCGGTTTGGTGCTTATTAAAGGGAAGGTAAGTTTTTATTTTCTTAGACTGGACTTTTCGTTTTAGCCGATATATATGGCTTTAATTTACTTATTTAGCCGGACAAACTCATCCAGCATCTCATTGATGATCGTGACAATAATGTTGATCCTCATTATGTGGAAGATTTTCTCCTTACCTACAGAGTTTTTATTCATAATCCTACTATGATATTTGAAAAGCTTATGATGTGGTTTGCTGAAGGTGCTTTGAGAGATAAGGTACTCAGTTCCCATCGACTTATTATTTTCAATTTTTCTAAAGTTTCCTTCATAATTCTGTGAAAGTTTCTTTCATAAGTTTTAAGCTATTTCCAGATTGCTCGCATAGTCCTATTATGGGTAAATAATCACTACAACGATTTCGAGACGAACGATGAGATGGCGAAGCTTCTAGAGAGGCAAGTACATCAAAACTCTTCGTCCAATTTTTTTCAGAAATATGTCAAGGTTGTTTTAGGTTCGAAGGCGCCTTAGAGCGTGACGGTATGCACAGTCAGCAAAGTCTACTCAATATAGCTTGTTCTGTGAAATCAAGGCCTAGAACAGTAACTTATTCGAGAGCCAGCAAAGTATACTGAAGTTCCTCTTCCATCATTCTCTCAAATACATTGAAAAATATGTTTAGGATGATCCTTTACACTTTTCTGTGCAGGGAGGAAAGGAGAGCGGCTGCGGTATCTTTATTAATGAAGTGAGTTTTTTTTGGCGGCAGTATTTTTGTTGTATCACTTTTAATTCTTTCTATGTTCCTCTTCCTGATTTAATGTGTTTTCCGTTTCCTTAGAATGGGAAAAGTAGGTGCCCATTCCAGGTCCAAGCGGATTCTCCAGCTGAGCACTGTGGACTGAAAAGAGGCGATGAGATTCTAGAAATCAACGGACAAACTATGAAATATTTAACATTAACAAAAGCACAAGAGATTATCAGAGTAAGTGTGGGTAAACCATCTTACAAGTAATGGTTGTGGAAACTTTTATATCCCATAATTTTATTGTAGGGTCCACGTCACGCTGACTGTCAGTTTGAAAAGCAATATCCTTGGTTTTAAAGAGTTACTGGGAAAAACGGAACGAGATAACTCCAAAGTGTCCTTCAAAAGTAAAGCTTTAGCGGGAGTATTATCACAGAACCGCGGTAGCGTGCCTCATGTTATTCCAGTTAAATCAACTAAAACGGTAAAAATTGGAGGTAAGATTTTGGTATTTAGCATTTCACACTTCGTGTAGTAAGTCTATTTTATTACAGTGAATAAAACTAGCATGATGGACAAATTGATGACGATGCTGAAGTCATCTAAGGATAGTGAAGACACCACTGACGAGATCCAAAAAACATCGACCTATCTAAGACCCCAGTCGGTCAAACCCTGATATTACTTCCCTATCCCAGTACTATGAACCGATCAAAAGCGAGTGCCCAGAACACGTTTCTGAAAATCTATAGGTGGGTTCATATTTGTGCTGTTATCCGAGAAAAGGAAGGATAAGACAGAAAAAAAATCTTGCTTTTAGGAGTGATCAAACGTTCAAGTATCTTGCCGTTTATAAAGAAACAACGGCGCAGAATGTTGTTCAGTTGGCGTTGCAGGTTAGTTCATATGAAACTCTGGATATGTCTTATTTGAAAAGAGTTGGTGTGCTGGACGTATGAAATAGTCGCCATCTTCTTAATTTGTTTGCAGTCATTCTCATCCACTGCTCACACGACTTATTTCGTCGACTTTTGCGTATTTTTTTGGCACCTTGGGTACACAAACAGCTGAAAGCTCGAGAAGAATGCGAGATACTACGTTCCATCTGTTCAAAGGAATCGCCGTTGTTATGTAGTTCCGTTAACCGTCAAGTGACTTCTATGGGAACCACTAACCCTTTACTTGTTACGTGCGAGGTAGCCTAATCGGGTTTACCGACCCTAAAGATTCGTTGAGCTCCATCTTGTGAGCTCAACATCCCGAGGAATCCAGTCGCTAACTGTTCTCGTCCATTAGTTGTCTAGACCACATTACGTGCCCAATCCACCTGATAATCGACAATTTGGCGTATAGAACAGTGCTTTTGATTTTCGGTCGGATGTAATTCAGAGTTTGGGATTCGTCCTCTCATTCGCTAGACGCGAGATGCTCCTAGCATCGACCTTTCGACTAAGCGTTTGATAGCACTTAGTGACCTTCTAGTCTGCTTATGATGTAGCGACCAGATTTCTTACACGTATAGTAGTAAGGATCGTCTAGTTGAGGTTCCTTGTTTGCTAAACCACGTCCCCGATGCTCTTTAAAGCTCTTTGAGTCCCTCCGACTTTTCCAAAAAAAAGATTTTTACAACCCAACCTCGATCATCAGAAATCTTATTTTCCAAGATTTGGAAAAGGATTAATAGATTTCTGAAGTTTTTGAACACAGGCGCGGCTGTCGCAGACATCACTTGAAACATCAAACGACATCATCATGTCGTGTTGGACCACTCTACCTCATTCAATGCATCGCTGTTGGAAGTGCAAACGTTAACTAAAAATGTATTAGAAAGGTTCCATGGGTTGTAGAAAATGAGGATGTCACACTGATGGACTAAGAAATGCGTAGTGTGTTGCTACGCTTATGAGATTGCTTCATTTGCTGCGTCCAAATTTACTGTGCAGTTAGCACTGTTGAGTTCTCACTTAGTGACCTTCTGGGCCCGTTTTTGTTAGATATAGGATGCTAAGAGGGATCTACATGTTCACGAGCAGATCGCCGAGTTGGTGTGTGTGAGCATGCTTAGAGCATAAACTTTCACTACTGTCGTTCATTAGATTGGTATGTGCAGTGATCTGTATCTTCTTTCATTTCTTAGTGAAGTAGCATAATTACTGGGGGCGCCGTGACCAAGTGGTTGTGATGTTTCGTCGCAGCGCGTGTGGAGCCGAACCTCACCTCCCAATACTCTCGGCAGTCAGCAACGAGCGCCCCCCTTATGGAACGCCACAGCCAGGCTATTCTCGAGATTGCAAAGAGACGCGCTCAAACCAGTAATACGACGTTCAGGAAGAAAACAGAGGGTCTTTTTGAATACTGGAAGTGCTGGTTAGAGTAAAAGTGAAAGTTAAATAAACATAATTACTAAGGATATAGAATGTGAGGCCTACTTATCTGGGTCACATGTCGTCCATTGATCGTCGAGTCACTCTAGCGGACACCAGTAAAATTTCCATTGCTCCATATTCCTTGCAAGAGTAGCCCCAGTAGGCTCCTCCTTTCTGCAGAATTTCGTTTAAGCACATCACATCTCTTTCTAAATTTTTCTTAAAGGACTTGGACCATTACGTTGTGGGAGGTCCTTCTGGTTTGATTAGCATCTTGGGAAATAACAGTCGGCCGCGGCTCTTATCTATCGGTCGTTGCCAAAGGTGTAGCATATGTCCTGGCCCACCTTGTCCTTGATAGCCTGGAGTATAGAACGACGTCTTTGGTTTTCGGATTGTTAGACGCAAGGTCAGAATTTTAAATCCTTTCTGCTCGAAGCTATCACTGCATGCAAATCTCGTCCATTTCCAAACAGGAGTCATTTGTTTTCCGACCATAGCCCCCTATCAGTTGACAGTTGTTGAGTTTTGAGATGTGAGATTAACTGATGCAAAATGACATAATGGTGCTTGCTGACCTTTTGAAATCACTTATCACTTTCTTTTTTCAGGAATTCAACATGACGGCTGAAGGTAGTCTAGAATGGTCCTTATGCGAATGCACTGTGACTGAAGACGGCGTTATAAAACAACGACGCCTACCTCCTCAGATAGAAAATTTGGCTGAGCGTATCGCTCTCAATAGCAGGTTGGCTTGCTAGGCTGCTTACTTGTTTATAACTATTTGAAAGTATCAGTTTGTGTAATACTCGTATTACACTCTGTCCTATTCCAGATACTACTTGAAGAACAACAATCGCTCCGAACCTCTTGTTCCTGATGAACTCGCACCCGAAATCATTAGAGACTCGCAGACACATTTACTCGGACTCAACGCTCAAGTAAGAATCTGAGAATTCCGTTCAAATGGTTTGCTGTAGGTTGGTATTTAGGTTGTGGCAGCGCAACTTACTCTACAAGACTTTGCTGTATATTCGGCCTCAATTGAACCAACTGAGTTCATTGACAATGTTTTTAAGCTGGAATCAAAGTGGGATGAGATTTTACTTTTTCAAAAATTTGCTAGTTTTTCACTACATTTCCATTTGAAGATACGGCTCACCTCGTCTGGAAGAATTTCGAGCGGATATTCAATCGTGAGATGTGGTGGGTTGCCACCGAGGTGTGTTTCTGAGCGGAATGTAACAGAAGCGTGCGAAACTTGTCAAGAAGTTTATAAAAATAGCAAGGTGAATCCACGGACCTGTGATTTCATGGAATTCGTAAAACTTTGTCTCAACCGCGTACTGTCTAGGTACTGTCGAGAACTGCGTAATTTTAACTCAATGTTTGCTATTATGAGTGGTTTGGACAAACCAGCAGTTCGTCGGCTACATTCTTCCTGGGAGAGGGTTCCTGGGTATGGTTGATGTATTTTTTCTTTGAGCCAGTTGATTCATTAATCGAGCTAATTGCAGAAAATACATCAGAATGTTGGAAGACATTCAGCAGTTGGTGGATCCTTCACGAAATATGTCAAAATACCGTCAACATTTAGCCGAAGTCTCTCAGGAGCCACCGGTGCATCATAATGTTTTGCAATCGAACTTCTTTAATTAAATGTATTCGAGAGGTTGTCATCATTCAGGTAGTTCCAATCTATCCAGTGATAAAAAAGGACTTGACGTTCTCCCCATGAAGGCAATCCCAACATATTGCGGTAAACTGGTGAACTTTGAGAAGCTACGTATTCATTGCAAAGTCAGTTCGAACTGTGACCAAACTCAGCAGCTCTCCATACGAGATATCTAGTATGGCAGAAAGGGTGAGGTTTTGTGAAAATGCCTGTGCTAATTTGGTTTTTTGAAACGTATATGTGATCCGAAGATGATGAGTGTTATGCAAATAGTCGCCTCCAGTTGGGAGTTGAACCGGCGTTTCATCCATACTAGGGGGACCTACTACACCATCGAGGCCACCGCTCTGCTGTCACTCTTCGATATAAGGCATCGAAGAGAATGCTTTGCATATCACTCAACATTTGTGCTACTTTTTTTCCTTATTCACTCGAGTTCCTCTTTGTTACTTTTCTGCTCGAAAAGTAGAGAGATCGCTGCAGTAGCTTGTGAATTATTCATTACTACGAGCAATTATTCATTACACTCTTCATAGACTGTAATATGCAAGAAAACATTTTTTTTTGGACCAAATAGTGGAGTTGTGGAAAGGGAAGCCATCAGTCTGATGTGATACGAAAAGTGGAGGCACCGTGACCGATGGATGTGATGCTCGTCACGGCGCGCGTGGGAGCGAAGCCCACTTCCCAAAGCTCTTCCGCAGTCAGTGCGCACGTACAGTGGAACGCTACGTCCAGGCTACCCTCGAGATTGCAATGAGATGCGCTTAACGAGATTTCGATGGCGTTTAAGAAGGAAACGAAAAAAGCAATTGAGTTCTAGTTTTGGGATCCGTAGTGTGAAAAAAGGGGAAAAAACACTGTGAAGACGGATAATAAACTACCAAAGATACGAAAAGTATTGCTGGAAAAGTCTGTACAAAAGAAGAAGGAGAAGCGCTGAGATCAAATAAAGGGCTTATGTAGTGCAGTAGCCAGGTCTACCCCTTAGACCAACTGCAAGGGTGAGCAGATTCGAACCTAGCTTCTGATTGTCCGGGACGACAATAATATTACCTCTGTATGCATCTGTAGGACTATGTAAGTTGTTATTTGGTCGAAATATATTTTTGGTTACTTCTACAATCCTGGTAAGCCGGACGCTTGGGAGACGTATCAATACTGAACACCAGGTCGCTTTTATCATTCGATGCTATCATTATCGCTTACATTGTCGCGAGTGTATGGTTCAATGGTCATCTCTAACACGTTTGAGGTACCACGTGTCCCTACATAGGATTACGTTCCGTGCCGCGTTTCAGCTTGCTGGAGCTGACTTTAATGGTTGCATTTTCGATCACGAATCTATATTCGATGAAGTGATTTGTTTATTTTAAAGTTTGCTTATTTCTACTGCTATACAACATCTACGAATAAGTAGACCTTATATCACTCTACTATGAGTTAATATTCAAATTTTGGCTAACAATTGATTTTTATTGTTAGCCAGGATGCGATGGCATTGGTTTTACTGCAGATAGCATTATCGAGGTCACTTCATTGATATCCTACCACTTACTTATCACAGAACCTCCATTATGACGATGAAGGTCCAATTTTCGTTGGAAAACTAAAAAAAAACATTGTCATGTCGGGCGCGCCACGCCAGCTGCTCGACCACGCCGCGTGCTAGGCAAGAAATCAACGTCGTACTGAGAGGCTCAACGCTTAATATGGATTATAATTGATAATATGAGAATATGAGAATGTTTCAGAACGTTTTTCTCAAGAGCATTATGTTCAAAATTTTAGAGTGGTATAACAATCAGTGATGCGTTGTTGCACATGAACACGTTCGAAGGAGGAAATGTCGCCAACAATGAGAAAGGGCGGACGAGTTGTTTCAACCAAGGAAAAAGGTAGATTCACCATTGTGATCTTATTCGTTGTGCTTTTTCCTAATCTTTTTCCTTAGCGTATCTTTCTGGTGCTAAAAATCTTATTTAGCTTTTAGAGAAGTAGACAGTTCAATTTTCAATTTCTCTGTATGCTTAGGTATATGAAGCAAGCCTTAATGGTTCGAAAAGTAAAGGCATATTTGGATAGTTTGCAAGTGGTGGATACTGAGGCAGATTTAGATCAACTTAGTTACACAATTGAACCTCAGCAACCTGGTGAGTTTCCTTGAATATAGGAGAGATGAAACATCTTTCAACAAAGAATTTAAAGGCCCTCGTAATCGTACTGTGTTCCAAGTCCTTCTCCTTCCTCTCGTTATCGTCACAGTCAGCAGAATCCATTGCCACGGAACAGGCGTCGGATTCAAAGGCAGTGGGATGTTTGGGCGTAGATTCTCCGCAAGCCGTTCAAAAAATGCTTGGTTTGGTGCACACAAAGCAAGTCTAAAGGTCTCTCAGATTGAACGGTTGTTATGTTCTAGAGACGTTATTGATTTTGTAAGGGACTTTATTACCTCGCATTTTTTCCTGATAAGCTAAAATTCGGGGTTGTTACTGTACAATCTGCTCTAATAGGTGACGTTTTGACCTTTTGAACTCTATCAGAGCCTGTATATATCAGATTGTCCACATTGCTGCAGTCGAAAAAAAATCATGAAGCCTGGATTTAAATCATTTTAAGCGCAGGACAAATTTTTTCGAGCATATTCACCGCTTTTCATGAGTTGTACAAGTGGAAATCAACTGGGCCATATCACGCGTGGTTAATAAAGCATTTCTTCTGTGATTCATGTAGTCATGGAACTTTTTTGCCCGTCATTCTATTGAAGTCCAAGTTTGCTAATTTTTTTTCGTTGAAGTAGTGGAGGTGTTTGGCTGACCGAATTGTAGGCAATCTGCCGCCGAAACTCACCTGTCCAATTAACATTTATTACAACAACCTCGTTTTTCGTTTATTGAGAAAAAACTGTGAACTACCGCACAAAATCGAAGTTAATAGGCAGTCGATCTTGGGATTTTTTATGATTTCGTAACGCATTATGTAGGTGCTTCTTCAACGTCTTCACCAGTTCTGTCATCCACCACAAAAACATTGCAACGAAATGTACCGCGAGTGTCTTCTCGTCAGCACTCAACTCCCACCATCCAACGAACACCTTCACTGAAAACAAGAACCACTAGACTTGAGCAAGGAATCCAGTTCAGTCACCAGTTTCTACGGTGCTGGTACGTCTGATTCTTCCATAAATTATGTACCGTTTGTCCGTTTGGCCTAAAGATTATTCCAAGAATAATAAATTCACAATAAGACGCAATCTCTGGCAGGGAGTTTTACATAACTTCAATCAAGTAGGAGCGTTTTGTTTGTGGAGAAATCATCTAACCATCCTTTCTCGCTTCTCGTACGCCTATTCACAGATTTTCGAATACCTTATAGAATGGAGGATCTTATTTACATAGATTAATAAAATTTGATGTCACTTTGAAGTGAAATAAACGACCAGCTCGATCATCACGCCCAAAAAATGCTTGATTTATGTTCTTAGTTTGATTTTTTGTCAGTTATGTAACTATTCAAAAGGGCATAAGAATGTCTTGTTGCAAGTAGGTCACTTATTGACCTCAAAAAATTTGATATATTACCCATCTTTCTTTGACATATGGAATATCAAAAGGTTAGAGTTGTTGGTGGATATGATATAAATTTCATCATTTATATTTGCGCGATTCAAAAAAAAATGACGGATTTAGACGGCAAATTCAAAATGCTGTGAGGGTCCACATGTTTTTTTGAGGAAGACACCAAATTCACTTTTTGTGATAGCATTTAATTCAAACTTCTGGTAAGCGTGTATTTTTCAGAGAATCAAAAGCTAGACTCTCAGTATACCTTCATATGAATTATGAGAATTATCTCACGAAACTGTCCTTTTTTGTACTGAAAAGTTTAGCTCGTGAGATGGTTCTCGTTCTCTGGGGACATTTTCGGCAACGATTTATTTCTTCAGGATTTTCTATTGATCTATTTGAGCATGGGATACTATAAAAGACAAAGGTTTTCCTGTGCACTTATAATGTTTATTGTGTGATCAGCATGCTTTACGTCTTTGTAGTCATGAAAGTGACGATACAAAGAGAAATCGATGGATATTTGTAGTCCATTTGACCGACCAGTCAGGTGTTATGCTTATGTTGTGATGTGCTGTGATGCTTGCCATTTTCAGATGTGTTGATTTAAACATCGTTTCGTAACGTGTGGATCATTCACTGGTCGAAAATAGGTATTGACTAGTTAATTGTTTCTTTTTTTATCGATTCACATATTAGTAGTCGCATTTTCCTCTTGTTTATTCTTTGCATGGGTAGCGAACGTAGCACAGTGATTAGTGATGTGGTGTACTACAAGATGAGGTCATATTTGATTTGTTTATCCGATCCCCTTCTCCCAACTCTCTCTTTCAATTAGTCCATTAACGCCTAAGGGAAGGCTTTAGCTCGAGTACCTTCAAGGTAGCGAGGAGAACCGTCTTGACAGCATTCCACTGCATTCATAAAGAAGGTGGAATCCACAGTCAGGAGCCGAAGCAACATGTGAGATGTTCGAAGGCCTTTGTGAAGAATAAATTCCAGGAAATGGATCGAATAGAAGTGCTTGGATTTGCTATCAGTAAATTAAAATGATGCTTGTGGCGACGCGCGTGTAGCCGAACTCCACCCCCAACACTCCGGTGGTCAACAGCGAACGCCTAATGGCCAGACTATCCTTGAGATTGTGAGGAGACGCGCTCAACCACTTTTCTACGACGTTCAAGAAAGAGACACGGAAACGAACTGAGTGCTAGAAGTACTTGGGCGCACAGTGGAAAAAGAAACATTGTGAAGAAGGATTAATAAGAGTGTCAAAAAATGAAATTAAAATGACGGGTTGTCAAGAATAAATAAATAAAAATGACATATTTACGTCAGATCTTTCTGTCCTGCTATTCCATTGCGTCATCTTTTTTTTTTTACCACCGCTTCACAATTGTGCGGTTTATTTTCAGAGTTTCAAACTACGAGAATTAATATTGAATGAGACTTAAGTATCAATCTGTTATTGCTTGGTTCTAGGCTTCTATATGATATTTTCAGATTCATTAAGCAAGCAGCCGTTTTCTATATCTTCACATTCTTATCCAACAGCAGTCACTAATGTTCATCCTGTTTTTATCAACAGGTGCGTGATCAGATGTTCCAGTTCAATATTTATATATTTTTTGTTTGCCTTTTTCAATTGAGCATTCCGTTGTGGTAATTCTATTGATACGTGTTCCTATTTAATGCGATTATCTTCTAGACGCCCTCCACCTCATCCTGCACACTTACACTTGATCCCCTCCAGAAGATCTTCTGTATGTAATGGATTAGTCAGCGATTCTTCTGTCCCACCATACTTTTCACTCAGGAATTCTGTAAATCGACCAGTTTGTGTTCATAGAGCATCTGTTGATTTGCGAAAGAGTGAAGAAGATGACTCGCTGAATAGAGGTTAGTGGTGTTCTAAAAATAATAATTTTCTTACTCGCAACACTGCGATCTTCCATTTCTTTTTTTTTCGACTCAGCCAATACCACAAAGCTGGTAAAAAAGATCTATTCGGCTGACGTTTTGAGGTCTTCGTGTTCTTCAAAGCCGATAATTTGAGGCGATTGATCACAGTCAAAGATCCACAGCGAGGACGAACGCCTTGTGCACAGTTGACTCGAATCATTAGCTCTGGAGAAGGCGAAGACGTCGAAATCCATGCCGAATATGTCTTTTTTATCAGCGTCGTGGTATTAGCTGATTGGGGAAAAAACTTTACTGATTAGTATTACCGGTATTAAAGGAAAGTCAGTTTTCAAGTCATAAATTCTTTTCAGTTCCCATACAATGTGCTGAACACATCTCACAAGTCTAGTTTTCTACACTTGTCACTTCTTTAGCATTTTCATGTTATATCACTTGACTTTCAATTGCTTACCAGATCATGTACAGGTGCTAATACGGTTCTCTTTCTCTTCTACTTATTCGTTGAATGCTGTGCATCTGTTCTCATTTATATTTTCGAGATTATTTAAGTAACATTTCAATAACTAAGGGTTGTACATATTGCTTTTGTTTACGACAGCGAGTCTTTATGACCGAGATTAGGATTGGTGTAGTTCTGGAAGCATTCATTCTACCGTGTACGTGTCTTAGAAGAAAACAAATAAATTACGGCTTCTCGTGAATACTTTGTGATATTTTGGCATATTTCGGAAAGTAGTATGCCACTAAACTGTTAATCTTGAAAGTAGAAGATGATCAGTGATATGTGACAGAAGTTTGCTTATGTGTTACCAATGAACAGGATTATAGTTGCTCAATTTGATCTTATATCGCATATTCAGTTACATCTATATCTGTACCATGTGAATCTTGATATCGATAAGCATATTTTATAGATTAAGATTTAATATTCTGTTCTGATCTGGCCTACCGTGCTTTTCTTGTTCCTAAATGATATAGCGTTAATTGAAATATCGCGGTATTTGTGATTTATAATTTCGTGTACATTTTATATTTTATATCTTAAGAGGTCAGTCAGATTTTCGCATAAATCTATGCCATAGTTGTGCCCAGGCTTTCAACGGTGTACTCGCCTCTAATATCCTAAAAATGGTCTTTCGTAAGTTCACTTTGGAGGGTTCAGCTGAGCGCATGCCAGAGAAATGGCGGCAGTTTTTAGGAGTCTGACTACACAATGAAGGGAATATCATGTCATTATGAAGAGGATGTAATGAAGCTTAGTAGTTAATATATGTTGTTATGACCATTCAAGGAACGCGTGCTTTTGAAGTTTCGAAACATATGACTCCATAGAGCCGTCTTTTGGTAAAACAGAGATTTTTCACTAGACTTTTAGCAGTCATTCGATAGCTTGATTCGCGACGATTTCAATCTTACGCTAAAGACTATCCCTAAGAGGTTGAGATTGTTGTTGATTTTCCCTAGTGAAAATCATCTCTCCAAATATCCAATTACAAAATTAAAGTTGAATATTTTGGGTGGGATGTATTTGTTACAAAGAGGTGTAAGAGTTGTGAGTGAAATACTATTTTATGAATTATCCAAGAAGGGCAGTATTATTTATTTCCTCGTGGACTTTTCGAATAATATATGTCTTCTAGAGGTCAACTTGTTAAGTTAACTGGAAGGGATTGAGGAACTTGTAATCTCAGTTATAATGTAACAAAAACAAAAAAGTCGGGACAAATTCTAGATTTCCTTGACTATGAAGTCCCGCCTGACGTAAGTGTTTTTACACACCACTCTATATTATTGGTATATTGCTACGTCTGTTTTACCAAGCTATCGAGCAATCGACTATCACTACAACATTAGGTGGTCTTTTCACCTAGACGTTCAGTGTACATTTTCGGCGCCGATTCCCTTCATATGTAGGAGCTCGATTTAACCAAAGGACACTGGCTAAATGAGGCTTGACGTGAAAGCCGAAACGTACGTCAAACTTTCGAATTGCCTTTATCAGATTTCGTACCAGTGGACAGTCGATGTTGAAAACCTCAATTACCAAGCTGCTGAGTGATATCCAAAGTTTTCGACATCAGGTGGGGATGATCGCGATTTCACTCATATCGATGGCGCTGTACTGCAACCGTAGCCACTGCTGACTACACTCTTTGTCTACACTACAAATAACTGAAATCTCATTTTTTTTCTTTTAACAAAACAATAGCGATGAGACATGATTTCAGAGTTCTAAAATATTTGAGCGTTACCTGTAGAGATGCACCGTAAATTTTGTTCTTGGCGAACATGCTTTTCTCCGATCGTTTCGCAATAGTGTACTGAGGGAGTACATTTTTTGATTTGCTAAACCATGATGTCGATAAAGAATGTCATTGGGCTAACGTTTCGTGTCTTCGTCTGCTAGAAGGATGATACCACGGTTGTTCGTTCTCGTTGTTGTCTCGTTTTTGCTAGTCGTTCAAAACTTCCAGGTGGAGCAACGCTCAAATAATTTACTTTGAGTTGTTTCTTCGCATGGAGCCGAGTTCCACCTCCCCTCCCGCTCAAATCTCTTCCGGCGGTCCACAACAACGCTTATGGAACGCCACAGCCAGGCTATCCTCGAGATTGCAACGGGATTCGCTCAACTAGTATTCTACGCCGTTCAAGATGACGAAAAACGAATTAAATCATAGAAGTACTAGGATCCGCACGATAAAAATTGCGATGATCGATCGTATAAATAAATAATTCTCGAGCTGTTATTGGATGGTAATGCAGAAATCGAAGAGGAAGTCGATCCGCTTGACAGGGTTGTCGGGAATGGGTTATCGTGCAGGAGTACGAGGGATCCCCGTGTGAGTTCATGAAAGCTTCTCAAAATGTGTTGACATCTGTCATAATCCACACTGTCTTGATCCAGAGTTTTTTACCTGTTGTTCTTTCCGTTATCCGGCACCGTCGCTGAGAAATTGGATTGTTAGGCTACAAAGAATAGGGTATCGTTGATGTATTTCGCGTCTTCTGGACTCCTTTTTTGTTCTTTCCGTAGTGTTTCTTTTGTACTTTTCTATCATTGGATAGGGATTCTCAAGGGCCTTTTTTTGGTGGAAAAAGGCCTTCCACATAGCACTAGTAATCTTTCAAAGGCGCAATCCCGAATACTTGAGAAACCTTGTCGTTTACAGAGGTCTTGCAGCGCTGTAGCAGGGAAATATTTGTTTCATAATCGTTGCGCGATATCACACGTATTCTTTCGCAAGACAGCGCTATTCTCTTGGCGGCTAGTGATTGTTTGATGGTGCAAATCTCTGAGAATTCTCAAAATATGTCTTGGCTATCACTAAGATCTTTTATAGCGCTGTAGCAGCGCAGAAAAATTGTGTGTCACACGCGTCGCGCGCTATCCGAGCAATTTCGTCATTTGTTCGGATTGCTCATCTCCGTTTCTTAGAGATTTCTACGTTCTTCTGAATAAGTATTGTGGGAAAAACTTCGTTCTATCGTTTTGTAGGCTTAGAATCTCCATTCTCATTTATTTCACTCAATAAATCCAGCTAATAAGCTCAAACCTAAGCAGCCTAGGACTGTGCCGCGGAAGAAAGTGTAGAGGACGTTCTGGGGTATTAGACCTGTATCGTTTTAATAGTGTTTTTAAGCTGGAAAAAATTTCTAAATTGATGCCTAAAAGTAGCGCTGTCGATCTACCGCCCACGCACCTCAGCACAAGCACTGCGCGACGTCTCTGAAGCTTTATCTTTTTCTCTGCTAGAGTGCGCTGAAACGATCTTTTAAGAAAACAAGCGTAGTATTGGAATCGTCGAAATTTTGCGCAATCGAATGTGTTACGAATTGTCTAGTGGAAGAGCTCTGTAGCGCGAAAAATACGCTTATGTGAAATATAAATTGTCTTCTCTGCTACTTCTCTGTAGAAAGCCCTTTTTGAAAACAAATAGGCATTTGAAATTTTGCGAGATTCACGCTATTGAATGATCTTTGACAGTATGAGAGAAGAGCTTTGTCCTGGGAGATATAGAACGCATGAGCGTGACGCGCGTGAAACAGATTCTATCTCTAATGCTACAGCTCTCTAAGAAGGCTTTTCCAAAAAAACAAGTACATTCTAAATCCTCGAGGATTTGTGCTTTCGAATGACTATCAGAGGTTTAATGGGAAATATTGAGCAAAACTGGACTCTAAAAATTGCTGCCCGACAACAGAAATGTACCGCTTCTTCTCTTGAATAAGTCTATAAGCTTTACTTGAGACTTACTCATTGAATTTCTAGTGCAGAATGGTTTCACGAGTCATCAGCCGACTAAGCCAAAAGAACACGGCATTGTTTGTTTGCGACATGCAAGAACGGTTCAGGTAATGTTCAGGATTTTTTTGAAAATTTAACCTTTTAGATAGTTTTTTTGAGACATTATCGGGTTCTTTCTGATTATAAGGGGACAAATGAGAAACCGACCTCATTCGTTGGAGAGGAATTTCTTATAGGAGTGTTAGCAAGCCATTCAAAAGCTGAGACTTCGGTGCATCCCCACGTCGACGGTTTTTGAAAAAGCCTGCGTTGAAATCAGAAACGATTACGTTATCGTATGATTACCATCAGTCCAAAGAAGGAGCTCTGTACGGCGAAAAATATGCGCGTTTGAGACATAGTTTTGTGTGGCTTTAATAGCGTCTAACAGTAGTCTCTTCGAAAAATGCTCGACGTGGGGCTGTAACCAGAAATCTAAGCTTTCCAGTAGTAGCTAACACTCCTATGAAATCTTTTTCTCCAGCGCATGAAATCGGCTTTTCATTTGTCCCTTTACAGTCAGAAAACCTATTATTGTTATTAAACGTTCTCGTCGGAAACAACATATTCAAGATTTTATTCCATTTTACCATTTTTAAAAGCAGTGTTTATGGTTTTATAGTTATATAATCCAGGAAAACCAAGTGATATACAAAAGTTCTCAACTCGAGCGGAATTTCAACCCGCGCCTCACTGTTTTCAAAAGCATATGCTAAGTTTCTCTCCAAGCCCTTCACGGTTTCAATGCTGACAGCTCCGATATCTTGTATGGTAGACAGAATGATAGCAAAAAGGGAAGCCACGTTAATACAATGATTAGCCCACTCCCCGCGAAAGTATGACTTCCGAGTTCAAACCTTAACCGATGTTCAAAGTTTTTGCATATCAGTGAGCATTCTTTCAACAAGTTGTCTGTTATGCATTAGTAACTGCTATTCAACGAGAAGAAAATATCGTCCAGAAACGATTGGATTGTGTTTGCATAATTTGTTGTAGATGAGCACTTTTTTCCATTAACTAGATATTTGAAGATTCAGTTATGAACATGCACCCCATAGACAGTCTTCGAAAGCTGAAAGCATTAGGACGTGCCGGTTGTTTGTCGATTATAGGCTTTGTACAGAAGTATTCCTATATCCTAGGATACCGAGTGATATGCAGAACTTTCAGGGCGCTTCTGGTATCATACATACCAGGAGCGGATTCATCTCCCTCCTTAGGTTCGAAGTTTTGCATAGCACAAATGCACCATGGATATATAATTTTAACATAATAACTTCGCTATAAGACGGTAAAGTGAAAATTTTTATAGCTTTTATTTCGTTTATTTCTGCAAAAAAAGTTAATCACTTCCTTGGAAATGACGTTTTTTTTTTGATCTCCTAGTACAACATTACTTGTTTGTCCCTAAAAACGAGTGGCAAGCAAAGATATAAAATTGTGCACTATTTCCATATTGAAAGTGCATTGCATGAGTATTTCAATGTTGAGGAGAAAGTTTCCGCCCGTTTAAAAACCGATTTGTGAACGCTTCATTGTGTTTTGTTTGCTCGTCTGTAATGAAATAAGTATAGCATGGGATAATTGTTTGACCAAGGAGGGCTGCAGTCGTGACAATTATGTGTACTTTTGTGGAAATATAGATTATACAATAACACTGAGTAATGTGCCGAACAGGAGCCCCAATAGAGCACTGGTTAACAAGTTCCATTGGGAAAGAGTGAGACGCGAGTTCAAATCTCGCCAAGGAGTTCGTTTTGGGTATCACTCAGTTTCACTGTATATGTAGTTGTGACATTACAATAGTGGGTTCTTTCGACTAGGAGAGAACAAATAAAGAACCCCATCTCATTCGCTAGAGAGGAACTTTTCAGAGGAGCGTTATAACCATTCGAAAGCTGAGACTTGAGGCTACAGCACCACGATCGCCGGCTTTTCAAAACACTCCTTCTATAAACGCTGTAACATTCAAAGTAAATCATGTTTCAATGAAATCACGGGTTTTTTCTCGAATCTCGGTTGTCTTTCGCTAGAGACAGACTTCTTTCTTTGAGTGCTAGTACTCAAACTATAGCATAAACTTCAAAGAACTCAAAAATATGTTTGCTTTCTAAAAGGTTCTTTTAATTTTTCGATCTCCTCTGGTCTTTGATTTGTGCTGTAAATCTCGCCGAACAGAGCTTTTTCTTTAGACTATCGGTAATCGATCTGGTAACGTAATGTTTTATGATCCTAGCGACGTGCTTATTTTCTGGAAATACGGTTCAGCATGGAAAGTAAGATCGAGTTTTACATTTTTAGTAACTTTGTTTACAGGCTATTCGACAAGGCGAAGGCTGTGGCAGGGCGGGGACGGAGCGAGGCGGGCTATCGGTATTTGTAATTCAAATGGGAATTTTTCCTCCGCTGCGGAATAAACTTTAGATAAAACGATTGACTAAGATACTACGAAAATTCTCTACACAGTGATATGCTTTTCGGCTTCCACTGAATTGTACGCATGATAAAAATGAAGGCAAAAGGCGAGTGTGATAAAAAAATTCTGATCTGAATGGTACAGCGTTAGAAAGGGATTTTTCGGAAAACCGGCGAAGTGGGGCTGTAGCATTAACTCTCAGTTTTCAAGTGGTTACAAGCACCTCTATGAAAGGTCCTTTCCAGCGAATGAGATCCGTTTTTCATTTGTTCCTTCTTAACCAAACGAATCTAATTGTGCTATCAAAAGCGATTATACTGAAAGGATCATGAAAATGTTCGTTGATGGAGAACCGTCCTACGTTTAGTTGTAAGAAAAACCTCTAAAATTTGAGTGCTCGGATCTTGGAAGCATTGTAATGAAGTTGCATCAGAATGAGTATAAAAAGTAAAAATGTTGGACGTTTGTCAGTTATCAGATTAATGTAAAAATGAACTAATCTACCATGATGCTGTTGTTACATTTGGAGCAACCATGTCATGCATAAAGGATAAGCATAAACCTATCGGCGTAAGCAATCCCTGAGGGATGCGCCATGCATTCGTCTTCAATTTTTATTTTGTTGAGGATTGAAATGCATATCTGGCCTATACAATGACTCGCTGTGGCCTGCCGCTGTGTCGAGTCAGTGCTGCTTATCTTCCCAGACAAGTCTGAAGTCGGATACCAATTTACTGACCCCGGAGGGATGGATGGCTTGGTGAGCCATGAGCCCGAGATCGAATCTGTCGACCTTTTGTGCGACACAGAGCAGCTCTAACCCCTGCGCCACATGCGCTGCTTATATCATGATTTATGCATAAGATATGCGATGTTCTGGCCGATATGGTCGGTGCATTTTCGGGACTTCCTTTCATGATCACGAGAGCGCTACCGTCTAAGCTCGATAAGTTGCGTAAGAAGTTCATGACGTTTCAATTCTTTAATATGATTTCTGCAATACTTTGTTCCGAAACAAAAGACAAAACTCATAATCGATGTATTCTCCATCGGCCTCTATAACTTCCTGCCACTTCCTATTCTGCCCTTTCTGCAACCGTGTCATTGGCGCAGGCTCCTTGATCCTGTGCTCAGCTTCACAATCATTCCAATCTGCGCACCATTCGTGAATGAGTAGCAAGTGAATTCGCTCCTACGAAACCTCCATCTCAAAACAGGTGCAGGCAAGTTGTATACCAAAATATTGGCAAGAAAATGCGCAATTGAACGATACCAAAATCATGCAGTTTCATTGCAAAGATCATATCAGAAATCTAAACGGCACGAACTTCTTATACAATCTATTATCCTTGATGGTCTTAACAAAGAACTTCGAAAGCTCAGTGCTCCAAACGAAAGCAGAGCTTCAAGTTCACTTTACAAAGGAAATTCTGAAGTCGTAATAGTTTGGTAGGTAAAGACTATCGAATGTGACAACTATATATTGTAGTACTAAGTGTATTTTTAGTACTTCCCAAACGGCTTCGCGTACGACAAAAGTATGATCGGGACATTTAGGGTTATAAGCAGCCGTTGTTTTGTATAACTCGTCAAAAATTTCCTAACAGTAGTCACCGGTGGTTTGTCAGTGTTGTGTTTGTTTAGCAAGACGATAAAATTCTTCCCTGCCATCGTACAGACGGCGAAACGATTGGTAGATGCGGCTAGAATTCTTGAAATGCCGATCATCGTCACCGAACAGTACCCGAAAGGACTTGGGCACACTGTACCTGAACTGGGTCTTGATGATATCAGGAAGTACGAGAAGACGAGGGTAAGTTGGGCTGGTGTTCTAACGTGTTTCACTATGCGAAATTTTGTCACACTATTTTGTTATGATGTTAGCTTTTCTCAGGTTTTCACATGTTAGTTCATATGAAGCTGCGATAAGTTTTCAAGTTTTGTTGTTTTCCAGTTTTGGATTCGCTAAGCAAAGTTTTTCTTCAGAGAATACGAAGAAATGTTTTCGTCATATTCTATTATATTATAATTCTGTCATTTCCATGCTTTTTTTATTTTGAAGAATGTTCTAAAAACTGTCCCATGGAAGGCTTAAAATAGGAGAATAGTCTTTCTAGAGATGACAAATAAATGCTTTACTGTATTCTATCTGATCATAACTCTGTTCTTGTGGTTATGAGGGGACAAGTGAAAAACTGATGCAAAGAAAGAGCTTGTGCGGCGAGAAATATTCGTGCCTGAGGCTAGTTTCATTTTGGGTTCACAGTGTTATAAAAGAATGTTTTTGAACAGCCGGCGGCGTGAGGTTGTAGCGAAGTCTTACCTTTCAAATGGTTGCGAACACTCCTATGAAAAGTTTCTCTCAACGAATTAGGTCGGTTTTTCATTTGTCCCCTTAAAACCACAAAGTACCTATGATTCTTCATTTGTAATTTTACTGCTCACTTAGATACTTGGACGGCCCATCTTTACTAGGGGTATGAGCCCCAGCATAGTTTCCATGTGTTTCTCTCTCGCGAATGTTCATGGTGGTGGACTGCCTTGAGCATGGTAACGTGCGTGAAGCCCGCTTAGATTAACCAGCATATAACTCTTAATATTCCTACAATTTTCGAATTTCTGTCTGAGTTTTCTATTATAACCATAAAAAGTTTAATATGAGTTTCTATCTGGGTGATCTGCTTGTTAGAGTTGTCATTGTTTCAGTTTTCGATGTGCGTACCCGAGGTAGATTCCATGCTGAATTCATCGGAGAACATAATACTGGTTGGAATTGAAGCGCATGCCTGCATACTTCAAACGACACTTGATCTGCTTGACAAAGGAAAGAACGTGCATGTAGTTGTCGATGCAGTGAGTTCGAGGTCTCTCACTGACAGGTGAATGATTTTCATAAGCATATCATAATGGTATTTTCTGTCCATCTTTCAAAGAAATGTTTTCAAAACTCGGTTAGTTCTCCATTCTCAGTTAAGAAATTTAGTTAATATATGAGCAGTCTTTCTATGGAACGTTCTCTGGAAACTTTCACGCTCAATATCTGTCAGGGTGACTGGGTTCAATGTCGATAGCGTTGACGACGGTTGGTTGCTGACAGGTGGATACGTTGCAGCGTAGGTGTGATGTCAAAACAGGCGTCGGTGGTGCAAGGCATAGAGCATGCGCTCCGGTATTGAGTGAAATGCGGGTTCAAGTGCCGCCTGACGCAATAATTTTGCACATCCCTCTACATCATTGGGTATATTCAATGTTATTATTGTCGTATAAGCACGAAACAGTGTCATGAAGTCTTAGTTATTTAATTTCTCCCATCTGTAAAAGAATGGTCGCCATTATTGAAGCCGAAGAAAACTTTATCTATTTCGTGACATCAGAATCATGTGAGTTTCGTACCTGTTTGAAAAAATTCACACATTAGAACTTTAGCACGTCGCTTAATTTTGTGCGACTGCCAAGTGGGATAAAGCCTAGTTTTGTATAATTTTAGACAACTCGTATCCTTTCACTGCCATCTTCAAATAAATAATGAAAATTTGAAAAACCTCAAAGGGTGAAAACATGAGAGAATCACGGTTTTTTTTTCTGTTTTGAATGACCCGTTATCACGTCTAATGTGCGGATCTCAGCAGTTCTTATACTCGATTCGTTTTCTCGCATTCGTCTGCGATTTCGTTGTCTTCTTTTTTTTTGTGAATGGTGTAGAATGCTGATCAAGGCGATTCTTCTTGAAGTTTTGAAAGTGTCGTTTTAAGGCATTCCTAGTTGTTCAGTAGTAGATTGATTAAAACAGAATGTTGTGGGGAAGAGGGATCGAACAGACAGACTCTTTGCTTATACTCTTGCTCTCTGATACACTACACCATTAACCACTGCGCTCCTCCGCTCCCTGTTATGGACATCTATTGTAGAACAACTCTGATTTTTTGTGGTTTAATCAAGTCCACAGAGGAACATGATCATTGAGAAACGATACATATTGCTGATGAGACTCTTGTATGAATGATTTTAGCAAGATTAACGCCGATGCTCTGGAGCTAGGTCGTTCATTATGTTAATTTTGCGACCCAGATAGACGTTACTGGTGCATTCGGAGATGTTCGCTTCGTTGATCCGTCTAACAAAAAAAAGAGCCAGAGTTCGGATTGAATTAAAAATTGTGCGAATCATCTTCATTTTGCAATAAAGCAACTAAATATGAGCGACAAGACAGGTGGTGTAAAGTAAATTATCAGTATGCCACGGAATCATATTAAAAATTTGAGCTGTGGTCTCAAGAAAACACTCGAAGAGGTTTACATTATGAGTGTAATCCATCACTAAGCATTGTGGCGCGATATACATTCCTGCTGAATGTGTTGCGTCGTTTGGAATAGTGACAGCTTTTGCATACACGTCCTGCACAAAAGACACAAATGTGGTCTTAAACTGCTCAGTTTCTGCTCAAGGATGTTTACTTACAGAATTTTGATATATGTTCACAACGATGCCTTTATAACTGGAGATATTACACTTGATTTAAGTGATGAGGTTTTTGTAACTTTTTCCGGAATTAAAATAGGTGTTCATAAAATAACTGCCGGACAGGTCATCCATCAATTGATCAAGAGTCAAGAACCTTCGCAATAAGAAATATCTTGTTGACGTCTTGAGAAAGGACAGTAAACTTTTTTGTTGTAGGTCATCAATTCAGCAGTCTACTGTTTGTGGTCTCGAAAGGGCTATCAGTTAATTGCATCGGACACTACGGTTATATTGAAAGCTAAGAAGAGAGAAAAACACGCTTACCGTGACAAATAACCGTCTTCAGTAGTCACGAAATAACAGTTTTTTAGTTCAGCTCTATGGGGAAAGTCACATTTCACTTCATACTTCTAACTTGAATAAGATTCCTTTTTTCATTCTCTTCTGAAGTAAACCAGTATTGAAAGGTTTTCAAAAGCGGATGAGTGGATAGTTGTATAGCGATTTTTGGATTGCAATCGCGCATTCCACATAACTAGTTAGTTCAGATGGTCATTTCCACTTCTTCTTCATTCACTGTCTGATTCCATTTTAACGGGAGGGTAAGATGTGAAACATAGCCACAAAAATGTCGAGAATACGATCGGACCTGATGTTTGTGTGTTGTGTACTTCCACCACTACCATGCTTTTCCGAGCAGCGCACGCTCGCACGACACCATCGAGACATGTGATTTCGGCCATAGCTTCATCTTGACTGGGATTCAGTGCCGATTTGTGCTCCCTGGATTGCTAACTGTCCACCTAATAAGTTCAAACGACCGACTGAAAAGCAGAGTGAAGGTCTTATGGTATATGCGAACGTGTGTTACTCTGGAAGGAACCATTAGCCATGACATAAACACATCAGGTTCCAGGTTTCGATCGTATCTCAGCATTCCTTAGCTTATATGACTATTTATATACAACTCAAAATTGCTCCTTTTTTCAATGGAATGAGCAGAGATTGCATGAGCTCGATTACAGTATACGTGAGCGTGGTGCTGGTAAGAAGCGGTTACGGTTACATTGCTGAAACGCGTAGATTACTTTGTATAGGCATAAAATAGCACACAGATAATCTAGATTGTTATGAAGTAAATCACAGTTACGTTCCTTGAAGACGAAGCAAAAACATCAGAACACAGAACACAGAACAGTGATTAAATCTCGAAGCTGAAGTTTTCCAATAATGTTGAGTGATATGCAATACTTTGAACCTTGGACGGGAGTCGAAGTAGCGTCTTATCCTTTCAAGGGTTGTGTGCTAAGCGCTTCAGGACCGTGGATCATGTTCTCCTGTCAGGCTTTCTGCGACATATAATATCAATTTTGTCAGCAGACAACTGGCAATGCTTTAGCCTAGTAAGCACAGTTAGCACTGAGCTCAACTGAGTTGACAGCTGCTGGATGTATGAGATCCGCAAGAAATTTTTGTTTAAATCCCTTTTTTATCAATATCATAGTTATAAACATATATATATATATATATCCAAGAATGATGAGTGATATGCAGATCTTCGAACCTCGCACGAAAGTGCAGTGTTTTGCTTATCATTCCCGTGGCCGATTACTATTTATTAACCTCGGCACTGTTTAGTATTTGACGTTTCTTCATGCAGGCTGAAAGCCGAGGTTTATATAGAACAATTTATCAAAACAGCCAAAATTTTTTCATATCTTTCAACATTATTGGGGAAATATAGTCACAAAATTATGTCACAGCTTAGATGCAGCGGTCAAATAAATTCCTCGTCGTTCACATAAATTTGAAAATGAATAAACAGGGTGTTGTTGTCACACATAACCTGATGCTATCATTCACATTATTTTCAATCTGAATGGGTTCTAATTATCAATTTATCTGTATAATATACGAGTATTTCACTCTTCAAAGGAAAAATTGTTTGATGCTTTTCGAAAGGTTGAGTATGATCTGCGCATTGATCTTTTATTTATATTGTAAATTATTTGTATAATAATATTGTATAAACAATACGTCAGAACCATCAAGACGACAAAGTCACTGAAGCGTTAACCATCGAGAATCACAAGCTTATCTTGACAAGCTCATGTCAACTCATTGAGTACATCTCCTAGAAACGAAGTCGGTTGCCTATGAGTTCTAAACATTAGTGTTCAGGTACAGCAGTGGAAATTTTCTTTTTCTATACGCGCAACAGACGTTACGTTGTGTACTGTGTTCAAACAGTAGTGTATCGGCTTTTTCTCAAACTTTTAGTAATCATTCGGTTGTTTCAAAATCTTACAGATTTTGGAAGTATACGTGTTTCCTGTAAATTTTTCCAAGGTGTAGCAACGAAAATATGATAGAGTAACACTCTCGGTGCGCATTATCACGTCTCTCGAACTGCGATGCTGCAGAAATTCAAAGCTGCCTCAAAAAGACGTGATTTTCGTTGTCTGCTGGAAAATCTATTAGCTGTCCCGTAAAAATCTCAGGTTTTCCATATTAAAAGTATAAGAGAAACTTTGTCATGTCGTTCTGTGGGCTTAGACCTTTTTCAGTTAGCATTGCCATATAAACTCGCTATAAATTCTAAGCCTAAACCTTGAAGTGCTGAACGTTGTTTTCTTTTCGCTCTTCCAGCGCTCTATGACCTTTTCAATGATCAAGCTCAGTTGCACTATAGCTAGAACACATGTTATCAAATAACTACTAAGAACATCCGCAATCCCTAGCTGATCAAAAAGAGTTACCATGGGGAAACATGATCTGGTTTTTGTTGCAACAGCGCACTAAATAGGTATTTAAAACCTGTGGCATCGGAATGGCCATTTTTCAAGTTGTCGCATATCTATGAGAAATTTGAAAAAACACTGGAAAGTCCTTGTCCTTAAAGGGTTGTAAAATAGCTTGCGGTAGAGAAATATACTGATATTTTAGAAGTGAAAAAAATAGCTATGATTGGCTCAGTTCTTAATTTATATTGAAAAAGTCATGACTTTGATATGAAAAAAATGCGAGAAAAGTTATGTCTGGAAAATTAGTCAGTGAAACTGAATTTCATTGGGCTTAATGCACTTTATTCTGTTTACTCCACCACATATAGTGCACACATTGCATCACTGCTGTTATTTGTTGAACAAACACACATAAATAGTAAACTTCATTGTTTGTGGTAGTAATTATCAGAATCTAATGACCTTTACAAATTTTGTGGAGAAGAAATTATGACTGTTTTTTCCTGGAGAGCATGAACGTTTTCTTTCCCGTCATTCTCTTTCGGTTCGTACTTCAAACTGAAGCCGTTGAACATCTCGCAAACAAGGTTGAAAATTCGAACGAAATTTAGAAAAATTTTTCATATCCTATCACGTCTTGTGACCCTTGAATGCTCTAGTTCTTGAGAACTTATCAGCAGATATCGATAAATCAGCTTTGCGCTAAAGAGATTGGTGAAAACTGGACTTAGTGCTATCAGTCAATATGTTCACTTAGTGAAATTTTCTCATTGCTGACGTCCTTTTTTTTCTTTGTTGATTTTTCCCTTACATTGCACTGACTCATTTTTCGCTCTTTTTCTTCCACTTTCTTTCCACTTAACTGATGTTTACTGAAGTATATTTGCTCATTTAGTGACGGAAATGGCGCCAGAGGGTCGCCATCTTGCGAAATGTTACTCAGCTGAACTTTTGACGAATACTTAACGTCGAGTGTTAATTGACTGTTTGTCTTCCTGTATTGTGTGTTCTGTTATGTTTGTTAAGAAGAATGACGTCATCTTTTAGTACGATGGCGGGCAAAGAGCAGCAGAACTCGCTATTAATAGCGCTCAAGTAATTTGCATTTGTAGTTTAATGGATGGATGGTTTGACCTCAGTAATTTCTAAGATTGACCACAACTTCAGCTAGTTATAAGTCATCGTTCTCTTCTAGAGCAGACATGAGCAGACATCTAGTTATCGTGACAATTTGGAAAGAAATCTGTAAGATTCCTATAATGTTCGAGTTTTCTCTACGTCTATTTTCCTATTGAGTGATGATTACATCGGTGCTCTTCCATCAGTTTTGTGGAAGTATCACTAAAATAGCTTCTGTTGTTGAACCTACATGAGGAAAAAAACCTTGTTATCACTGACGTTCCACTTGCGTTCTCCAGAATCACAAAGATTTCAGCACCGTTCATTATGAGGTCTGAGTCTTAGTTTTCGCAATGAGCCGTGGAGTATTGCACGACTTAAGTAACTTACTTGCCAGTGACCTTTTATACGGAATTTCAGCTAGGCTGCTGCTGTCCATTACAATCAGCTCTCTCAATGACAGTGCGCTGATTGATATATGTGAGCAAAGAATGCGCAGAAAGGAAGTTTGAGATCTACCGAGGAAATGCAAGTGTTTTTTATCGATGAAAAATATGGTTATTAGAAGAAGTTTGACATCACCATATTTCCCATTGTTTGTTTACTCGAGGGTGGAAAGTGGAACACTTTTCTTACAAAACAGAATATTCATATTATGAAGTACTTATATGTAGTGGGGGCGCCGTGGTCGAGTGATTGTAATGCTCGTTGCGGCGCGCGTGGAGCCGAGCTCCAACCCGCAACACTCTCCGGCGGTGAACAAGAATGCCCTATAGAATCCACAGCCAGGTTATCCTTGAGATTGCAAAGAGGCATGCTCGACCAGTATTTTTCGTCAGTCACGAAGAAGAGATACGAATAAACTGCTGGAAGCCCTGAGATCCGCACAATAAAAATCTGCTGACGGGTCGTGCAAATAAATAAATAAAAATAAATAAAATAAGTATTGAAATGTAATACATTCCGTTACGGTTGCAGAACAAATTTATATAGCTTGTCCCGCAAAGCTCTAGCATTCTCATTCGTTCTACTGAAAGAAATTGATCTTGTATAATTCAGAAACAGTCATCTATGAATTGAAGAAAACGACTTTGTTATGAGCAAAAAAGTATTTTCCAATGCGTTCTTTATTAACACTCACGACATAGCGAGTTTTCAACCATAATTATCATTCATTATTGATTCCACTGATATTATCTGGTAAGGATATATCATGTTGTGGGCTGTTTACTCTAGTGCTTTACAGGTACGTGTTTCGTCTTATTGAACTTCACCAGTAGCACCCTCCCTCGGTTTAGCCGATCACTTGAGGATTAAATGATCCTCTTTAAAGGAATCGACTCTGAATAATAACTCACCCCAATTTAGATGATAGGGTTACCTGGCATTGTGGTGACCGGCAGTCGAGCTCGTAGCTACTAAAATGAATCGTACCCTCTTCTAGCGATCGCTTTTTAATGGACCCGCTCAAAATGATATAATCTGATAAGGATATGACATGTTTGAGCTATCAGGTCCAGTGCTATACAAGTACCTGTTTTCTCCTATTGGAATTCCACTGGTATCATTCATTATGATCTTATTCATTATGATTGTTCATTCTACAATTCGTGTTTATTATTCATTTTCATATTCAAAAAGTAGTAGTAGAGCGGTGTCCTCGATAGTATAGGGTAACATGACGCCGCGGTGTCGATGATCACTGGTTTAAATCCGAACTGTGGTCGGAAGTTTTGCATCCCCGAATATGTAATATTATTCATTATAATTATTCTGTGTTATTATTCGTTGTTATTATTCACTATTGATATCCATTATTATTCACTACATTTATTAATTATTAATGTTGACTATTGCTATTATTCATTATTATTTATTATCATTAAGAATCATTACTATTATTCATTATTGTTATCCATTACTATTATCTATTACTATGATTCAAGTTTTTTTCTATTCTTATCATTTGAAAAACTCTACTCATTGTTATTATTCACTACTGATATTCATCGCTCTTCATCTTGGTTATATTGGTATTATAATTATTAATTTACCCACATCATATTCAAAACAAAATGTAGATTCCAGCTCTTCTTGCATTCGACCTGTATCCTCAAACTCACCATCCACAAATGTCTTCCATTCTTTTGTGTGGCTTCGGTTATCGCCTTCCTGTCAATTTATTCGTTTTCGTGATAGGACTCGTTTTTGGTTGAGTCGATTATCCGTAAAAGTCTGACCATACGGGGAGTTTCCTTATGTGCATAAGGAAGTGACCTTATCTAAGACATGTCTGTTACCAGTTTGCTGATTTTGGAGGAATGGAGGGCATGGTGGGTAAAAGAGATTTAAACCGCCTGGATAGGTTGGGGCGTCCACGTATTGAGCCGTATCATCACCATTGCGCTACTCACTCTCCTTTGATTTCGAGATAATCTGAGCCGTATGTGAATTGGCATCACTGAAGGATAGCATGTTGTATAATTTTTCCACATGACGAATCAGCAGCGGACATCACTGACGCGTTATCAAATATGTTGTCTTTCTGGACGAAATATCGCCTGTTTGGTTGATTCTGTGTTTGAAGTGCAAATCTCAACGAAAAACTGCTGTTTCTGAAAAATCGCAACTCGTTGTGGTGGGACAAAACCGTTTCAGCTTGTTGTTCAGCCAAAACTCTGCAAGTTTCAATGGTTTTGTCTATAATATTAAGATTCACTGTGAGTCCAAGTTTATCTGCACAAAATCGAGAGCTCAGTTGAGCAAGCAGACGTGCACTTTCACTTGAGCTTACGAGATAGTAGAGAGCACTCTGGCTTCACTTTTTTAGTTTTATAACTTTTCGAGAACTAATTTTAGAAAAAAACTAAAATGTTCACATCCATTCCTCCGGGCTAGTTCTCACCTATGCCATAGAACCTCTTGACTGTTATATAGATTTTTCCAAATTCTCCACCATCAAATGGTTGACATATGCTATGGAAAAATGTATGATGAAGAAGTTAATAATTTTTTTCCAAAACGTGTTCACCGTGGTTTGAGGATGTTTGCATAGTTTTCCCTGCCGACATTTCGATCCGCTGAACATTGCTACCGATATGTAGTACATTGGGTACTCTATAACCTTTTTTGCGAGTATTTCTCTTTGTTCGAAGTTACACAGAGTGCAGACTGTGTATTTGATCCGAAATATGGTTACGTGGTGATCTCTACATACTCTGGTCAACTTTTTGAGCACAAGTTCTCAACATTATATAGAATTCAAAACACTTTGGGAATAATGAAAAGATTAATTTTAAGTATATTTTTATAATATGGAAAACCTTGTAATGTTTGTTACCGCATCACTATAGAATGATAAATTTGACTTTTTATCAGTCCAACGCTGAAGGATTGTTGGATGTAACTGAAAACAAAAATTTGTTATAAACTAAGTTTGGGAACGATAGCGTGTCATCGCGATTCAAAATGCTTGATTTTTCTCACTTCTTGTCTAGTTTTCTTTAGGTGTATGACAGTTATCGCTCCGTATGTCGTGATTCCAAGTAATATACCGAAAACAAAGTTTCATAAACGAAAAAATAATGACTTTTTGTAATGTGTTACGGATTTCTAGGAAATACGCTTTCAAACAAATGAGTCGTGCTGGAGCTGTACTCACAACCTCGGAATGCGTACTCTTGGGGGTGCTACAGGATGCTGCTCATCCAAAATTTAAGGAAGTGCAGAAGCTGATCCTTGAACCCGCTCCTGATACTGGACTTGTAGCGAAAGTGTGATTCTGAGCTGTGTTGTGATGGTTTCGCATACGAAGTAATACCAATGACATAAAATAGTTCATTGTTGAATATGTGCGTTAGATTCGTGCAAATGTTTATTTGTTCATTTGAAGCATAAAAAATTTGCTCACTCAATTGAACCTTGTTCAACGTGTCATCCCCATAATCAAGCAGCAGTACCAAATGCTAACGTACATTGTTTCATACAATAGACAAATGGTAATAATAATATTTTGTACATATTCACAATCACATATATTAGAATTAGAAGTGATGCAATAGCGGAAATGTACATCGTAAACCCGTGCTTGTACCTCAGTTTCTTTGTGATGAGGCACGGTGTTAATGCGATAGAAAAGAAGTCTGTAAGAGAACTATCACCCTAAACATCCTGCGATATAAAAGAAGTCTGTAAGAGAACTATCACCCTAAACATTCTATAGAAACACCTGAGAAGTAACCATTAGAACTCGAACTACAGGATAATCAAAAAGTTAGCAAGCATTACCGAAAAGTAGTAATTAAGAAATTGAAATATCATATTAGGGGATTGACTGTGTAACTGAAGCAATCTGAAGTTAGTAGACAGCGAGGCGTCGGTTTACTTGACTGTTATGTGGTCTGATGCTTCCGTAGTATCGCAGGAGGAAGTGACGCACCTGAAGTCATCGATATCGTTATGTTTAGCTACACATTTTCAACACTGCTAATTGTACAAATGTTATTTTGCTCTTTCACCTACGTGTTCTCTTTGTATGAGAAATTGTGAGCTGATTCAACAAGGTGACAAGACCCTGCATAATGGTGGGTTATGCCAAAAGGTATTTACCCTCAGAGAATGGTGTTCCAAGCCATGTAATGTTTGACTCTGCAGAGGCCGAGTGAGTAAAGAACCAGACTCGACCTAGACCCGTATACATAGCGATTTGCAATTACCACGTATAACGGTGCATAATAACATTCTAGTAAATATTGATGAATAATCCTGCGTGACTACAATCGTTAAACTGATGCCTAAGCTCATAGTGAATCAATTGAACATATGACGTGATTTAGGGTTGAAGCAACAAATAGGTCCCAGTATCGACTTGAAATGATATGGTAAGGCCTTTGAAGAGCGGCTGAATACGATGTTGAGGGTAATTATGTTTGAAAACCATCGCTGCAGAGTTGTGTCTGATAAGGTGTTTGTTTGAGGCCACGTCAGCAATCTGAGCTTCTCCGACACTGAAGCCTCGCCTTTTTCAATTTATAAACGGCGCAGCGGTGCATGACAGATGTTTTACTATGACCCAAATAAGTACCACAGTGCTTTTATCTCTGAACGTCGCAGAAGATGTGCACGTGAAGAAAACGCATAAGGTGCTCTGTATTGTAGAAGGAATCTTTATCGGGTTCATAACCCATGTCCATAGAGTTATCTATGATAGCATCCAGTTTTGAATCTAAATAATCGCCTCTAAGAATAAGGAATGGAGCACCACACACACACACACACACTTTAGATGGTATTAGACGTCCGGTATGCATATTGATCAATTTATCGATGAACATACCTGTCGTCTGCTAAATTGCCCTCCAGAGTGACAAATTGGACAGAGAAATGGCGGTGGGAACTGCATCTTAAGAAATTGTGGATCTTCAGTCGGATCACCATGAAGACGATTGTTCACAATGTTGTGAGCTCTCCAAAGATACGTCATCATATCTTGCGGATATCGAACCTGCACAGACAATCAAGACATCAAATTGATATGAATGCTAGATATTGTAGTCGATCAACGAGAAACTATACTCAGACAAACATAATATGGCCAACTGCAACTATATGTTCACTATTTTGGCCGACTGTATGCTAGCCATGGTTTCACGTCTAAAATAACGACTGGCTAAAGCTTATCAAACCCAACATAGGGCACAATGTGAGCAATAATACAGCCAGCTTTCTGAGCTGAGTCCATTCACACAAATGAAAAATGATTGAGAATACCATGAAAATTTCTGGACAACTTTGGTTAGCATAAAATCAAAACAAGACGAGGACACTAACCCTCCTTTCCGTCATCGGGAACATTCTGGTGGTCATATCCATGAAATGATTCTTACAGTCTTCACAACCGAAGAAACTGCGTACCCAGCCCTATAAAAATGATAGTAGTGATATGCACCTGGACTTTATAAACAGCTGAACTGTACATTGGCAGAACACAAGAATAGACACCTGAATTGCTTTGAGTGGTTTCAGTGCATTAATGTTGTCCTCCTTGATGGTGTCAATGTAGATGTGTACAGTAAGTGCATGGAATGTTGTCCATAGCCCACATGTATACCCTCTGAATGAAAGTTTTTCTTCATCAAAGCAGGAGAGAACACGTAAAAATTTGCACTATTCAGTTCTAATAAGAAAAAAAACCATTTATCTACCAAAATAGTTGTGCAATTCAAAAGTAATGTGTAGATTATGGTCTCGTTTTTGAATGTCACCTTAAAGCAGCTATTTTCTTAGACAAGTCTATTCCCACGGAAAAGAACACACCTAAACAAGGGCGTTGTACCTTTGCAATGTTGCCATGAAGATTCAGTGGGGAATGGATTGGCAAACACTCGCTAAACATAAACTCGAATTCTTTTGGATCCCAACTTATACAACTAAGAAAAAGAATTTAAAAGAATAACATCAACCAGAAGGTTGTTGGGTCTCCACAACCACTGTACCTACATAGAAAGTCCTACAAGGCCCTTCCTAGGTAATAGTTCAATCTTTTGAACATTGTGGAAGGCCCACCTCAACGTTCTCGAACTGCCTCTTGTATTCTTCAATGGATACTATATTTTGACCTCGTCGCTGCTTGAGAAATTCTCTTATATGGGCGAATACCATGCGAGCACGTTCACTATTTTTTAGCATCTGAAAATTTTTACTATAGATAATGGCAGTTTGAAGATCGTTTCCTTCTCTTTGTGAGGATATAAAGTCGTAGATTAACATAAAATCTTCAGTTTTCCATCGACTCATGTGCTCTGCTATTTCATTTCTCTCAGCAGTTTACCACCTCACCCTGACTGACAAAGGTATGTTCACAGCTGTCGAAATGCGATCAACAAGAGATTTTTCACGTCCCCAGGTAGTCACCCAAGTCCGGCATTTCTGCTTGAAAACTCAGCTAACAGTAAAATTATTTTGAGGACAGTTGGAATTTTGGAATAAATGTAGACACAAAGTGGCAAGCACTTCTTCGGCCACCAACTTGGGTAGCTGCATGTGGTGACGACTCTAACGGCAGCCTGTGGTGACGTGCGCAATTGTTGTCAGTTCTCAAAGTATAGTTGTTCAGATAGTGAAATATTACGACATAATTTCTATGAACATAAAAAAATCCAAATATCAGGTTTCACTCGATTTTTGCTTCTAGTGCTAAAATTTCAAACTATTGGAATACTGCTTTGCATCTGTGATTGCCTTTACACATTCTATAATGTTAGAAATTATCGAAAGAAATCAAACAAGTTTTACCGTGGAAGTGCTGCGTCTCGAACGAATATCATTTGAGAAGGTGAGAACAGGGAAGTGCTGTAACATTGAATGATTAGCTGTATATAAACATTTTCATGTGCCCGTTGTCAAATTTTCCGTTCAACGAGGATTCGTAACCAAAATAATAACTGTTCATCAAAAGTAGAGCATTCTTAAGTTTCTTAAGTAAGAAGAACGTTCAGACTGAAGACTGGAGAACTCACATTGGATAGAAGAGTGACGAAATCCGAAAGTGCTGTGAAGTTCTCTCCCCTAAGCAGACCAGGTGTTCGAATCACTTCATCGTAGAGCGCCATACGCATTGCTTTCAACATATCCGTTTCTGATACGAAATACAGCTCTCGACAACTGTAAGAATTGAAATAATAAATTAGACCTGGTAAATATTTTTAAGTCATGCATGTGGTCTTTTATAGGCATTCAGTGCAACACATGCGTTTTGGGCCTTCCAGCCTCATCATTTGCACGGTTCGTTTTTGCTCAGTCAGTTTCTCGGGAATCTACCCTTTATATGGAGGAACCGCAGACGAGATATTTACACACGCCGTTAAGTGATGAAATCAACGAACGGGCAGCGTTGTGCACTCAATCGCTCTTGGCTGGTGTTGGTGAAATATCATAGCTATCGTTTCGAGTGTTTTGAGACCACGCTCAAACTTTTTTATGCCTAATTATTATTTTTTACTCACGCTCGAGACGAAAGGTATGATGTTTCACAATTACCAAGAAGAGCATTCGAGTGTGCAATACTGCCCGTTCGGTGATTTTATCACTTAACGGCTCTTGTGAACCGTTCGTCGTCGGTTACTCCATGTAAGGATACACCCCGAGGAGCTGACTGAACGAGAAGGCATCGAGCAACTGACGAGGCTGGAAGGCTGAAGCACTTGTATTGTGCTGTATAAAGTGCTCATAACAGACCACATGCATGGCTTTGGAAAACTATCGGGCATATTAAAAATTTGACTGTGATCTCAAGAAACACCCGATAAAAGAGAGGTATAAATTAGATTTCAAGACAAAATAAACCCTATTTTAGTGTAGTACGCAGATGTACCGTTCTGATTATACTGCAATTTCAGATTGAGTACACCCTATAAATTAACTTCGAAGCTCATTCGATCCACAAAAATCTCTCAGCAATTCACTTATTGACAAGCCAAATTCTATTATTGATAGCTTTCAATTACTTTATGAAAATACGTGCAGTCTTTTGAATAGGCTTCCAAAACCACTGCTCCAAAGCCGCTCTAGCGTTTCTAGGCTACTTTCTCATTTTCTGATTCGAACAATAAAACGATGTTCTCAGGAAATTGGATCACCAAGTTAAAACTGATAACATATTCCAAATCAGTACTGCTTAATTGTTATAGGTATGTTGTGATTGTTCAGTCACGAGACGGTCGATGATCAGTAAATTTATGTTTTTGAGCAAACCATTCGTAATCCGCAAATTTATAAGAATTTTTTGTTTCTACTAATAGAGTTTTTTGTTTCTACCAACCTGTCCGGATGTACATTACAGTCCACTACTGATATCTGAGTAGTTGTCTTGAGCGGTGGTATCGTAGTTGTGCGTAAAGTTTCTAGATGTTGTGAACCATGTGAATCGCTCAGAATCACGCGATCAAGATCCCAATACGTAGAATTTGAATACCTGCAACATTCCATGTCATGTTAAATTATCTGTCAAAGATCCCCGATTCTGGCATGTAGTATAAGGTAATTTTTCATACATTTGCATATAGAGCGCCTGTTGATGATCACGTTTGAATAAAGCAACAGTCGGGAAATGAACGATTCTCAGCATCTGGACGAGAGGTGAGTTTGCGAGAGCTCGGCGGGCGCCGAGAACATTCGAACGTGATACAAGGTCCAGAATGAACTAAATATGTCAAATTTGAGAGTTTGAAGAGGAAATGGTTCGTCAATCCATCAAAGTAGTAGAAGGATAGTAAGGGATAAAACGTTTTGGCGTTGCTCAATACCCAAGGAATGTACTCTGCATTGGACTTCGTTAAGCATTATTAGAGGTAATTGAACACTTATCCACTCTATAAAGTGACTTGCGATAGCCGACTGGTGTATGCAGTCAGTACTGCTGTCTTTCCCGGAAAGTCTGGGAGTAACTTGCCAAGTCTCGGAATGAAGAACGCTTGATGAGTCCATAAGCGCGGAACGAACCCGACGTATGGATAGCAGGATATCTTTGACTAAATCTAACCACTGCCTTACAGAAGCTTAACAAAGTGATGCCTTAAATATCTCTATTAGGCCAAAGATTCGACAGTTACCCTAAACATATCTTAACTATGGTGACAGCTAGCATCTTATACGTTCTACTTCATTGCTAGACGATAAATCTCAGAGAGTGATGATGGATCACTCGGTCTAAATTATTTCAACGTATTGTGAGAGATGAATGAAATATGGCTGGAGTTACATGGTCGCCAGTTACGTTATTTTAGTTTTATTGATGGCATTCTTTAGCACGTTCCCGTATTCTGTACACATTTTCAGCTTTCTGGGAAAAACGCATTTATGCTTTTACCAGAGTTAGTAGTCAGTCTATAATTTAAATATCGACGATATCGATGTTCTACGTTATTGATGGAAAGGCTTTTTTAGCACGCTTCAGTGAAAAGAATAGAATTTTATTTGACATTCTGTATGTTTCGGCGTATTTTTCGCTGGAGCGACTTTCCCTACACTTGCCATAGCTCAGATCTCGACGATTCCAGTACTTGATTTTTAGAAAGGACCTTTTAGTGGAGTCAAAAGATGATTGGGTTCTGAATCTCCGCGCATTTCTTGTCGGCTAAGATGTGTACATGGCAGTGTATCGATCGCGCGATCGTTGATCGCGCAGCGCAACTTCACATGTGACGTGTGATCAATAAATTTGGATTTCTTCTCGCCGTTTTAAAAAATCCTCGCTAAGACGCATGACCCCGATCATCCAAGATTTTTTCTACACGCTCATATGCTTTTCGTGTATGCGCCTATGCTCACTAGCGGTTTATTTGACAATACAAGTCAAAGGTGAAAAGCGTAATTTCACAAAACAATGTGACAAAGTTTCTTCTACAATGAAAACACAAAAAAACCCTAGAATCATAACGGAGAAAAATTCCAAATATATAACAAATACGCGCACAAACACACATAGAGGAAGACATAAATTTATTTTTCAGTGCTTCAGCGCACTGAAAAGGCATTTCCAAAAACGAAATACAGCTTTAGAATTGTGCAATCTAAGCTGTCGAATAACTACTAAAGCTTGAAATAAAAGCAGTAATGCGTTGTTCCCAAAAGGTTGAAAGTTTTGCACAGATAACACAAAACTAGCTGTTGTTCTGTATTACCAGATATTGGCCAGTCACAACAGTGCTAGGTAACTCTGACAGCGCTTGTATATTTCGGCTAAAGCTTCTCAAACGTCAAGAGGTAGAAACTTATATCTCGCGGAAACTGTTAAATAGCGGACCTAACGCTACATATTCACCTTCAAGAATCGAAAAGATGCACAGCAACGATTAAGCAACTAATCGATTGCTATCGATTTATATTCAAGTGAATATGCCACCACCGAGCCATGTAAATAATGGTGCACCCGACTGCTACAATACTGATACATCGATCGCAGTCAGCTCAGATATCCATTCATGAATATCTCCGAACGCTCCAGTTATGTGTTTCTACGCCAAGAAGTGAGCATAGCAAACGACTGAGCACCAGGAATAATTAAGAGTGAGCGAGTAACTCGGGATGTATTCAAAAGCATTGTGAGTCTATTGTGTGACACAAAAAACACCCGGCGATGTTCGCATTTTCGCCTTTTGCGACCTCATTAACCCTCCTCCGTTGACTACAAGCCAATAACTTTTTATATTTGAACAAGATGAAAAATCGTTGAGCGATACAATGCGCAAGTGAGGAATAATGTAGGAGTACCCCTATCACGCAATTGAGAAAGTTACTTGAATCTCAGAACTATTTGAACGTTCAAAAATCGGAGAACCTGCCGCAAATATCAACATTCGGAAGGTAGGTGGGCCGTCACGAGATGCGTCTTAACAAAAACTACTGGGTACAAAAGCCTTTTGTGACTGGGTTTTACGGGTTGTAGAATACGGGAAAAAAACTCAAATAGTTAACGCATCTTTAGATTTCCGAAGATCCCAAGAGGAAAAATATGGTGGTGATCGTCTTTTAAAGCGGGTGGAACTCATTGCACCACTCTTGCACGTGACCGGGACAAACAGAAAATTGACTCGTGTTCGGTTGAGTTACTATCGATCGATGGAGAGGTGATAGGTGATACCGGTCAGTTTGGATAATCTCTCATTTATATTTGTTGCGAACTTCGGCACTGCTCTCATTTGCTTACTTATTGTTTTACAACCGTCATGCACCAATGGTCACATTCACGTGTGAGTTCATGCACTGCCTCAGGCTTTGAGGAAACTTCCTTTTTTATTTAGTTGGACAGCAGAAGTAATAAACACTTAATTCATTCCACTCATTTTCTGTAGGACTCCCGTTGAAATTGTTTAAATTCTCCATTATCGTTCTTATCTCCAGCCATCACCATCCACCTAAGTATACAATAAGTCCTTTGATGCTCATTTTTCGAAAATTTATTCCGCTGGATCAATAAGATGAGCATTCTCGATACGTAAAGACCGGCTTAGTTTCAGTGCACCGGTTCGTCAATAGATTAAATCGCATCATTGTCCTGAATGGTTAACACGGCCTCTTCTATGTGTGAGTTTAGAAACCATGTTTTTGCTCAATATTACAAGGTTAGAAGAACTCATGATTAAAGTTGTTAAGTTGGAATCAAAAAGTTGGCCAGTTTTATTTTTCAAAGCCTCGATGATGGCTCACAATTTTTGATTTTTTGGCCGATTGCTCTCAAGTGTTCATGCATACTTACTGAACGCTCTCAGTATTGCAAGATCTTCACTCTAATCAAAACTTTCAGTATGTAAATCTTTCCAAGCCTCGTTTCAATCACGTAACACCTTAGAGTAGAGAAAAATCTATGCTGAACAAAGATGAATAGCACCAGTTCATTTGCAGACCACCCAAGTTGAAAAGGAATCTAACGTTAATTCCTGGCAGGCCAATTAACTCTAAACTAACAACGTAAGAGACTGTTATCCTAGTAGAAGCACAGTCACTTGAAGACAAATACCCATCTGACTCACATTGGACAGTGACTGCCCGTATAATGATCTAACAACGTGGCCGGCTATCCTGACCTTTAATCCTGCGCAATCAGCGAAGTATAAAATCATCCAAATGGATGTTATTTTGGTCCAACACAATTTTCAAAAACGATTTGTCGCGTCCAGTGGTCCACCTTAACCACCTACCGATATGAATGCAGTGAAAGTCTAGAAGACTTTTGGTCATTGAATAATCAAAAATAACTGACTTAGTTCAAAAGAAAAAAATGAACAAGATACCCGTGCTCCGATCCCATCGTATTCCTCGAAAATGATCGCCAAATAGTTTGCAGATTCACGAATTCCTTCCCAAAGATGGCCGTAGGTTGAATGTCTAGAACCGTAGGGTTCAATACGGCTGGTTCAGAACTAATATTCTTGCGCTACAAGTAATATTTTATTGAATTTATTCTTTGTCGATATTGTGGTAATTAATAAATATTAACTTGACAGCAGTTTAGATTCTCTTTTGCTATTGATTTTAAGAAATTATTCCGAATTTGAAAACATCTAAATTCTGATGACGAAGGGACATTAAGGTAAGACAATTACTACGAACTGACAAATTATGAGGATAGATTAGAATTTTTGAGAAGGTATCATATATTTCGGTCAACATGCGTCGTGAATTCTCAGCAGTTTGGAAACTGCTACATATAGAGAGATTCAAGCCCACTATTGGGACATTGAAATATTATTTTAACAAGATCACTCAGTTTCTGACTTCATAAAGCTTAGCAATTGCAAGTTAATCCTTACGCATCAACAATAATATGTGAGAAATTCGGCCAGTCCGGATATTTAGCGACCGAATACTCGTTGGCTATCATCCTCATCACTGCCTCACGTATTTCATCCGCTGAATGTTTAGCGTCCAAATTTTGAGCCTGATTTGGCGATCTAGCAGTTCGTGGAAAGTACTGAAATCAAAGAAATCACATAAAAGCCTGGCGCAAGAAGCACAACGCTTAGAGACATCATCAAGTAGAAACACCGCGGATCTTCGACCTTGCACTATGGTCAGTTTTCTAATCATCTGATGCCGTGAAATTTGTACAGGATATGGTGGCAAGAAATTCGCACCACTTACAAACCTTGCTAACTGCATAATCTCGCGAGAAATCGGGAAGGTACTATTACAACTATACTAAAATTTTTTAGAAAGTGACAACGTAAAAATTCTAAAACACGAAGAAAAACGACTGACTGTTACTGAGAAACCCTTAAAAACTTTAGAAAATAACATTCATTTCTTCGATTTTGCTGAAATACGAAGCCATGCACCGTGTTGTGAATGGAAATAAATCAACTCGTTCCACAGCAGAATATACTTTCTCAAATTAGGATATTCTGGCTGTTTTGTGGAGGACCGAACCACGCACCGCATTTGGACAAAACTTTTTCCTATTGCAATGTTCTTCATAGACTTTCAATGTTTCTCAACTGCTGCTAGCATTTTCAATCATTTATTCCATTTTTTCAGAGTGCTGTGTATTCATAAAGACCTAAGAATTGATAAATTGATGTTCTATTGAACGTCTCAGGAAAGACAGGATGAGCCAATTTAACTATAGACTAAAAAGGTATGCTTCTTATCTAAACTATTCTATTTAATTGAGGATTTCTCTTCCTTGTACAGATTTTGTACTTCACTTTGAGCTCATCGGACCGTTATAGAATCCTTCACAATCTTAGTCTCGAATGGATACCGAACTCTATTTGCGTTTCCCTTTCTCTGTTTGTGCTAAACGTTTGTCCTTCTTCTGAAAAACACTCAACGCTAGCGAATAATTTGCGATAGACCGTCACCACCACCACCGCTGCTGTCGACGTCGCCTTGCGATCATCTCGCCCAGTTCTGTCCTTTTGTTGACGACCAAATAGTTCAAGTACTCGTAATGGTCACAATGAAATCACACCGCGCCACTCGCTAATTTCCAGCTAAATACTAAGTGCGAAAAACACCAAGAGAATTCTGATCTCCACAATAATCTCTGAAACATGAACCGACGAATTGATTAGATGTAGTCGAACCCAAGACAAGTATACAAATTAGACTACGTTTATGGATGGCAGTAGCAGGGCTACGAAATGGATGGAACAAGTGCTGGGATTTGAACAATATCTGAAGGTGGGTCATCTACCTAATGAAATACTGATAAAGGAGGAGGGTCGACGTACGAAAGTCGAACCAGTGACACTGCATGACCTCATGGCGCCACATTACACTATAGTTAAGCATAAAACAAACACATAAGCACGTAACACCTTGTATAATGACATTAAAACAAATTTACCTTAAGTATTGGGTAGAAAGTGATTTGGTTTTCACTGCATACTTGAGCGTTGAAGCTGTCTGCGCAATTTATAGCTGCCACAGTCACTATGGAATTCCAGCTCTTGACATAGTTGGCAAAATCTCGGTAGTATGGCGCGAATGCACGGCAATGACCACACCTTCAGTAAATATACGTTTAAAATATTGTCAAAAACATGGAGACTTGAACAGTATTAGAGCCAGTAAGGTAAAATAACAAAGTTTACGAAAAAGTTCTAATAAAGATGCAACTGTAGGATCAAGAAATTTTTTTTCGAGTTCCTCTCATGCACTCATGGATTGGTTCGTTTTCATCGCAGATACTAAGTGTTGAGAATAAGATTTAGATATATCGAAAACAAAAAGGCCTACTGAACCCCAGACGCGAAATCAAACGAGTTCTTGATTATTATAGGGCCCCTTTGACCACTGCGTTAGACGCCCTCCTAGCCAATCCTTTGCAGACGGCAGTTGATCGCTCTTCGCAAGCGACGCGCGATTTTTGCTCTCCAATAAAGACATCTTTCTGTATTTTGGAAAAGCCTCAGGCTTTTCTGCATTAATCCGACTCTGCATAATTTCTTCTATCTGCTCATATAATTTTTGTGCATATATCACTCATGTATGTGAAGAGAACTCTCAGTGTGATAGATAATCTTCTTGTCGCGTTTCCAGCGTATTGTAAAGTCCTGTACAGAAACCAGTTTCAACTTCAGAATCGCTGAGATTTATGCTATCGACCGAGAATTAGTATAATGTGATAAACAGCGATCCACAGACCTTAGCCGAAAAAATGAACAAATTAATGTGGGATGAAGTTTTATTTTTGTTGCTACAGTGCATTGAAAATGTTTTCATGGATAGCTAAGCATATTTTCAGAATTTCCTAAATTTAGTTTTTGAATAGCTATCGAAATTTCAGTCGAAAAGCTCTCTTCAGCGAGCAATGGCCCTCTAAAAATTTGAGGGTCAAAATGATCCCATCCGTCCGCAAGCGCTTAACGAAGTTATTTGATATTCGAATACTAATTAATCCATCCAATTCAAAGCCAGTCTCTATACAAACATTTTTTTACATTTTTCAATTCCCTTTTCTTTTTCTTGAGCTGAATGCTCAAAATGCAGATTTTAAGTAAGCTTTTCGATCAATTTCTCTTAATAGCTTGTCAATTTTGAGAGAAGACTGGTTAATTGAATTTTAATTTGAGCGAGGACCGTGGTTTTAATCAGATTTTTACGGAACTGAAATACAAAAAATATGTTTTCGCACGGAAGGAATCGATGAAAAATAATTCCGAACGATCGTTTCTATCATTTAATGAACGGCGAGAATTTAGATCGTTACGGTAAATTTAATAAAGCAAATTGGAATTCTGAAAAATGATAAATAATTGCATTAACGACTATGCACGTCACCATTATGACAGCTAGCGCCTATGAATCAGCAAAATATTATCTCTTCAAAAATTTTAACCTTCAACATCATACATATAGAGACGCTATCATTTTTCAATCGATTAGTGAATTCTGTTATTTCCACGTATTACAGGTATGGAATAAGTCCATGAAAGAATGTTCATAGACTATTTAGCAAATATACATATAGAATAGATTGCAAATTTGGCACTTGTCTGTTATAAGGTGGCAAATGAAGATCGAAGCCATTTCGCTGAACAAGAACTTTCCACAAGAGTGTTAGCGATCGTTCGAAAGCTCAAATCTGTGGCTACTGCGCAACGTGGTTGTATTTTGAAAAAAATCCTATTATACCTCCGTAGCGTTCAAAATAAAATTATGTTTTAGGTACTCATATGCTAAACGGCAATAAGTAAGTATTAGACCTCATTCACTGGACAAGAATTTTTCACAACAGAAGTTTTAGTAATCATTCGTGAGCACAAATTCTGGCTAGAGCCGTAAGTGACCAGTTTTAGTAAAACTCTCTTTATAACGCTATAGCAATCAAAATAAAATTATGCTTCACACCCTTTGCCTGCTTTCTTTTTTCTAATGCGTATAATTCGCTGTAAGCATAAAAAGCATATGAATGTGTAGAGAAAGTTTCGTAGTATGTGGGTCAATCGTGTTACCTGGAGTTTCTTTCAAAACGGATAAAAATTTTTCAAATGAAATAAGTTGCACCCGACCCATCCAACCCGTATCGATCATTCGTCTCGCTTCCTGCCCCCTCCTCTCCCCCAACCATTAGTTGGCCGGTAAGTAAATCCGCCGAATATGTGAAGCTCGATCATATTTTCCCTTTTACAATGCAGTGAAACATAGTTTTACCGAAAAATGAGCATAGCGTTGGAGTCCTCAAATCTTACGCTATCGAATGATTACTAATAGCCAGAAGAAAGAGCGATTCCGTGCGAGAAAAACGCGTGAGTGAAATACGAATATTTTCCTTTCGTTAAGGCGTTATAAAAAGACTTTGTTTAAAATAGGGCATGTGGCGCAGTAGCTAGAGATTTGAGTTATCAAATGATTGCTAAAAGTGTAATGGAAAGTCTTTGTCTATCGAAAGGGATCGTTTCTTCATTTGTTACCTTATAGCAAACAGGTACGCAGATTCTTTCTGAAATATATGTTTGAATAATATCTCTATACGAGTAGATGTGCCTCTGTCATGACTTGGGACAAGAATTGCTGATAGCCGAGAAGTATTTACTCCTAACAAGCCAAATCAGTATTATTTACTTTTTTCGTGAAATATAGTGTCCTTTCCCGTTTCCCATAAAGTAATTGACGAAAAATGATCGCGTTTTGCGATAAGATGAGCTTTTTTCAAAATTAAATCTGAAGTCGCAAAATTTTGATACTTGTATGATGATCTTTTCTTGAGCAATGACGTCAGTAAACGCTTTTACACTCTAGCCAAGATAAGGGAACAGTATGAAGATTGAAAAAATGTAGTTTGAAAGGATTTTCAAAATCTGGCCAAAATTTACGTTTGTGCTCAACTATGCATCATCTACACTATACTTACCAATCGGCATAAAATTCAACGACGAACGCATGATTCTGACGGAAGACGGTGTCGTAGAAAGTGTGCTGGTCGAGATGCATGATTGGCTCAACACCTGGCGTGTACAATGTCGGATTGCTTCCCAACGGCACATAGTTGAAAGAGGAAATAGCCGCCGAGGCCGAATGTACAAGCGCCCAAAGCGCGAGCAACATCTGAAAGTGAATCTGTATGGTGGGCGGTCCAGTGGTTGGAATATTTTATACTGACGAAAAATATCAAAGAACGCCAGGAAATATGGAAACAACATAAAAAGTAGAGCTAAAAACAAGAACTAATGCATTTCACACAAAATTAACATGAACTTGACAAAACGCCAAGCGAAATTGGTGTACGAAAGTAAATATGTAAAATGAAAGTACAAAGTTAACTAGCAATGATATAATAAATAGGTGCACTGTATGGATGAGTGGGAAAGTACTCCACACAAAAACTTTTCCCCTCCTTGAAACCTCTGGCCGCGATTGATAGCTCAAGTTCAACTCCACAGTATGACCATCATGATAGGAGTCCTTGGAAAATTTTCGTGTGGTACCAGCTCAAGAGCAAGTCGTTATCAGAAATCACAGTGCTAAGAAGAAGACCAAGTCAAATGGTAGCAATCAGCCCTCCAATGCCAATTTGTTGCCGATTGTATGTGACAAAAACCTAGGAGCGCCTTTGTTAGAGTTTTCTAGAAACCGGAAAAAAAAACATCTGTACAAACCGATGATAGATTAGTCAAATGGGACTTGTGCTAAAGAGAATACGACACCTTGAAAGGACGAGAAAATAATCGTAAGTATGTTTATTAGAACACTGAGTCTTCTAAGAATGTATAAGTGTCAATTTTACCAATTCGCTGAATTCATAAAGTTATACAACGTCAGTGCAGAACCTTATAATGTCTTGAAAGATGAAAAAAGGAAAAGAACTCGAAATGTTAGCTGAATAGAGCCTCGTTTTATCAGCCTCGTGCTTAATTAGCAGGAGAATATTGCACAACATGTTTCTAAAAACACTCCAATGTTACTGAGGTTTCTTCGCGTTTCACTTTCTCAGAGTCGAAATGACTTGATTCAAGCTTTCGCAGCAGTTTATTTATTGCGATAGGCGAGTTTTCGTATTTGTATCTAGTCGAATCTCCTCGATTGGAACACTTCTAAATGATGTAAACCAACTCAGCGATGCACTTCTACAAAGGAGCGGTTGTCTATATAACGATGATTCATTAAGAATGAGTAGTTTTCATTGAAAAAAAATCCAGTCTGCAAGATTTAGAAACATTTTAGATGACATATCTGATGAAACTGGCTGTTTTTGCTAATTTAGAATCACTCAAATCACTTGTAACGCCGTTAATGTCAACCAACACAGAAGTGTCGTTACACGTTTGTTGTATTCGCTGAGGATGCACGGAGATCATCACAAATTCACTATGCAGTCCGTCGTTTTTACAACTTCTGACGATGCGATTAACAATGATAGCTCGTCAGCATCCCATGTGGCACGTACGTCTACTTTTTATTGGGCTGGAAATTTCCAAATACTTGTTTTAGCTTCGATGACGCCATTGGAAATAGAAGCTGTCACGTAGATCGCAGTTGGGCACTACACAGAAACATCCACCATCATTGATAGGGGGAAAACCATAAGAGGGATATCCAGCCTCTGTATAACTTTTGTAAACGGAATTAACTTACGAATAAGAAGTCTTAAAGCTAATGAGAACGTCTGTTCTCATATTGGAGCCTCTTCTGAAAAACAAATAAACTAGAGAATAGGAAATCAAATCTGTGTACGATTACGAATCCTTATGGAATCCGGAAATATCTCGATAACTATCTTTAGAAAAATAAATTAGAAAGCGGAAGCGATGATGAAAAAGCGTCATCGTTCCATATTGCAAGTGACTAACACTTTATGGATGGAGTCGTTTTGGCTTTTATAAATGGAGACTGAGCAGATATATAGAGGATTTGATGATGAAACTTGAACGATTAGCTATGAAATTACCTTTACGAGTGACGTTTTATTAGTTATTGTGACGCGATAGTTAATACTATGTGAGCCGGAAAGAGTGATGAATATGTTACCCAATGCAGTATTGTGGTTCGTTAACCGTCCAAAGAATAGCGACAAGAGAAGATTAGAGGAAAACTAACTGAAATTCATGAAGACAGCGTTCGGCGTAGATCAGCTCCGGAGAGATGACCGATGCATACGATTTTAACGGTAGCATGATACAGGTGATCAAATGCATCTCGTATTTACAATTATTGATGGCCCGTCGATGTATCAATCCAGTGCTTGCATGGAAGGCTTGCTGAACTCAAGGCCCGCAATCAATTGAACGATCACGCTTGTTATTCAATGCACTTTTAACCACTGTATTAATTGTACCCTCATTTGAGTGAATACAAAAATAAGATAAGTAGATTTAACTACTCCACTGGTTCAATGATAGAGTTCATTGCTGAGCCACACACTGCATTACAAGACCAGTGAGTTCAAGAGTAATGTGGTGAAGTATATTAGATTTTGCCGACTAGCATTTCAATTTGGACATCATGTCAAAGTGGTAGTGTTCGCGACTTGCACCCGGCATTAAGTAGTCGAGACAATTCCATTGCCTACAAAATTTTCTATCTACATTAATTCATGAAAATAACTCTGTGACTTAGTTTACTCTGTGCTGTTCGTTCAGTTCGAGGCAGCGTGACATTGGACGCAGATTTCATTGAAAGTGATGATTTTAAGTGGTTCGGAGAGATTTGTTTCGAAAGTTCTAGCAATGTGAGTAAGGGGGCAACAGTACACATTGGGTATTTTATCGATATTGCTTTTTTACAAATCGACTGCCACTTCGGCGTGAGCAATCAATATATTTGTTTAGGTTCCTCAGTTTACATAAGTTTCTTTTACAGCTTTTACTCGGCTAACATTTCGAACAGAAGGCGCAATGGCGCAGTGGTTAGTGACCAATATGAGGAAGCAAGGCCCTAGTTCTGCCCTGAATCCCGACACTCTTCCATAGTCAGTCAACTGAACACACAGAAACGGCTTACGGCTACCTCTTATATTGCAAGAAGAATCGTTTCGACCAGCATTCTACGTACTCATAAATGAGACAAATCCTTAAGCACAGTCGAGACAACATGCGAAAAGTTTGAAGACCTTTCTGGAGGATGCATGTCAGAAAACGGATCGAAATCTAGTGGTACTATGGTAAAAATGTATGAAGAAAAGATTTTCGCTCTTTTCGTCTTCTCCAGAACCGATGATTCTAATCCCCGATCCAGAGTTGTTCATCCTCGCATTATGGGTCTTCGTAATCGTGACAAGTCGAATATTTTTTAGTTAGGAAATGCTAATATTAATGCTATTGTCATTATTATGACCAGGTGGGCGGAGGGGACAATGAAAAAAACGATGGAATATTGACAACGATGAAAGGAGATTCAGTGTTATAATCCAAAGTATGCGTAACATAGGGATGCACGGATATTTAAACGTGAAAATAGGGACGTATTATGACAAGAGTTGTTGAAGAACGGAGGACGACCGCTCTGAAAGAACATACGCCGTTAGACAATACCAATTTTCGCTGCCTATAGTGAGCAATTCAGTAACTTATTCAGTCTGACCAAGATCGCCGTCTAGATCTAGCGGTCAGATCGCTGTCGTACTTCGGAGAGCATTGCAGTAAAGCATGTGAAGAGCTCACCGCAAATTTTTTAGTTGTAGTGCATTGGATTTTCTCATGTGGCTTCTCAAAATGCGGGAAAATGAATTGAGCAGGGCAATGACGGTTAAATACAATAGTGCGCATAAATAACACCACAAAACTAGATATAACATGGCTGTACAAGTTGTGGAAGTATGCTATTTTCCCGGAAGGATCATAGATGTTTTTGATGAACAAAGAGCTACGATAATAAGCGCCAAAGTACGTACAAGCTGTTCCATCAAATTACCAATGCCACCTAGACGAGAATGTTTTCGAATCTCCATTTAGAAGAATGACTAGACGTCATACTGTGCCACATCAAAGTCAAGCAAACGAGATCTTGCTGAAGCCCAATTTCCAAAACAATAAAGAAAACAGCCTATGAACCGAGAGCTGAAGCAAACAAGAACTAAGTGGCATTTGATTGAGTGCATAAATGATTGTGATCATAACAAGTAAAATCAGTGCCCTTCAGAAGCTGCTATTCTACTCAGCTGCTACAATCATCATCTATGCCATTACTGTGAATAGAGAAAAAGAAGGATAATAGAGAAAGAGAAATAAGGAAAAAAAGAGAGTAAGGAAGAGAGAAAACGAAAATAAGGTGATCGCAAGTTTAGATTCTCATAAACAGTCAAAAACCAATAACCGCTTACGCCGAAATGTCAAATCTCAACTCCTGAAAAAAGGACACATGGCAGAAAGTGTGAACAACACGATGAAGTCACATCGCTTCAGTCAAATGTCATGGGATTCCGAACCATAATAAAAACACTCCTTGTAGATTATAGCCCTATTGAGGGATTTCAAACCTGCAATTACTCCTCCTGAAGCTCGTATAAATTTCAATACACCCCTGATGCCCTCGCTCTGCCTTTTTCTCAACCGTGTTTTGACGTTTTTTGATGGTTTGAGAAAAAGCAGAGAGAGGTCTTCGATGGTATAGCAGGAAGGAGGTGGTCTCGGGTTTGAAGCCACATTAGAATCCAAATTCTGCTGGTAGCTCAGCACTCTCATAGATCTCACCCTTCAATCGACAATGATTGAGGTAGAAAATAAGGTCAAAGACCAAAGTTCTATTGTTTTTTTACTTCACCAATTTCGTGAGTGGTCTGAAAAAGAAGGTTAGAGCTCACTAGGACAGACAGGAATGCGAATAGCAACATTGAAAAGGAAAAGAAAGTAAACCATTCTGATGACATTCGCTATTATATACTATTATTAGTGGAACAAATATCGGGCGATATGGATTGCAGCAAGTTCACTTCCTCGAAGCGCTAGCTTTTTACGTTGGCACCAGAGAGGATTCGTCTTCTGAAAAACCACAATCTCTTTTAAAGCCTGTTGAGGAAGGTTTCACAAATGATGAAATCGATCTAGTCACTCTGAAGAAAAATCTGTAGTCGTTCGTTGAAATCGAAACGATTTCGATTGACCGATCAATCTAACGTGACTTTGGCGCGCATGATTTTCGACAAGGAACAGAACGAAGCCAATAAGCCGATTGGGACGGGCGGAAAACAACTTCAACGATTCGTTAGATAGTTTTGTAACGCTTACAATTATACGATGTGGGACCGGCTGTTGGAAAGATCTCTTTTTGCTGCCTTTTACTGTCAACTTCCCTTCTTTCTTCTTCCTTCCATTTTGGATTTCCTCAGATTCATTTCAACGTAATTGATACTTTTATTTTGAAAAGCAAAAATTATTGAACGAGATATGCCAGAGATTCATCTTTGAGCCATTCACGCACGCATGTCATGTGGTGTGTTAAAGATGGGCTGACTTATAGAGCTCGATACACGTGTTTCGATCCTACGATCTCGTCAGTCGGGCACTTACCCATTCTCGTCTTTTGCTAATCTCTGTGGGTGCCCCTTCCCCACACTAAGAATTAGCGACCCCCCCCCGCATGCGTGACCCAAAACTGATTCTTTGGCATATCGAAATATGAGCTGTGGTCTCAAGAAAACACTCGAAACCAATTATATGATATATTGAATATATTATCTAAGAGTTATATACTAGCCAAGAGCAATCGAGTGTACAACACTTTGTGTTCGGTAATAAATTCATTGGACATAGAGTGTAAAACGTTCGTCGTCGCTAACTCTTAGTGTGGGGACTGGAGAACCCACACAAGATTGGCAAAAGACGAGAAAGGGTAACTGCCCGACTGACGAGATCGCAAGATCGAAACATGTGTATCGGGCTCCATAAGTCAGCCCTCTTTGATAGACAACTGACATGCGTGGCTCAAAAATGATTTTTTAGCAAACCGAAATTGAGCTGTGGTCTTACGAAAACACTTGAAACGAATTATCGAATGAGAGTACAGTTTGTAAAACAGTACAATTCCCTTACAAATGCAACTACGAAGTGTATATTTAAGGCGGAAAAAAATTTACGTGATAGTTGAATAAGGGGCAGCTTTGATGGTAAAAGGTAGACGACGAAAAGGATTGAAGAGGTCTCAATCCGCGACAATTTCGCGATAATCGAATGGAAATACGGCATACAGAAAAGGATAGAGACGACCAAATATAATAATTAGGAAAACTGGCGCCTTTACCACAATCACAGAAAGTACAGAAAGCAGTGGAAAAGGAGTTGAAGTGATCTGTCTGGAAATCACAATGACACTGAACGTGGACATCTTAGCGCTAGCTGGGCTCGAAGTGATGTTAGTTAGAGGGCGGAGCATGGAAATCACGTGGTGAAGAGGTTAGCGAGTAACTCCGCCCATTTACTGACTTAGTCACCAGGTGAATGAGGAGCTTTCGATGTTATGTACGAGTACTGAACGAAAATTTAAACAAATCACCGATGTCGTGTCCACTATTTAGGTAACTACCATTAGGCAAGGAGACATGTAGTTTCTTTCCTTACAATACCCTGACAAAAATCTCCTGAAGACGATATTCTTTCCAGTAATTGGAAGTAAAGAATCCTTTAGAATTTACCTTACCTATGCCCTATCCGCACTGCAATCTCATTTCTTTAACAATATCAGTTAATTACCAATTGTTTATTTTCCCGTTCTATTCAAATGAGACTAGTATAGCTATTAAACGCTGTTTGAAAAGAGTGGGTTTAGAGCAATCGGTGGCTATTACTGAAATACCATCGAATACTCTAAGACGCCAATTAGTTCGCGACCGCTTATATGACCGTCTCTATAATTATGAAAGATTGTAAAATATGTCCTAACGGCAGTGATGGTGATTGCATGAGCGTAGGTACAGTCTACCGAATCTCTTGCAAAGCGTGTAGCGTGAAATATATTGGCCAAACCATTAGGCCGCTCTATGCCCGCATAGAAGAACACCTAGCTGACAAGCGTTTCAATAGACGGAACAATTTGCTAGGGACACATAGAGAACAGAAACACGGCGGAGTTGATTTTGAGATTGAAGTCACCATCCTTGCGCAGGAACAAAAACATCAGCACGAGAAATTGTGGAAGCACTTTGAATTAACACCACCAATCCAACTACAAACCGCAGGGAGGAATGTCTCGTTATCAATCGTGATATGAGCCAGTATATAAGACTTTTGTTTTGATGGGTAGGGTGCATTACGAGCCTATGTGATCTTCCTCCGGTGATCTCCATTTGAATCATTCAGTGGAAACACTTATAAAAAAGACGGTGAATATGTTGAGAGTTGATTTTGTGCTTGATGCGATTGAAATCTAACTTTGGTGAATTTTCTAGAGGAGTAATGAAGGTTCGTGACTGATTGGATTGCGGACAAATTGACCTTTCCAGGCTCTGAAGAAGGCTAACCGCTGAAACGTCAGCTGTCAAATAAAGATTAATGTAACAGCTCGTAAATCAACAATAAAGATAGCAATGGACTGATTAATTTTGACCCGAAGATTGAAGCTATGGATTATACGGTTCACCAAGCCCTTTCAAATTTTTTTCAATTTTCACATATAACATTATCATGAGTGACTGTACCAATGTCATCAGTTTTTGAGTTCGATTCTTTTTCATGAAGTCGTCCTTCGTAAAAGTTTTCGAATATATCATGTGTTCCTTGGGCTCATGTTTGAGCATTTCGTCTTCATCATGAGTGTAGTAGAATGCTGGTCGAAGAGATTCCTCTTGAACTCTTAGAGGTGACCAAGCTAAGGGCTCGTTGATCGACTGCAAAAGACTGTTGAAGTAAAACACCGAACCAACGCCGTGCTTATCACCTTATTTTCGATTGCATCGCATCATTACTCATTGCGCTATCCTTTCTCTCTTAGCGCTCAAGAATGGGAATAGATGAAGGATAAACAGAATAAGGAGTGTTGTATGCAGTTGTCAACAAATGCGTGTTCATCAACTATCTACGTGATCTATAAGTTCTTACGGTCTTTTCAAATTATTATAAAATTCACAAGGGCGCGTGCAAAGCAGCGGTCAGATATACCTTGCTAAACACACGTGATGTTGGTTCAATCCTGTGCTAAGTTCACGAGGCCTTCAATCCTTCAGAGGTTAAGAGACTGTTATCAGATTTGTTTGGGGAGAATAGCAGCACTGTATTTATTGTTACACCACCACAATATATAAGTCAATGATGGATTCAGTTATCTTGAAGATGCGCAATAAAGTCAACTACATAGTGCACCCTCAAGAGACTGATCAATGCAGCGAGGTATACCATCGTTTATAGAAACCAACGGAGTTTGGAACTCTAGTAGTTTGACGAAGAACGATATGCGTAAGGTTCTAGTTCGACTACGCGCTAAACTAGCCAAGGTTTCCATCTACCGTGTTACACGAGTTGTTGCTCGACATGTCTGAAAAATCCTTCTTGGTCTAGAAAAATTGAAAGCGCTTGGAGCTACCATGCAAAATTATGCTCTTAGATAGTTGAAACGAGACTACCAGCATCTGACGATATTCATACAAATGTCCAATGTCTTGTCTTAAGATAACAGGCAAACTCACAGGCGAATAGGAAGACTTTCGTAGTTAACGAAAGAGAGAATATGATTGCATACAATAAATGCTGTCATTCACTCACTAATTCATAGTGCATGTGTTTGAAAAAAATTGAAATTTATTATATTAGAGTGGCATCTTATGTTTAGCGCATATCATCATTACGTCCATGAGTGCAGAATTGTGATTTAAACTAACTTCAAAATTTACGCTCTCCTATAGGTTCACATTCATCGGAAGGCAATGAGCAGCTTCATTCTGTTACCATTCAACAAGTAACCCTATATTACGGTAAAACAATGTCAGCTACTCGTGCTTGAGTTCTCGATAAACTACCAAATTGGGCGGTTTCATTACTGATGTGTACTTCCTATATATCAAACCTATCACGAAAGCATATGAGTCATGTTTATATCTTGAAGTGATGTCAGCTGGACCTTTGACGTCATCAATGAGGTAAAGGATGATGTAATTTAAAAAGGTGTCCAATGTTCGACCCACACGAGTGAGTCACCCATCAGCTGTACCGCATAGTGTTCTTTCTGAAGAATTCCATTATCGTTTTTACAAAGGCTATTTGTCTTTGGTCGTTTAAGTGTAAAGCTGACCGTCGCTGATTCAGAGCTGTTTACTACTACATTACGAAGCTTAACAGTCAAAAGCTAATTGATATGAAGAACTTTTTCTGATGTAGCTATACAAAATTTCCTTCTTTTTGTTATTTATTTCGCAGTAATCTATGCTCTCATGAGAAATCGTACTCAACACTAGGAATGATATCACCGTCAAGGTGCTGACGTTTAGCCTTTCATTTATTTCTGTATACGTATATAAGCATAATACTCAAGATTTCTTATGTTTTTACTGCTTTTCGCAGTGTTATGATGTCTCAAATGTATTTAAGAGTTGAGTGGTAAGTGAAAATTAAACCTCAGACGGGAGTTGAACCCGAGCCGTTTCACTCACGATATTGCTTACCCGACCAAGCCTAGTAAAAGGTCGCTGGCTGATAGCCATGAAGAGACATTGAAAAATGAGTGGTAACGAAACGGTGTTGCGGTAGTCCAGTGGTAGCTCGCGTGTCTGCTATGGTTGAAATACGGGTTCAATTTCCGCCTAAGGTCGGAATTTAGCTCGTCACTCAAGTCTTCTATATAAGCATATGTATATATACATATAGTAAGTCACGACATTTCGCCAATCTGTATTAACATACTTTCAAAAAAAAAAAAACATAAACGGGGTCTCGAAATCCTCAATACTTTTGAGACTACGAGCTCCTTATCGAAATCACTGACGAAATCATTTGTTCCAATTTAATTCTGTTGAAATAACCTCAAGTTTATCTCAAGAGTTTCGTTCGTTATATACTTTTTCCAATTTTGAACTTTTCGACCGAAGATTTATTTGAAACTAGTATGGGATTTTTTTCGAGCGAAAACCACTTGTTGATAAAGAGTAATGTCAAAATTAAATTCATTGTAACATCTCCTGTCTGAGCTGGTAGAACAAAATTGATTCATGGCCTCGACACCTCGCAATAAACATTCAATAGAAGTTTTAAGAATGTTCAAAGCCTTACCCGATGTTGGTACGCCAGGGCTATACACGCATGTCTCGGAGGTCTGGCCCCTCGTCAGTAGCCCACGCCCCACATTAAGCCCTGTATTGAACATTATCAAGAATTTGTACTGAATGTTTATTGCGAGGCTTTGAAAAGAGTCGATGCCATGGATCAAATTTGTTCTACGCAGCCGCAATCCATCGATTGAGAAGTGGTGATGGCACAGTGTTATTGTACACAATGCCGTCACCATATACGCTTCCGCCTTGCTACTTAATGTGGGTTTGTGGTGGTGGGCTTAATGTGGGGCGTGGGCTACTGACAGGGGGCGAAACCTCCAAAACACGCGTGTATAGCCCTGGCATACCAACCTCGGGTAAGCCTTCAAACTTTTCAAAATCTTCTGTCATAGTTCGAAAGTTAACTACATCTTTATATTCATTATCAAATAGATACGTTGTCACCATCAGTTATCACGAAGATGTGGTTCATGGTCTTTTGCAATAGGATTGCTGCGGACCTGTACGAGATATTTATTTAGTTCAACTCCCAATGCGGACCCTTCCTTAAGATGAATCCTTTGGTAGAGATTTTTAACTAATCGATGAGAATCTGATTCGTGCGAATTCGTATCATCTGCGAGTGTTGGAAAAGCGTGCACAGAAGCATAGGTATAGAAATTTTATAAAGCTAATAAATAGCAGGAATGTTAGTTATCTCTGGTTGTTTTCGCTACTCATGCTTATCCTTCAGGGAATATCGTGACAGACGCCCTATTTTCTTTGTGTTTGCATAACATTCACCAGCCGTTTTCCACTTACTCAATTCAGTTGCCTAGCTCAAAGATGGTTGCAGACTTGTGACTGAGACTGGCCTACACTTTTGCATTTGGCAGCAAGAATTATTACACTTTCCTTTATAGAGGTGATTAAAATTGTAGAAAATCGTGCGCATGAATGTGACGACTTTAAAAAACTATCATTTTGTAGGATACTCCATTACTTACTAAGTCAAGTGTAATGAATTTAACCCAAGCACCCTACAAAGCATATGCGTAGTCTGGCTCGATCCCAAGCCTAAATCAGCCAACTCTATCTCTACAGATAAAACGATAACATGTTTGACTATGTTATGAGGCCTGGTACGGCATTTATGCAGTACTAAACAGCTGCTGTTTTGCCCTTCCAGGCTCATTAGTAGCACAGTGCTTTTCGCTTTGGCCAGATCTCTTGGAGATATACCCCTACATAATCCCTTCATATAAAGTAATCGACCCCGAATAACGCCGCAAGTCAGGTGACAATATCCTGCGACACTGCACTGACCACAGTCGAGCGCTTGTGGCTGGAAGGTGGGATCATACCTCTACCCTCGACTGTTTATATAGACCTCGCTCAAAACAGTGACAATCTGATAACATGATAGCATGCCGGGTTTTGTCGCCTTACATGCTTAATCTGTTATTCGGCGTCAATGGCTCTATATGTAGGGATATATCCCCAAAGGATCGGTTGAACCGATAGGCACTGCACTACTGATGAGCTTGAGAAGGCCAAGCGCAGCTGTTTAGTACTGTATAAGTGTCCGTAGCAGAGCTCATAACAGGTTCAAACATGTTATCATGTTATCAGATTATCCCTGTTTTGGACAACGTCTGTATAAACAGTCGAGAGTAGAGCTATCGCTACAGAGTTCTTGAATTGAGGCCTGCCGTGTTTCAGACTTTCTGACACTTTTCCGTTTTCCGTACCATGTTTCGCTCGTTATGAAAGACCACTATTTTTTTGAATCTTATTATTATTATTTTTATTATCTTCTATTTTTATGCATTTTGTAGTAGTTTTTGATGTGAGTAGTCATTCGGTTGGTTAATCAAAAGATTTTGAATGGTGTATTTTATTTTCGAAAAAGGCTTCATTCTTGCGCGAAACAGCAAAAAATAAAAGTTTGCTCCTTATTAATACACTTCTCAGTGGCCAGCGCATTTCTTTCGGACTCTGAGAACTAATGGATAGGCAAATCTTAACAATTCCAACGATCTATTTGGCTTCCGCAACGGACTTCGTAGAGTGCTGTAACAACCAAAAGAATATTTGATTTCGCAAAACTGGAAATTCTGTCATCCACACCTTGTTTCGACATTCAGAAAAATGTAGTTTTTGAATTTTCAAAGGTTGTATGATTGTTGAGTAGCTTGAATTGCGAAAAAATTTGAATGGTATACCTTATTCTTGAAATCGCTTCATTGTTATGCTGAAACAGCAAAAACAAAAATTGTTTCCCGTACAAGAGCTTATCGGTGAACAAAGCTATTTCTTCCATCTTTAGACAACTTATGGATAGATCGAAGCTGAAGGATTTCAACGATGTATATAATTTTTGAAACGGACTTCTTATTGCGTCTTCACAGCCAAAATAATATTGGGTTTTGCAGTCGGCACGCAGGGTGTGTCTTAACCGAAGAAGCTATGCTTGTAGCATGGCTAAAAAGTTTGTGGACCGCACTTAAGTTTCATTCGATGAGCTTGTTTAGCGACAAATGTTAGAATAAGGGACAAAATATATTCTTGCTGCCTCAATATATTAATTGAGCCATTCTGAAAATAAAATTCAGTGCTGAGATTCTTTTGACTTAAGCTATCGAACGGCTATTCAAATATTGGAAATGGTGAAAAGAGCTTCTTTTGCAGGGCTGAAACAGTATGTGGACAACGAAAAGTAGTGCTTTTCTTATTGAATTATCACGGCGAAAATAAGACTACGTTTCACATTCGGTCTGCTTTGTTTGCTCGCTGAGTTCTGTAGGTGGCTTTTGCTGGGTTAGTGGTAGTCATTCGATAACTCAGGTAACTCGTCAGTTGGGAGTCAAAGCGGTAATTTCATGACTTCGTAAAGCCAACATGAAACGAACGTAAAGTTCATACAATTTTCGTGAATTATTCAACAATTCCTCGACTTTTTCTTTTCATGAATTTCGCGAGGTCGTGAAATCAACGTGATGAACGACCTAGCTCCAGAGTTGAACAGGAGGAAACGAGCGGCTTGGGGAACGTTTGAGAGCATCGAAGATGTAGTGAAGAGGACAAAGAACATCCGACTTCGTGCTCACCTTTTCGACTCGACAATTACCCCTGCCCTAACGTATGCAGCAGAAACCTGGTCGCTACGAAAGCAGGATGAAAGATCACTTGGCGTTATCGAACGCGCACTCGAAAGGTCGATGCTAGGAGTATCCCGTAGTCTCGCAAATGAGAGAAAGGATCCGAAGTTGCAACCTACGTCAACGATCGAAAATCAGAGACGCCGTTCTACACGCCAGGATATCGAAAATACGGTGGGCCGGACACGTGATGCGCTTCAACGACAACCGATGGACGAGAGCCGTTACCGACTGGATTCCTAGGGACGTCAAGCGTCTCTAAAGGAAGACACTGACCCGTTGGTCCGATTTCTTCACGAAAGCGATAGAAGAAAGATATGATGCTCAGCGAATCCCTAGAGCGAGGAGGACCCACTGGGCGTCTCTTGCACGCGATAGGAAAAAATGGAAGAGTTGCTGGTACCCGCTCAAGTCACTCGACGATCAACGGGACGACAGGTGGCAGGTGATACAGGTGATTCAACGAATACTTTCCCAGAACTTAGAACAAAGTCTACTATTCCATGTTTCTAATACTAGAAACATAGGATTTTTAAAACCTGGGAAAGAACTGTTGAATAATTCATGAAAAACGCGTCCTTTTGAGGTCACCTTGAATTGCTAGGCGCAAAGCGATTCAAAGACGCACGATATCCGCTACCTATTTAGAAATTTTTCTCCGTCTTAAAAGAGACCTACAGTTTTTTGTAATGATTTCCTGGTAAATCACGATTATCTCTAGACGCTTATATGCTTTTGGTGCGCATATCTTTGGATGAGAAACTTGATGGTTTTTCGTTGTATGAAGACTTTTTCAAAAACAAATATCAGTTTTAAAATAATCGTTCTTCAAGCTATCGATAAGGAACAAAATTCTGTTAAAAACCATCTTCAAACCTTAGCCGAACAAGAAATGCGCGCTAGAGGTAGAATGTAATCATATTCCTGCGCTACAACGCACTAGTCAAGTCTTTTCAAAACTCATTAACGGTACTGAAGTCATTGAAATTCGAGCTATATAATAATTAGCTACAGTCTTAGGAAAAAGTGAAAAGGCCACGTCACCGAAAAGGTTAAAGAAATGCTATTGATCATAGAGACATACTTCCCCTGTCTATATCACAAAAGAAAACAGTTCAGATATCAGCTATTCTCAAGGTGAGCAGTATTTCTAGCTAAAATCAATAAGTAAATGAACTACTCAGCATCCAAAAATTTTAGCTGCATTTTATGGAAATTTTTAGTGACATTGATCTTTCATAAAATTATGACGTAATGAACGTATGCGCTAAACGCTATTTAAGTAAGAGTTCCCAGCTCGAAGAAGATGTAAGCGAATCAACCAGCAATAAATAAGAGTCATGAGAGTGTTGATATCCAAAGAGATGAACATCGCGTCATTGTTGAGCAACGGTCAACACTAGTTTTTATTTCAGTGGAATCGTGTCCTAATTTTTTCGCACTATTGTGAAAATCAGTTTTTTTCCATTTCAAAACTGGAGTGTCACCAAGAGGCTGTGGTATGCTGGAGATGTTCTGATAACTTGGGCAGATACCTGGCTACGGTAGTAGCACCATCGCTCGGCATCTAAATGAAGTAGGCTTTCGGAAAGTGATGTCCCGATGGACACTTCATAAACTAACCGACCACCTAACATGGAAAAGTCGACTTGCCACAATTTGGAGAAAAAATTGGGCTAGATTACGGCACCACAACCTTCCTTGATCACGATCCTTATGTTTTGTGGGAGGAAGACATCCAAACTTTGCCCAGCAAATGATTGCATATTAATAATCGTGATGGCAATTATAATCTTGATTGATTCATTTTTTGGTTGATAACAATTTAGCTAACAAAAGTGTCGAAGATGCGAAAGAAATAATGAAACAACCAAGTACTTTCCTTATTTCTAATTGCAAGTAATATTTGCGCATAAAAAACAGCTATTCGTTAAGTTTTAGTTGCTGCTGTAGTCACTATATGTGAACAAAAAACGCGTTGAAAATGAAACGGGAGCAATTGTGTTATACGAAAGAGGTTTTAATACCAGATTTGCCTACACATAGTGGGAATGCCTAGAGCTCGGGAAACGCAATGGTCAGACAAGTCATGAAAGACACATGTAGTCTAGAGTTCGCTGACCGACCAGGCCTTTAGTCTTTTCAGAGACGACAAATTTATAGCATAGTGCTCTGGGAAATGCTTCGCGTCATCGCTTGTGGTTGTGGCGAAGATACAAAAACCACATTGGATCAGATAGAATTTTTATTTCATTTTTCAGGGTTAGTGGAGCGATTGGTTTGGATCTGTATTTACTCTTTCGATCAGTGGCAATTCCTAGCAAGAAACAAATTGTCACCGTCAGAAATATTAATAAAAATCAATAATGCCGTAAAGATCACTTATATACGCATAGAAAAACGAACAAATAAGCAAATAAAGACACCGATGAGGCGGAACTCTTCTTTTCTCACGTTGCCATCCTAGGTATGCCGTCGATTACTAATGCATCTTTTTTTTTTCTACGACATTCGTCTACTGTTAATTTGATCTTTTATCACATTATAGCCGGACGGGTTCGAGTGTTATCAACACGAGTGCTAAGTTGATTCGATCAACAACCTTTCGTCTTCGTAGTCGCTCACTAACACATTACCTCACACGACTCAATCACAGAAATTTCAAGGCACACACTTACCCGGAATAAACTCATAAAGGAAGTGAGACATTGATATCGACATTTGAGCATCAGTGGGAGTGATGATCATTATAACAATTGATTAAGTATAAAATCAGTCGTCACTAGTTGAAACATAGGTGCAAAAAATATCAGCGCGGAGGCGAGACTATTCAAGGTAAGCTCGTTGCGTTTTTCCACTCTCTTAGCAAGAGCATCGAAAAGAAGTGAAAGAATATTCACCGATCATTAAGCATCTATAACGCCAGTAAACCATGAAAGCAGGCAAACCCGTACGGGTTTCTTTTTTTGTTAATGCTCTTAACACTGCATGGTTTGATAGTAGCCTTTGAGTCGCAAAATACGGCCTTTCAAAAAATCCACTTTCGGTGCCGTTTTTTTCTCAATAGTATCACATGAGACAGTTGATGACTGGCATCAAAGTAGCAACTAGATGGTTTATTCACTTGTACAGAGTTCATGGAGAGATTTCACACGATATTCTTTAATGTTGTAAAACTACTAATAGCTTCTTCCTGCCAGTTCCATCATTCATTCATGCAAATCATATTATCTGCCGTCAAGTGATCACAACGGTGAAAACGGTCACATTGTTAACGTTATTGTGGAGACGACTGGAATAAAACCGGTAATTCCACGCCACCCCGTAGAGTCACGTCAGATTCCAAATAGTACTCATTGATGTTCAGCGAAAACGAACATCAGACTAGCGTACATTGCTATGTAATCGAACATTGAATCTTGTTATTAAACAGTAGACTTCTTCTTGCTTACACACAGTGGTTGCTGAATCTAACGGTAGGCATCCATTATTAGCCCAAGAAATCCAAATCAGTCCACACCCATCGGACTATGCAGATCGTGAGATGTTGGAAAAAATGTGAAAATCACAAAATCAAGAAAAAAAGCCTCATTAAAGGTCGTCCAGTGCTCACACGAAAGCAATGACGACAAGGCGAAAATGGTAACGAGCTACAACAAGAACAGCGATGACACGGTGCCGATGACGAAGTCGCGGTATATCTGAAGACGTATATATTGAAGATGTAATACAAGCAACGATCTTAGAATTTCGCAACTAGCTACTACAGTGTTGTAGTGCAAAACGATCACACGGTAAGTATTAGAAATTAATTAAATTGAGAGCTGGTCCGTAGAAGCTCATCTCGTGAACACCTCCTGTTTGAGGCTAATATAAATGTCACTAGAAGCGAAAATATAATAACATCATCTTGAACTCTATTATATTGAATGTATGTTTCAGCTGTGGTCGTAAAATTACTGGTTATCACCTAGTTTTATGAAGTTCTTGGTGTAAATTACAATTAAAGAGTCCGCTCATTTTACTCAAATTTTCGTTACCACGCCATGTAGGCATATGGATCATTGCATTTTCCCACACAGTGCGCTTGCATTTCAGTGTGATAACGGTCTCTCTTTCACTTATAGATTTAGTCGGCTTTGTAAGAAAGAAGGAGAATTAGATAGGTTAAGTTAAAGAAAAGGACAATTCAACTTGGCTTTTTTCAAAGTAGCTTCGTCATTTTTCGAAAAAAAATCAAGTCTAATTGGTACAAAATAAATCTTCATCACAGCTGAGTAGTAACAAGTTAAGAGCATAAAAAAAGAGAAATCACTGAGTTTTTGAAAAGAAAATGGTATACATAGAAAGGGTGGAAATAAAATCTAAACTTAAGGCAACGACATAGTGCCTTCATCACTTAATGATGCAGTGGACATCACCCTAGAAAAGTGGAGCTGATTTGCCTTTGAGAGTCGCCCGAAAATCTGTTGATCACTCCTATTTTCAAAGTTTTTCGGTCTGTCAGTGAAGTTGAAGGATTCAGCGATATGACACTTGATAGCATCATATTCTCTGCGTGGTCCATTATAATGTGCAAATGTTTTTTTTTACTAGACCTCGTTTAGAACCGATAGCCTACTCAACACAGATGGTGTAGTCAGCGTAGACAATGGAAGGATGTTTTATCAACAACTTTTCACTTAATTCCTTATTTTTGGAGGATCAGTTTTGACAACAGATTTGCTCGCTTTTAGTTTTCAACCACAATGATGATTTTCGAATATTGTTTGAAATGTGCCCCCCCCCCCCCCCCCCAAATGGTTTACCACCTCATCGTAGCTTATCAGTGTTCCTGGGTGTCGGACTGCGAAGTACAGCTAGGAGTTCAACCCCTTCCCCCTCCCCTACCCTCTGCTCCCAACATGCCTATCCAAGCTGAGAAGGAGTCCGCAGTTTTCACCTACAAAGCCCAGGTAGAAACAAGCTGTGCCAGGAATGACCACCGTCTTGGTAGCGCATAGTTGCAAGGCGGTGATCTCCCTCTGATCCACAAGGGGCAAGGACTGCTCTAATGTGATGTTTATTTGAGGAAGCCTCGGCTAGGCTTACCTCGGGACTCCAAGGGACACAGTAGCTAGACCAGCACATTTTCATCTGCTAGGGTCTCAACAATTTACGAATTCGAACTGCCCAAGTACCCAAGTATTTAAATGAGATTTGAATGAAAGTATGTCAAAGTGGTGAAGTAACTATTGTAACAATCTTTGCAAGACCTGTACAACTTCATCAAATGGTTACAGCTCTAGTAACCTCATATTGGACGGTCGTTTTTTCTTCACACTCAAAAACGTGTATGCACCAAAAACATGAGAGGATGGAGAAAGCAACATAGAGCATGCAAAGATCAAGATAAACGAAGAAATTGTTCAAACACACCATGAGAAACTAATTTATAATTACAATGGAAAGGGCAAGGCTGCATGACTGCCACAGTGGCGAAATTGGGCATTTCCGCTTTACAATGAAACCGAAATTAGGTGTCATTGAAAGAGTTTTAATAAATTCCAGGAACATAGCGATAGTCTTATGACAATAAATTCCAGGCATCCATATAAAATTGGAGGCCAAAACTTCAATCGTTCATACAAAATGCATAAACATATTATGACTTGCTTTGGGTAAGAGCCACTATTTCTACCCTTAGATAAAACGTCTTGGCATGACGCAAAATTGCTGGTAGCTAGAAAGATCGTTTCAAAATATTGAAGGTGATGATAGAAAAATTACTGCGAAGATCTAACTCTCAGCGATCGGAGCGCAACTATTAGAGTTCTTTACGAATGCCTGGAAGAATATAATGCTCATCCCTACATCTTTATAAGCGCAGAACTTAGCGATAGTCTTATGACAATAAGTGGTGAGTTTAGTGGCGCCTGCCCGCGTCACTTAACGACCAACGAAACATTGGGTGATACAGGTGATGGTATGAAAACAAGTGGACGTGGGATGCCGAAAAAAGACGGTAGACGATCATATTTACTACCTTTCTGGATGCTCTAAATGATCCGCATAGACCTCATGGAACTGTCGTGATGATTGGTGATGTTCAAGTGAATCAGATGTTAAAATTTTTCTTACTAACTTTCAAGTTTTTGTGAAACCTATAGACCTCCTTCCATTGCCTCCATAACAGAGCTGCATAACATTGGGCTGTGTAGTGGTAGATCCTGAAGCATCTGGCGATCTGTACCGAGCAGGCCCAAAAGTTTCAAAACAGTTATTCACTTCCAATTATAGGTTTCCATAGCATTATTGGAAAATTATTGGAGGTAGGGGTGGTAATCATGGCATGTGGCTGATGACGATAACATTCCAAAGCGTATCTATTCCAAACTAGGCTGTAATTCATGCAATACCCTTCGATTTATAATCTCATTTGATACTCCTCATCACTTCTAACATTGAAGGATTTACTTCTGAAAGTAGTAGTTAACATGGTCTGCGTTGCTAGAAAAAAGATTAAACAACGTCCCGCCGGATTGTTCTTGCTTCACAGTTCATTGGTTTACTTCTTCTCTAGGTGGAGTGGAAGTTGAATTCAGTAGTTTTACTTTGAGAAGCTGTTCCAAAAGCTGGTGACAATTACTATCTCAATAAACATTATTGTTCCCTCCTCGGAACAAGTTAAGATAAAACTATTGATTTATTCTGGCTATACTAAGGTTAATCGATAGTCGGTCTTGAAAAGTTGAATTCGTCAACATGGCCTATACAACCGAGATTTTTTCTTCGAAACTTTTCTGAATTTCAACCGACCCTTAAGTCATAGCGGAGCACGTGTGTGTGAAGAGCACTACAACCTTAAAGCGAAGTGCAAGAGCCTGTATTGATGCATTTCTTCTTAGCTGTGAGCATACAAACCAGCGGATTTTTCATAAAAGGTGTCAACTATCTAAGGTGAGGCTTTCTTCCCGCCTCTGTCGGTCTGACGTTGTTTAAGTTCATCCCTATAGTTTGTATCGTCATCTCTACAGCAGAGGCTCGAGCACCATCACAAGTTTCTTGTCTGTCTTCGCCTGAACAGCCGCAGGACTACCTCCTTGGGACGACCTCAAAGCACCAGTAATCTAAATTCCAGACGTGCGCTGTACGAATACAGATGTTCGTTTATAATCTAAGACTCGATACATTAGAAGAAGTGATAACTACAGAGATGGCTACAAAATGTAGGCTAAGTCGAATTCAGTCAAAGTAAACGTCAAAGCAAATTCACGAAAAGGAAATTTGTTGGGTTCTTAGAGTCACTCGATTGAAAAATTTGCTTGAGGAAATTTTGAAAATCTTCAAAGAGCGAAGAGAACGAGAAAACAAATGGGAATAAATCGATTAAAAAGAATGACTGCAAAAAGAATAAGAATGAACAGCTTTTTATGCTGTAATCTGAAACTATTAATCATTCACTGACCACCTTACATGATTCACATACAGGGAACAAGAATGACGATGACAATATTGTGGCAGTTCAGACCCCTTTATAGAAATATCGATGACTAAGTTATCAGATAAGAAAGTTCGGTGGTGAGAAATTTTAGTTTTCCATCCAGACAGCATTCACTAAGGAATGTGAATGAAGAGATTTCGATGTGGATCAAACAGAAAGTAGACGTCGATGAACAAAAGACTGACCAATAAGTTTGTTTTCATATTTCATTACCAGCATTTTCTACGACCCCATTTCTGGAATTAACAGTGTTACATTTCAAGACGTCTTATCTATAAGTTCTAGAGTTGCATCTCGCATATGCTCTATTTCTTTGTCGTTTCCTCATCATTCCCGCTATAGGGAGACAATAGAGTATGTTTACTAGTTAAGCGCTTGTAGTTATAAAAAAACGTAATCAGAATTAAATAATTTTCTATAGAACTAAAGATGATGGGTTGTAACAAATCAGCTTTTCGATTGTCTTCTGTATAACTTGCAACACACCTAATCATCATTTTACTAGAATGACCATGGATTTGTCTCTAGAAACATGAACAGCTTTATGTCTTTGCTATTTCATCCTTTTATTTTATTGTCCTTGCCCAGAATCTATTCATAAATTGCTAGCAAAGCCATACGATGACTTATCTAATGCTAGAAAAGGTTCTAGATAACCCAATTAAGTATTGTTTCATTGAGGTTGTTCCTAGCGGAGGAATGAATTTAGACTACTCGTTTCAATTCGTCACAAGTAGTATCCTTCTAACCGCGAAGAAACTAATGAAGAAAGTCTGAAAGATTTTTCATGTCAAATTGATAAAAGATTGTCATTCCTGCATACTGACTCATTCTTTCAGTAAAAAATAACATAGAGGTCGAATCGCCGCAGCATCTTACCGTAACTGTTATCAGAATGCTTAATAAGAAAGAATTCATTGCTGCAAACAATTGCAAAAGAGGAATGCAATATATCGAGCAGCAACTTTTGTATTTCTCTTGAGTAACATGAAACGACGGAAGCATCTTCAAAATATATGTGCTCACGTAAAAAGTATTTGTAGATGAGCACCCACCATCAACGTGTCAAGTGGTTTCATTTGATCACGACCACTTGAGTCTTCGTTGACATTACAATAAAGCATTCCAATAGCTCATCATATCCAGCTCTGTAAACATTTTTAACGATAACATCTGTTCCGTTCAATAAAAACCACAATTCCATTTCGTGCATTTATTTTGCACACAAGGAAAATAAAGGACACCATGGAACAATATCAGGAGAACCGAATTATTTTATTTTGACGAATGCTCGACATGATCTGGAATATTCACGATATGTAGGAAACATTGTTTTTATGATAGCGAATCAGTCGAATATACAACAATCATCTCCAAAATTTTGAGCTTTTTTGCCTTCGTGCTGCTGTGAATGTGAAATTAGACTAGTAGAACAAAATCAATGCACTGTACATTGCATTAGTCTCAAGTAATTTTTTTTGCTTTTGCCCATATTTTTATGGCATGGTACGATGCAAGATGCGAAAGGAGGTTTGAGCGAAATCTGGGAACTCGGACGGAAGTAAGTGAAGTCTCAGTTGGCAACCAAACCACACCCAAACCACACGCTTTAGCGTAACCATCTTCATGACTGTCCTCATAGGGGATTACGAAGTGGCTATCAAGCATCTACACTAAAAGAGATTATTTGAGCAATATCAGAAATGCTCAGTCGATTCACTTCTAACGCCAAAACAACTGTCATATTTCAAAAGTTTTGGATCAAAGGGAATTTTCAAAAGAAGAAAAAAATTCGAAAGCAAAAATAAAAACTCACTAATACAAACACAAGAAGCGCGATTAATCTTTTTATGAAAATCGTTTGCGCAAATCAACGACAGCATTAAATATCACTTGGCTCAACTAATTTTTCGTGTAAATGTTCTATGATCGAGGAGCTATTGTCATTACACAGTAATCGATAAGGAGTAGAGGGAAAAATAACTACGTCTCATGAGTATCTGAAGTAGAAGTGTAAAAAACACTGGATTGGGACAGCGAGGGAATGAATGAGTAGGAGAGCGTTAACAGTTGAACTAGCAAATTTTTTTCAACTACGTTTATAATGAGAAGAAAGTGGTACGTCACCTCTACATTTAAAATATATAAAATACCATTCAATTTGAACTAGCCAGCAAGGTCTCTGTCCATTACTATAAGGCGCCGTATCGGCTCAAGGCGCTCCGTTCGCCGCAGATCAAAAACACTATTCTCAAAAGAAGTCGATTATAAAATTGCCATAAATCGTTTTGATAAGGTCCAATTAATCATCTGCCCTCTTTCGAAAAGGCACCTTCAACTGATGCCACTTCTCAGTGCTGTGGTATTGAACTGTTGAGAAACAAGAAAACTTAGGTTTATTTCCATTAACCGGGGACAAATGAATATTCGGCCCTATTCGCTGGACAGGAACTTTTCAAAAAGCTAAACCTCTGCCTATGCTGGTCGTGTGGCCGGTCTTTTGAAACATCCTTTTATAACGCTGTCAAATCCAAAATAAAACTGTGTTATACGTCGGCCGCGCAAGTCAACTATTACTTTGCTGGATACACGAAAACCACATAAACGTGTAGAGAAAATTTTAAGTAGCAGAATCAAGCGTTTAATGTAGAGTTCCTTTCAAAGCGGAAGAACAATTTTAGTTGAATAACAAAAATCGCACATCATTATGACTCGCCGAAGGGCCAATCGATCGACGGCCGTGTTGATTCCGTCGCGCCTGCCCTGCGTCCCGCCCCTCCTCCCCCCGTAGTATAGCCCAAAACCCATGCATGCGTAAGTGAATTGATCTTGTTTTCCTTGCTGCACCGCAAAGAGACGATCCTTCCACAAAAAAACAGTGCACTGAAATCTTCAAACCTTACACTACTGAAGGATACGGTCCTAAAGAAAGAACTCTGCTTTGCGAGAAAAAACCAGTGTGTGAAACACAAATGTTTTCTTCGTTGAAGCGTATAATGCAGACTTTTTGAAAAATGGCCACACATAGCTCCATCCAGAGATTTAAGCTTTCGAATGATTACTGACAATTTTATATAAAAGTTCTTGTCCAACGATTTGGGTCGAATAACCATTTGTCTCCGAGTAATCGAAAATATCTAACTTAAAGTACTCGGTTTCTTGTAGCGAAAGCGTGCTCTACCTCAATTCATGACCTCACACAGAAAACTGGGCGGTTGCTCTGAGGCATAAAAGGTTCACAGGTGTTCATTTGAAAAGATCAATTGTGGTTGAGCTAAGTGTGAAGCGCTCAAAGGAACCACACATTGCGAAGGGTCAATAAATTAGGTTATATAAAGGTGTTATTGTGAAGAAATAAAATGCTTTCCTCAAGTAGTGTTGCCAGAACGAGTGCTCAAATGGAGTTTACCACTAAAAGTGCTTTTGTACACCGTCGAATCGCTAGGAGAATTGCCTCAATAACGTTGTACGTGTGCTGGTGTGATGCATGTTCTCACAAGAAGCGTTGGCTGGAATTGCCTGTTCAGTTCAACTTAATGTTTTCTCTTTGCTGCTCCACTGTGAGACAATTTATTGTAGAAGTAATGAAATTGGTTTTAAAGTAAAGAAAAAATGCTGAGCATAATTAATGGTGGGCATACGCTCCAAGATTGTTTCATTTTACTTCATAAAGGCAATTATAGCATTTTCTTTATGTTGAGTACCAGACCACATGACAAGTTGGCTCAAATAATAATAAAAGGAACTATTGAAATTTGAGCGTGGTCTTATTAAAGCACTCGAATTAGAGTACAATATGATAAAATTACCAGCAAAAGAGCAATCGAGTGCGCAAACACTGTGTATTAGGTGAAATTTCGCTTGACATAGAGTGTAAAACGTTCGTCTTCAATGACTCTTTGTAAGAGAGTAGAGCCTTCGAGAGAGCTGACTATAAAATATCGAAAGACGACGGGTTTTGCCCGAATGACGAGTCTGAAAGGACGAAACACGTGTATCGGGCTGTACAAGAGCCCTTACCAGACCACATGACAAGTTGGCTCAAATAATAATGAAAGGATTTATGTTGAGTTTCAAAAACGTTTGAACAAAGGGTCGCTAGATTGCCTGCAGTGCAATAGCAAACAATAGAATCAAGTTGGTTAATAGCTCTTGTCCACGTAAATCCATGATAAAACATCACGTGTCCATTCCAAACGGTTTTCAGCGTCTTAATGTTTGCAGCAGTGCCTGTGATCATTGCTCGTCAACGTAAGGCGGAACATCATACTCCGTGCTTTAGGTGACTTGCGTGAAACAAGGTATTCTCAGCACTCTCTAGGAATCGTGCGATGTGGCTCTCGGTCTACATCCTGTTCATGTCACGCCACAGAGCGAGGTCTGATCAACCTACCCAGGCACTCATTCGACTCCGTTCTAGGCCCACTAAACTCTGCCGTTACGTCACAGTACAATGCAGTAACTTCAACAAATTACGTTCAAGTTTTGAAATTGATTTCATATGAGAGCTTATCAACTAGCCGCTTTGCAGGGATCAATTTTTTCGAAAAAGGAGGAAACATGAATAAATGTTGAAAAGTTAATGCTAGCACAAGAATAACAGAAAGAACAAAGGCATATCGGGGTAAAAAACATGTTGTAATTAGTGGTGATAAGAAGCATGATTATGCGACTAAGACGCCAGAGATCCGCTAGAGTCATATTCATCCAGGCAGGAATAGAGGCTGTCCAAACAAAGGATGAGCAACGAAAGAGAAAGAGATGACGAACACGTAAAAGAATCAAAGGGAAACGGGAGATAGTTGCACAGAGAGGGAATAAACGAAAGAGAATGGTCACACATACAAACACATTACAGTCAATGAGAAATAATAGAATGCATTGTGCTTCGTGATTGAGACTCTCTCTCCCGTCACTACAATGGATAGGACAACAATGAGGACGATAGATGGCATCGGTGACTGACTGACGACTGACTTGACAGCGTTGACTGTAGGCAACCAACTGCACACAGACAAAAGGGACGCCGCCATTATTATCATCATCAGTTCAAACAGGTTCTCTATATGTACTTGCTGTTAAGTTTATTGTAGTGAAGTATTTTGCATGCGTAAAGATACACCATCATGAACTGATGATGACTTGCTAAAGTGATGAGCGTCATATTCACAAGGAGTCAAGCTTGTCCTAATATTTCAAGCCTTTGGAATATGACAGTTTTTAGAACCATTTTGGCATCGAGAGGAACCATGATGATCGTCATGCATCTACGTTACTTAGAAAGAGTCAGAGAAAATTTGATATACGTGAACGATGGGCAAAGTAGACAGCAATGTCAAGTTCAAAAGCTGCACGGCACAGCAGTGTCTATATTTCATCTGCGAACGAAGTTTGGAGGAAGAATTCCTTAAATATTTCTTGACACCTCATTCAAGAAAAGGTGGTTAGTGTTATTACAAGCCGTTAACTGTAGGACCTGATTTGATCACCATCATAACTGCGTCTCTTAGTTATTAAATGACAACATTCATGCATGAAAGCGAAAAAGTAGTTTGGTAACTTTCTAAATTAAGGCCTGTACTTGCTCGCATGAAGGAAAAAAATTCAAAAGAATCAGCTGGCCATCATTATCTTGTTTTGTACCTTCGAAAACATCATTTATTCTCCCTTTATCAATGTCCTTAAACAGTTGATTACAGGGATAAGCGACCTTTTACTAAGTACTGGCGAACAGAGAAAAGTAAGGAAAATTAGAAGTAGATTGAAGGCTACTAGAGAACATGCACCATTATACTGGACTCAAGTGGATTCAAGCAATAAACTCGATGTTTGTTTTGCTCCGAAATGACATGTCCTTTTTATATACACATAGTATTCAATTATTCACGTGAGCTAATATAGTTGTATGTGGTTGTTTGTATGTGTGTATGGTGTGCGTGTGTGTGTGTGTGTGTGTGTGTGTATATATATATGTGTGTGTGTGTGTGTGTATGGTGTGCGTGTGTGTGTGTGTGTGTGTGTGTGTGTGTGTGTGTGTGTGTGTGTGTGTGGTGTGTTTATATATGTATGTGTGCATGTGTGTACGTGTATGTATGTTTGCGTATGGGAGGTGTGTGATGTACGTGATTTGTGTGTATGTATGTATATGCGTAGAGCGCATGTGGCGCAGTGGTTAGAGGTGCTCTGCGTCGCACACGAGGTCAATGGTTCGATCTCGCGCTCATGGCTTACCAAGCCATCCATCCCTCCGGGGTCGGTAAATTGGTACCAGACAGGTCTCAAGCTTGTCTGGGAGGATAAGCAGCACTGACTCGGTTCAGCGGGAGGCCACCGCGAGTCATTGTAAAGGCCAGATGTGCATTCAAACACCTCAAACGAAGTTAAAAATTGAAGTCGAATGCATGGCGCATCCCTCAGGGATTGATCAACGCCGAGAGCTTTATCCTTTATCCTTTATGTATATGCGTAAATGTGGGTGGGATGTACAGATCGCTTTCTACATGTCAACTGGGAAACAGCGTGCATAGTCAGGAGCATGGCGAATATGTGGAACGGGACATTGTCAGAATCACTTTTGGAATCAGAGCTTCACATCTTTTCTAGGAAGTTTCTGGAAGCTGTTCATCAAATTTATTCCACTCGTTGTCGAAACGCCTCTCATTTTACTTGTGGGTGCTCCTAAGAAAATTTCAAAGAAATGCTCGGAAAGAAATGTCTCTATCTGTGAAAGCAATGAAATAGCAATGGAATGAAAGTAGTAACAATGAAAAAGCCACAGTGAAGCGTCGTGGTAGGAGATCAAACCAGGAACTTTCACTGCGGACTGCTCGTAGCGGTACTATTGTGACAGCTGGCAGAGAGGATTAAGGCAGACAGTGATTCATACACTCGAATTAGAATTGCGGAGGAGGTGAGGCAGACCGTCCAGCCTCGCCAGTCAGACCCGCAGGGGTTGGGTTCATGGTCCCGAATGGGTTAAAAACATATTTTGCAGTCCCCTGTTTGAAACAGACGGTTCCATACTAACTGGTGACGTAGTGTGTAAGGTGGAATCTCTACAATTTCGCGAAATTTCCCGAAACTTGTTTTTGAGGCATGTTTTAATTGCCAGACTTACTTCTCTTGATATGAAAGTAGTTCCAAAATCAACTCAATCACTTGAGCTTGATGTACTGCTGTGCCCCCCCCCCCCCCCCCCCCCCCCTCCTCCCCCCTCTGAAGCCTATTTCTCGTTTTCACCCTAATGTTAGTGGCTGTTCTCTAGAGTGATGACCCACGGCAAGAACTGGGCTCCGACCTTGAACGTGAAGGCAATGAAAAGACTTGCTGCTAAATGTTGCCCCATTGACAACTCTCTCAAATAGACAGAAGATCTCCTGGTCACCTATAGACTGAACACCTCAGACATACCCTCAATAGAGTGATAGATTTTGAGTCGACAACTCATGTTTATATACCTGATGATCATTTTTGAGCCACGCTTGTGCTCTGTTATGAGCACTTTCACAGTACAAACACGTGCTTCGGCCTTTAAACCTCGTCACTTGCACGGTGCCTTTCGTCTGAGCCAATTCCTCTTGAGAAAAACAGACGTAATAATTACCCACTCCGTCAAGGCACAGTGCAACTGACGAGGCTGCAAGGCCGAAACACGTGCATTGCATTGTAGAAATGCACACGGTAGACCACATTCATGGCTCTAAGATAATTAGCAACAACTGCGATAATACGATGCTGAAAAACTGTGCTGTCCTGTATATCCAGTAGTAGGCCAAACCTTTAACGGTTGATTGTTGACAGATCGGTACCTTCTATCGCGGAAGGAGTGATAGCAGCACATGAGCGCCGATAGTTCAACTGGTTAGAGCGTGCCAAGTTGAATTGTGGGTTGAATTCTCATCTAAAATCCGTAGTTTTACAAATCACTTAGCTTTGTGGGATATATATTTGTAAGATTATACCACCTCTAAAAAAGTGAGAAGAATTTTTGTTGATTATAAATGCAACTGTTACAAGCCAATCGCAAATTTAGCTGTTTCTTGGCCTAAACAAAAGTCATAATTTGAGATCGGCAATTGCGACGACGGATATAATAACACTATCTCCATACATCGGTAGGCAATGTAAGTTTCTATGTGAGGCATATATGCATTCTATCTGATTCGATGCGATGTTTAATGGAGATGAATATATGGTACATCGATCGTGTTATCTGTTTTTTAGTTAACATCATGCTTTATGGGTAAAACATATTTGCAGTTGATATTATAATTTCCATCACTACAGCCTGGGAAGAAAAGCCTTTCAAAATAGCTACTAAGGAAAGCATGAGAACTTTGAGTGATGAAGAAAGATTATAACGATGTGCTGTGTGTAAAGATGGCGTTAAATTTTTTTCACATCCATTTTTCTGAAAAATCCATTTATAGTTCTTGTGAAGATAAACCCTTGTCATTTTGCGTTCAATAGTCTAATCAACAAAATTCGACTGTGGTTGCTCTTGTAGAGTAGGTTTTGAAGCCAGTGGTAGTTTGGCTGGATTATTCAATGATTTGAAGAGTTAATGTTTTAGAGTTGAGCAAAGAGTATTGAGAAAAAGAAAGCCGGTCTTTCGAGTTGTGAGAAGGTTTCAAAGCTTTGCTATTAAGAGCAAATCAACAACGAAAACAACAACAACTACTCTTCAAGGTACAGATCACCACTGGCCACGACTTTCTACCATTCTTCTTCTTCTTGTGAGCATAGTTGAATTGGTACAGCCTTGTTGAAAATGGTCCGCTGCGAAACATTGAGCTCTTCAGTAAAATTACGGGTGCTCGATGAGGGCTCAGCATCCAAAACGGCTTGCAGGCCACTTCGTTCCGAAACGGATGGCCTGCCAGAGCGAGACCTCTCTTTGAGATCAAAACTGCCTATCTGGAATCGTTCAAACCATGTACCCATAGTTGATTTTGTCGCCGTACCAGCACTTTCAACCTAATTTATCTCATCGACGTCTTCAAGGATGATTAAACTTTTTTTCAGAAATGGCGGATCGACAGACAAATCGCACTGTTCAGTAGGTATTTTAGAGCCGAAATTAATCAGGTAGATAAATATATACAAAACTGGTAATAATGAATGGCACATTGATGTCAAAAATAAAGCTTCAACAAATTTTTCATAGCTTTCTGCCCAACTAAATGGTAAAATAGCGCACGAAAACCCGACAGATGATCACTAAAATGAACGTTAAATGGTGAGTTCTTTTCCGCTAGCTCTTTCCTGTTTCGGCCCGTTGGAAAAAACAAGTTTTCTTGGTTTTTCCAGAAGCTTTGGTAGTCAATGAATGGCTTAAATCACGACAAATCTAATCGCACATTTTATTTTTGAAAATGTCGTAACAGTACAAATGAAATTTTGTTCCATACTCGAATACTTTTCTCTGAATAAAGTCTTTCATTTGAATGCTCTCAATCTTTCGACGGCACAAAATCTCAAAAAATTCAATGATGTAATTGTTTCATGGAAAGGATTTTTTATTGTTTTCCAACTGTCAAGAGAAAAACTGGGTTTGACAAATATGCATCATTTCCGTTATTAGCATCCTTTTTCGAGCCCTTGAGAAAAGCGGGTTCTCTTATTTTCTAGAGCTCTGGTAGTCATTCGATAGTCTAGACCTCGAAAATTTCAACGGTGTGCTTTATTACTAGTATAATTTTTTAATGCGCTGTAACAATAGAAGTAAAACTATGTTTCACACAAAAACATTTTTTTTGCTAAAGCAAAGCTTTTCCTCTAGACTTCTTGTAACCATCCGATAATAAAATTGTCGAAAATTGTAATGGTAAATTTTGTTTTTTCGAGGACTTTTTAGTGCACTGTAGTAAGCAAAAGAAAAATAGGTCTGGCGCAGCGCGACATTGCCACCAGACCATCACGCGTTTGCCGGTATGTGGACAGGATTGCGCCACATTGGCACCAAGCCATCACTCCTTCCCAGAAACTAATCTTTTCTGGATTGTTACAGTGCATTAAGAGGCTCTTTTCGAAAACTACATACGTTATTGAAATCGTTCAGAAAAATTTTGGCCAGCAGAAAAGGCTGTGTAGAGGAATTTTATTCTTACTGTTACAGCGCAATAAAAAAGGAATTTAAAAAAACGGAGGACACCGTCGAAATCTCATGGTCTGAGATATCGAAAAAAAAAATTCCAACACTCAAAAAAACCAATAGCATGTGTTTCCAAGGGGTTCCAACATGGTGCAGAAACCGGAAAAGCATCAAATGACGTAAATGGTAATGAAGACGATCCATATGATATTGGTATATACTGAACAAGAAACACCAGTAAAATCATATCAACATGAAAAAACGAAAACAACGCGGGCTGGTAGGTTGAACAGGTTTGTTGAGTCAAAGTGTGTGATCCAAGAAAAGCGTAATAAAAGAAGTCAGATTTTGAGTAATATTTTAAACGCAGTGAGTTCGGAACAACTTTGCTATTGCAAGAAAAGATAGGATTGTTGGAGTGGACAAGCGAAAGGAGTGATGAAAAAACGATGGCATATTGAAATCACGAAATAATAAGATAGGTGGTGTAGTTTGAGTTAAGATTTATTAGGGTGACCAGAGTGAATCCAGGGAGTGAAAATAACACAATTCACGGATGGCCGCCTATAATATCATTTGAAACTATGTTAATAGTTTCAAGTCGCACCCAAACAGTTACAGTTAAAAGTTTATCTTTATAAAATTGATCGGAGGTGAAATTAGCACTCATACCGCATAATTCACTTGGGCGATCTTCCTCGGCCAGTCAGTTGGTTGAGCAGTTAGAGAAATTCTTTTTCTCATAAGCCAAGAAACTTCGCTCCATTCCAGGAAAATCCAAGACTCTTATTACGCTGTGGAAGACCAAGCTCGGCTATATCACGAATTTAGCAGGAATCATCCTTGATTGGAATTACAATTGCTAATAAGGAGAAGAGTTGACAGTTTCTTATGCTGCTGCTGAGTCCATACCAGAATAAGAGGATGACGATGTTGTAGAACAATGAAACAAAATGGTGGAGTAGGATGATTGATGTCACGTGGTGAACAGTTGTCTCATAATATAAAATAATTTTTTTTAACGAAAACTAGAAATGTTTTTCTAGGCGCTCAAATGTGGAGCGAGCCTAAAGGTGATTCATTCTTCAACTGAATCATTCATTTGCCATAAAGATCTCTCTTCACCTAATATTTGTCCTTTATGAGTCAATTGTATTTCATAGTTTTACAGGAATGAAAAGGGCTCTTCATTGATCCACGAAAAGGTGAACCTTCACTAGTTGTCGGTTGTTTCTTGAAGAATTCGGTGACATATACTACTTTCGTTCTTCTCCCTATTCCCTTCTTCATGTTCTTTCCTATGTTTACTGATGTTCAATATAAATGTAGGGGCGATCCCCGTGATCAATAAATCACACAGTTCGATATATCACCCGTATCATGGGCTTTTCAAAAGGTTTGTTTTAGTGTTCCTTATGCGAATTTCAGGTTTTTTTTTTCGCGCAGTTTCGTTATTTGAGCACTTCTTCTGCTTCATTGGTACCTCTTGAAATGGCGGTAATGTTGTCAGTGAAACGAATGTTTGATACAGAATTTTCATAATTGCCTATACCCCTCTAATTCTGATTGATTAACTTTGATACCCACATCAATGTGCAACAAACAGCTTTGGTGATGTTGTGTCGCCTTGTTGATCTCCTTGTCGTTTGGGGGCGACGAGTGGAACGAGCCGATGGAAAAGCTGTATTTTTGTGTGTAATTCCGATAACAGTGGTTTTTTTTGACGAAAAAACTTGGTAAAAGTTTGGAGTCCTTTGACAAGCGGTTTGTAATCTTTGATTGGATCCTCCTTTGCCTTTTTGTCGTGTAGGGGGAGGTATGTGTTTGAGAGTAACCCCATCGTGCACAATATGTCTTAATTTTCTTGTACGATAGCGGTATTTTTTTTCCATTTTTTTGGTAAAATGAAATTTTAACGTGGAAAAGACGATGCCCAACGCAAAATCGAAGTACCACTGAGGTGTCAGATAGACCTCATTTTGCTGTCGCAAAATTATGATTAATAATGTGAGCTGCTTTCTCAAGAATTTTCCAAGTACGTTGGCAATTTATCCTCTCGTCGAAGTAAATAAATTTCAATGAAAAAGAAAAGCTGCGGACATGGTTACTATAAGACGGCAATCTCTCATTTCGCTTTGTATTTCAAACTTTTCACTTAATCATTTTCGCTGGCTACTGCTAATCTGGCTATGATGTCTTCGACTTCAAGGAATTTAGAGAGGGACTTTTGATTATGGGTTCCTATTCTATTGCACGTCTTTAGACTGCTTTCATAAGCTGTGGACGCTGCCGAGGAAAAGTTGATGGCAGTGGCTTGCTTTGTCACAAAATTGGAGACCAAAAATGACCAAGCTTGATTATGAATTCCGTGTGAGGCAACTGTGTGTGAACAAGTTGCACGACAAAGTCAATTCCTTCGGCATTTTGTAAGAGAGAATTTTTTTTCTACGAACGACTAGGGATCTTTTATCTGATTGGCCTACGTTGCTCTTTCTGCTTTTTGTCTCTTGTAGAGTAATAACATGATATTTGATTCTATCAAAGAGCAAGCAGAGTTCTCTATAATGTGTAATGAGCGTATCCGTCTTGTCCATTTCCATAGACAGATCCCATCTCGTCCAGAAGTTCAATGCCAAGACAGTGGTGAATTGTAATACTGGTTTGTTTTTAAACATGATGACAGGTGGAAACATAGAATTCCTTCTCAGCTTGGGAAATTTTACCAAGGTAATAAATCCTTTGCTGTGCATCATGGTCCGACAACCTGAAATATTTGGAAGCCGCGATAAAGCTAAAGACCTCTGTCGGACAAGAGGTCGGTGCCATAGAGCCAAGAGTGATACCAAATTTAGTTTTCTTTCTAGTTTTCAATTGATATTTTGACTTGAAGCTGTCCTTTCGTAAGTAAGCTAAGCAAGATTCACTATGCTCATCAAAAGTTGATCAAGCTACCACACTAAAAATCCATAAGCGGTGTTGGTGGGTCGCAGTGTTCTTTTCAACACTATGCAGGCAGTAAAGCACAATAAGATCTGCGTAATCAACAACAGCGGGAAGCCCAACAAAAGACTCTAAATGACGACTAGCACACCGACTTTCATACTATCCGCCCATGTATTTCATCCGGTCATTTGCACTCCAGCTTATAGACGAAAAGCGAAGGCGTTTTGTAGACGGATTACGATCACGGAAAGGTATGATCTCTTAATTTTTATCATCCATACAGATTAATCTGATCATGCAACTTACACTTAATCCCCCTCCCCCTGTAGGTCTGTAACGTTTCTAGTCAACCTTCGATTCCGGCTCAGATTCTCAAGGTTAACTTGGAGTACATGTAATTATTCCACAGGGCAGTAAAAGCAGAGTGGAAAATGATGTGGTGTTATATACGTGTGTAGCCATTGTTTCATCGTACCCAGGCTATCCACCATTAAAGCTTTTGGGATGTGCAACATGATACTTTTAAACACTCTAACAGATCAAATCGGAATTTATGAGAAGAATTTGAATGAACTGATGCCTTAATAAGAATAAACCTAAGTTTTTTAGTTAAGATCTTTTCTTACGCAAATTCATTGACCCTCGGGGATGACTCATGCAAGGCAAAAAATGGAATAAAAAAAATACACAAATAAGGTAGATTAATTTTCTACAACACCTGTAAATCTTTCAAAATACCTTAAAAAAAGAATGTCTAAAGCCGAAATGAGGTTGGTACGCTAAGGCCATACACCGGTGTTTCGGAGGTTCCGGCGTCCTCGTCAGTGACCCCCGCCCCACATTATGCCTTGCATTTTGGCAAGGAGGGGAGGCGTATAGGCCGAACCCTCTGACACACCGGTGTATGGCCCTGGCGTACCAACATCGGTTAGGCTTTAGACATTCTTTTTTTGAATTATTTTGAATGTTTATTGCGACGTTTTACAAACAGTCGATCTTATGGGTCAGTTTCAAGATACTGTATTACAAGTAGCTGATACTGTAACTGAATGCTGGAATGGATGCCATTTACAACAAGAAGCATCAAGATTAGAAAATGATGATCAGGCATCCGATTCTTAATCGTGTGGTGATAGTAAGACCAAACCTCATAATGCACCGGTTTTCTAAATGTGATCCTTTTACATGATAAAACGAGATGATTAGATAAGGATAACAAAAAAAAAGCGAGGAGAACACAACGAAGAGAACATGTCATTTTTATACGTGAGCAAAACAGAGAGGTGGTGGTGAGTGATGGGAGCCGCACAATCTCTGGAGAATCAAGCTTCATCGCCTCAAAAAGACATTGTGCAGTCAGTTCCGTCGTCCTCATTAGGTGAGTCGCATTTGACCACTTTTATGACAGCTTTTTGATTACGATGTCCAGCTACAAATGTCGCACGATCTTTCAGAAACCTCACCCTCACCAAGTATATCAGCTGACGTCAAGTTTGATGCAGTGACATCTTCTAAGCTTGATCAGGCGGGTGATAATTTAATCATAAACGATATGAAAATCCCAGTATCTGCAAAGAGGGTATGAAAATGACAACTGAGTAGGGCTGGGCTTCATCTTTCGTCGATTGAACCAGACAGCGCTGGATTTTCGTAGTAGATGTCGATGTACATATGGCGAGTTAAATAGTGATTTTCACCGAATTACTTGGAAATTTATTCATAGCACAAATAAAAGCACACTATTAAACAACGACAATCACTCGCTATGAAATTTCTTGCATAAAATTTGATGCACCTAGAATATGAAAGTTTTCTAAAGCTCTAATGCTTCGAAAACAAAAATAAACCCGTGGAAGGAAAATTAAAAGTGGTTTCATCGCCCTTTTCAAAAAATTCTTGCCTACTTAGTTGAGCTATAGAATACTTCACATCCATTGGCGTCATGCCAGTTTATAAGTGAAAGTAAATCCTCCTGATTGAAGACGCCGTGTTTGGTCATTTGGCAATTACGCTCAGTCTTGTAAAATATGATCCACACATAAATGCCCGCACACAAAGATAACTCAAGAGTATGAATGAGGATAAATGTAGTTGTGCTCAGCAATAGTGACGCGGTGTCCGGCTTTTTTGGATTGATGATTTTTTTGCACTGTCATAAGAAAGCCAGTTCATGTAGCCACTCATCACCGATCATTGATTGGCGACCAAATATTGTGTTCTTCTCTGATGATTCCCTTCTATGGTAGTTTAACAACAGCAGGATCGTTGTTAGAAGCAGTAAACTCCTATAATCTCAATAATCTCATTCAGAAGTTGTAAATGAAATAATAAATGTTTTCAGATAACAACAGTATAGCAAACCTCCCAAAGGAGTTTTGCTATCTTTTCGGTAATTACATGATAATTTAGGTAACGCAGATGATCCATGACCTTAGAGAGCAAGTGGTATCGCAGCGGTTCGAGGAACGTGTACAGAAAATGGTCCAAGTGACGTGGGCGGCACCCAGCTGACAGCAACCTCAACCACATTTGGCGCATAGTCTACTCATAGATTGGGGCACTCAGCAGAAAGCCCCTAGTTCTCGGTGCATAGATTAGGGAAGTCAGCAAGAAAGCCCCCACTTCTCGGTGTATAGATTAGGGAACTTAGCAAGAAAGCACCCACTTCCTGGTGCATAGAGCGGGGAACTAGCAAGAAAGTCTCCCTGTACGGCACATCAGCCGACTACGTTCGCATACTAGTCGCCAGGGAGTCTTGCAACCAAAGGACGCAGCCTCACCAGCCGAATGAAGTATTCGCATTGACTCATCATTGCAATAACATAACTTCATGAGTAGCTGAAGAAGACAACTTCATCAAATCATAACCAAACAACCTCAAACTTGAAAAACCGCCAGGTACGTTTAAATTCCGTCATTACATCAAAGTCACCTTCCATACCACTGTATGGAAAGGGCTGAAGCAAAAATAAAACAGGAAATATAAAACGTCAACATCATGAAGGACCAGTAAATCGCAGTGGTAGCCGAAGTACTGGGAAAGTTTAGCGTATTCTCAAGAAAATGACAGCGCACGACCTTGCGTTGTGGTCTACATAATCCTACTTTCGCTCAATCGAGGGTAGTTCCTAGCGCCCATTACCACCCCAGGACCTGATAAACAACCTCAGCTTGGAACTTTATACCCACGCCCCCGGATCAGTCGTGGCACCTATAGGACTAAATCTAAGTGGAGATCGTCCGAAAAGACGAGTAAACTACAACTTCCGTCTGAGAAGACGAATAAACTACTGAGATTACCTCAGTTTTCCTAGTCAAACAATACAACGAACCACTGATGCGTTCGCCGACTTAATCGAACTCGGATGTGTCACTAAACCGTGCACTACATTGGTGCATTGGCCGCTTAGTTCGGGGTCGGATCTACCACTAACCCTCCACCACAAACAGCTAGTTATCATCATGAGCAAGCCTTACCATCTCCCAGTATATGCCACTCGACCTCCAAAATCACCAATTCCACACAAAATTTGCCTGTTTTTTCGTTTTTCTTTCTAGGGATCTTACTCTAATCAATGTTGAAAAATTTCAGGCAGTTACGAAGAAAGTTCGTATCCGTTTCGAGAAAAAGTCGGCATTTACCACCACATGTTCGACAGGTTAGCGAATATCTTCTGAAAGTTATTCCGCAAAATGACTGAGATTGGACAAGGATCAGCCGTTGAATTGTTATAGAAAAAATATGAATAAGAAATCTATCGACTTTTCGATCACCTCATTCTTCACATCTTGATCGACTCGCTCCAGTAAAAATAGAATCTGAAGAGGTAACAGAACATTTCTCACGGAGAAAAATAAAACAGCTCTTGCAGTTTCTGCGATTCTAGAGTGTGGTTTGATTACGGTAGTGATTTCATCGATAGCATCCGTTACGGGTGCTACTAATGCTAAAAGCCGACAGCATGGTGATGTTGGTGTTACTAATGAGATAATATTCTCGCGTACACTATACACATTATGAATCATTTTTTTGACAAGTAGCGGCTGTAATTAAAAAAACAACTGTTTATAGTATGAAAGTGCCAGAAAAGGGACGCGTTACGGTGTGTCCTTTTCTGTTCCGGAAAAGAAAGTGCATTTGTACAAATTTTAAATATAAAGCCATTCCTTAGGCTGAGAAAAGCTTTAATTTTCCACGTAAGTATTGTTAGGAGGCTAGGCTTCTACAGAGTTGTGAATGGCACGAAACTAAAAGAGAGGAATGGAGAAAAAAAAGAAGAGAACAAAAACACGGACAGAGAGAGTGCGAGACATAGGGAGATTGAGAGATATAGGGAGAATCATAAGGGTAAAAGAGTGATTGAAAGCAAACAGAAGAAAAGGCAAAGTTTTTATTTTCCAAAAAAAAAAAAGAATGCTAGTTATTAATCGTAACTTTGAAAAGTCGTATATTTGATGTTTTCTTTGAGGCCGATATAACAGAGGACATACGAAACACGGAGGTAACATGGACTGAGTCACAATTGACTTATGACACCGGAAAATGTGCACTTAGTCAAAGGTGAGCTTCTGCCGGTGAAAAATGAAGGAAGCTGGCCTTGTTCGCTGAATAATTGCAAACAACTGAAAATGAGTGTTAGCGTCATAGAGACGAGCACTGAGGAGTGCATTTCAGATCGTACAAGCGATGTAATCGCTCGAAAGCGGATCCATGGCGACGTTACGGTGCATTACGAAAATTGCACGAGGTCTGTTCCAGTTTGCAACACAAAAGATTTGATCTTCTTATGCGTGATGATGATATGCGCGATCATGCTACATGCTGCTTATCACTGCTGTTATGAATCGTCTCCGTCAAACCTCAAAAAATCGTTACATCTCTTGCGGCTCTTTCAAGCATTCTTTCTCTAGCTGATGATAAGTAAACAGGTTTCAAGGAGACTATCTACATCCGCTCTCTTCAAAGCGAAAGAAGCACAAGCAGTACTCATTATATATATATATATAATATATAATATATATATCAATCACGTATCACCTGTATCACCTGTCGTCCCGTTGATCGTCGAGTGACTCGAGCGGGTACCAGCAACTCTTCCATTTTTCCCTATCGCGTGCAAGAGTAGCCCAGTGGGTCCTCCTTGCTCTAGGAATTCGCTGAGCATCATATCTTTCTTCCATCGCTTTCGTGAAGAAATCGGACCAACGGGTCAGTGGTCTTCCTTTAGAGCGCTTGACGTCCCGAGGAATCCAGTCGGTAACGGCTCTCGTCCATCGGTTGTCGTTGAAGCGCATCACGTGTCCGGCCCACCTTATTTTCGATATCCTGGCGTGTAGAACGGCGTCTCTGATTTTCGATCGTTGACGTAGGTCGGAAGTTCGGATCCTTTGTCTCATTTGCGAAATACGAGATACTCCTAGCATCGACCTTTCGACTGCGCGTTCGATAACGGCAAGTGATCTTTCATCCTGCTTACGTAGCGACCAGGTTTCTGCTGCATACGTTAGGGCAGGGATAATTGTCGAGTCGAAAAGGTGGGCACGGAGTCGGATGTTCTTTGTCCTCTTCACTACATCTTCGATGCTCTTAAACGTTCCCCAAGCCGCTCGTTTCCTCCTGCTCAACTCTGGGGCTAGGTCGTTCATCATGTTGATTTCACGACCTAGATAGATGTAACTGGAGCATTCGGAAATTGTCGTTCCGTTGAGCGTGAATGGGGCATTAGAAACCCATCCGTTCCTCATGAACATTGTTTTCGTTAGATTCAGTTGAAGACCGATCTTTCCACAGGCGTTATCGAAATCAGTCAACATTCGTTCCGCTTGGCTGATGTTTGGTGTTATGAGAACGATATCGTCAGCAAAGCGAAGATGGTTTAATTGTCGACCGTCAATTTTCACTCCCATTTCGTCCCATTCTAATGTTCGCATGACGTTTTGTAGGGTGGCAGTGAATAGTTTTGGCGATATTGTATCGCCTTGTCGAACCCCTCTTCTTACGTCAATGGTGATATTGTTGTAGAATGGAGATATTCTGGTCGTGAAATCTTTATAAAGCTCACGAAGGATCATTATGTACCGAGTAGGGACGCCCTGGTTATCCAGAGCCTCTATAACCGCTTCTGTTTCCACTGAATCAAAGGCTTTTTTCAGATCGATAAAAGTGAGACAGAGTGGTTGTTTGTACTCTCGCGAAACTTCAATGAGTCTTGTGATCGTGTGGATGTGGTCCATGGTACTAAATCCTTTTCTGAACCCTGCTTGTTCGCATGGCTGTCCTTCGTCCAGTGTTCTGTCAATCCTGTTCAGGATGACTCGAGTAAAGAGTTTATAGACAACGGACAGCAAGCAGATTGGGCGATAATTGCCTATGTCGTGAAGGTCTCCCTTTTTGAACAACAATACGGTCTTGCTGGTTTTCCATGAATAGGGACCTTGCATTCTGACAGGTAGCGAGTGAAGAGCCGAGCCAGGGTGTTGATGAGAACTGGCGGCAGGTTCTTCAGGTGTTCTGGTCTAATCCTGTCTGGACCGGGTGTTGTTCTGTTTTTCACCGACGATATAGCATGTCGGATTTCGGAAGGAAGGACCGGTGGAACGACATATTCGTCCTCTTTCAATTTATATGACGGTAAGAGAACATGGCTAGCGAAGAGATCCGAGTAGTACTGGTGGATGATTTTCTCCATAGCCCTTCTGGAAGCTGTAAGTGTCCCGTCAGGGTATCGGAGTGCAATCATCTTGGTCTTATAGTTGGCGAAGCCTCGCTGGGCTTTGCGAATGCTCTTCCCAGCTTCTGCAGCTTCTGCCATAACTGCTGCTCTTCTCTCTTTAAGGTCTTCTTTTATCGCTTCTCTGCATCGTTTCGCAAGTTCGGACGTAAGGTTTCGGTTGCCTGCGGCTCGTGCGATTCCACGTTGACGTATCAGCTCGAGTGTCTGCGGAGACAAGCGTCTCTTCGTGACCTTAGGACTTTCGGCTTTTTAGCGCCAACGTGAAGATATTCAACGAGTCGATCGTATTCTTCGTCGATGTTGTCGACAACGGTATCTTCCCAAGAGCCGACTAATGATTTGAATACATCCCAGTTTATGGTAGTTCTGGGACTTCGTTGTTTGAATTTAGCGGCTTTCTCTCCTCTCCTCGAAAATCGGAACGTTGCGCGAAGGAGGCGATGGTCTGATCCCGTGTAGAACTTGGGAACAACAGCGACGTCGGTCAGGCAAAACCTTCGATTTACTATGATGTGATCTATTTCGTTATGGTACTCTCCATTGGGAGACTCCCACGTCCATCGCTGAGAGAGAGGCTTTTGGAATTGCGAGTTACCATGGATGGTTTGGGTCGTCATGATAAACTCGGATAGCCTCTCACCCTGTTCATTCCATTCTAGTCCGTGGGTCCCTATGTGACGTTCTTCAGACGTTCTTCTAGGTCCAATTTTTGCGTTAAAATCTCCGACAATGACCTTGAAGAATGTATGATCTTCTCTGAAGAATTTTTCGAGGTCCATATAGAACGCTTCGACTTCGTCTTCGTCATAGCTTGATGTTGGTGCGTAAGCAACGAAGATGGTCAAAGCCGGCATAGAACCACATCGTTTCAACCGTAATCGTCCGATGCGGGTTGTTAGTTGTTCGAACGAATCAATGTTCACGGTCAAATTCGATTTGACGAGGACGCCAACGCCACCGACACCTCTGCGATCGCATGTTCCAAGGAACAGTTCTTCTCCGGTGTCATAGACAGCGTGAAAAGGATGGCGCCTTCTCGTCTCAGCCAGGCCAATGACGTCGTACCTTATTCTTCTTGCTTGAATCAACAGATCTTCTACAGCGGATTGTTGAGCAAGGGTTCTTGCATTGTAGGTACAGATCGTCATTTTAGTCCGTTTCGATCTTGGCAGCCTAGTTCGGCCCTGAGATTTTAGCAGCCTCTCCGTACTCGTCCTACCTGGCGCTGCCGTACCAGGGGCTCTTTCGGGGTCAGGGGAATGAGGCCCATATTTGTTACTGTTTTTGGCATTTTTGATACCCAACGTGTAGCTTGCCAGGCTCTAAACGTGGGGGCTGGGTACTCACGAGTAGCTTGCCAGTCTCTCTCGGAGGAGCGGGAGGAGCTTATTTGTTGGAGGCGACTCCTAACCGCCTCCCATGTACTTCCCAGCCGCTTGATTGCAGGCTTTTGGCCGACTTGACTCGTAGAAATAGAGTTTTGTCAAGTCGGCACTGCAGAAGCAGGGAGCTCGTCCCCTGAATCCACCTGCGTCTCTGGGAAGCACACGGTCGCTTTTGGTTCGCGTTTTATTCCCCTATCCACCACCTGGGGACGCGCCACGTGCCCTCGCGACTAACCGGGCGGGATCCCTCAAAGAGGGAGGTCCGTGGATATATATATATATATATATATATATATAATAGTTACAGAATTGTAGTATGACAAATAGGAGAATATGCAGCGCAAATAGTCACAGATGTTCGTTAGTGTATACGTAACCGTGTTTCGACTTTACAGCTCGGGTTAGATATTTCGAAAATTTGCCTAGAAGTCAGGTAGATTGTTGACGCGATAGGTAGCTTGTTCACTGCAGTAGCCTATTGAGCGATTCAACCACTAATCATTGAAAAAATGCTATAAAATCTTTACACGGCCCGTACCCAGAACTTACTGTGCATATCTCAGTACTTCTTGCATTGGATTTAATTTCTCGTATTCATCCGCCACAAAGGTTTTCGAATATTTGTCTTGTTGTTTGAGCTGCTGCATGAGGATTTAGTCTTCTTGATAAATGTCGTATTGCTAGTAGAGACGATCTTTCATGTAATATTTAAGGTAGCCGAGGTAATCCGTTCTCTAAGGCACTTGTTGTTTGAGTACAGGAAAGAGTCAAAGAGGGAATCGAACCAGAACCCTGTATAGGTCGTTTTATAACGAACGGATAATCCGTAAAGTGTCCATTGGTCTCAATTCTGGCTCCATCACGCTGCGGATTCTATTTTCGCGAAAAACTTTGATTATATCACACTTTACTATCCCACACTACATTTTCAGCTAATTTTCTTTCAAGTAGGAGCTCATCAGACTCTGCCGCAGCACGCGCGGCTTCCGAATCAAAGTGTTGGAATAGTTCTTGCTTCAAACAATTTCATCGTGTGGTCTGACTGAGTACCTTGACCATCTGCTTAGACCTTACCCTGTTATGAAAGAACGCCTCTTTTACGTCACAGTCTTACATCTAGGATAAAATTTCAGTCAACTTAATATGGTAGAGCATAAAAGAAAACCAGATAGTATTAAGTGAGCTTCGTGATGGTGCTTCAGATTGGTGGAATTGGATGCACTCCGCCAAATCAGGATAACCCTCGTGTGCAGCAGTATTTCTATCAAATCAATGCAGGACCTGCACCACCACCACCGCCAAGTTAGTCACGCTCTTGCTGCTTAATCTTATCATCTCGAACTTGCGAATGACAGAGAAACTCCAAATGAGTTTGGCAATGGCGGGTGACGAAGACGTTTTTCGTCTATGACTCTACACTTTACCTGTATCGCTGGTAATACCGCTCGTCATCGAGTGATGCAACCTTCACTGATATCCTTTTCAGTTGTCTCTGCCGCCCCAGTGTTCTAATACCTTCTGAAAGAACACAAAGCTCATCAAATATTAACATGAGATCTCACATTTTTTCACTTTACAGTGATCACGTACAACTCTAATCTCTACCGTTGCAGCTCGGTGTTCTTCTTATGTCTCCCATATAGCTATTGATCATTTATCATTCAAAGCAATTAAGAAAGAAATTAATCTAAAAACTTTCAATTCGTAGCTTCACGATTAGATTGGCCCTTTGCTTTTTGTGGCCATGATTTGATTTCAGGGACGCTGTGGCCGCATGATTGTGATGCTCGTCGGTGCGCACGTGGATCCGAGCTCTACCTCTAACTCTATCCGGCAGTCAACAACTAACTCTTATGGAACGTCACAGCCAGGCCATCTTTGAGATCGCAAGACGTGATCAAACCACTATTCCACGACGTTCAAGAAGAAGACGAAAAAAACCAGCTGAGTGCTAAAGGTAGTGGGATCCGCACAGTGAATAAAAAGAGCACTATGAAGACGGATCAATAAAGTGCTATAGTGCATTCTAGGTAACAAGAGCATAAAAATAGACTGTACCGCAGAAGAGGTATATAGTCATTTTTGTTCTCCTTCGCCACCTAAACATGTCCCATGTACTCCAGCGACGGATAGGTTTGATAGTCATTCCAAAACTTGGAACTTTATTATCCATCTTCAGAGCGTTTTTTCTCTTCCTCTTCATCATCGTAGAATGCTAGTTGAGCGTGTCTCATTGTAACCTCAAGCATAGTCTGGCCGTGACGTTCTATAGGGCGCTCGTTATTGACGGCTGGAGAGTGTTGAGCAGTGGGGTTCGCAACAACGAGCGTGGCGACGAGCATCACCACTAGGCCACGATGCTCCAGAACGAATCATTCCAGAACTGGAATTACCAATCAATGTTATTCGAAGGACTTACGTGAGAGCTACGTGAGGTATTACGTAAGAAAAAATATTAAGACCTAGAAGCTAAATAGTATATCATCGACATCCAGGATCGGTGTAACTTTTATTGCATGCAAATTTGGGGCGCCGTGGCCGAGTAGTTGTGTTGCTCGTCGCGGCGCGCATGGAGCCGAGCTCCATCCCTCCCCGCTCCGCCTCTCTCCGGCAGTCGGCAACGGCGCCCATGGAACGCCACAACAGAACCATTCTCGAGATGCAGAGAGACTCGCTCAACCAGTATTTTGAGCCGTTTATGAAGAAGACGAAAACGAATTGAGTGCTAAAAGAACTGGGATCCGCACAGTGAAAAAACACTGTTATGACGATCAAATAAATTGCTCAAAAAGTGCATA
>JAHQIW010006762.1:0-73642 GCA_019055375.1 Parelaphostrongylus tenuis | reverse complement strand
ACAAGTAAGATAGAACTATTGATTTATTCTGACTATACTAAGGTTAATCTATAGTCGGTCTTAGAAAGTTGAATTCGGCGACTATGGCCTACATAACCGAGGTTCTTTCTGTAAAACTTTTCTGAATTTTTACCGACGCTGGACGTCGTAGCGGAGCACATCTGTGTGAAGAGCGCTACAACCTTCAAGCGAAGTGCTAGAGCCTGTATTGATGCATTTTTACTTATGAGTAGCATACAATCACCGAGTTTTTCATAAAAGGTTCAACTATCTATGGTAGGCTTTCTTCTCACCCCGATCGGTCTGACGTTGTTGTTGTTCATCCCTATAGTTTGTATCGTCATCCCTACAGCAGAAGCGCGAGCACCCATCATAGGTTTCTCGTCTGTCCTTGCTTGAACAGCCGCAGGATTACCTCCTTGGGACGACCTCGAAACCCCAGTAAACTAACTTCCTGACGTGCGCTGTACGAATACAGGTGTTTGTTTATATTCTAGACTCGATACATTAGAAAAAGTGATAACTACAGAGGTGGCTACAAATTGAAGGCTAACTAAGTCGAATTCAGTCAAATTAAACGTCAAAGCAAATTCAGGAAAAGGAAATTCTGCTGGGTCCTTGAAGTCACTCGATCGAAAAACTTTGTTTAGAGAAATTTTGAAAATCTTCAGAGAGCGAAGAAAACGAGAAACATAATTGAGAATAAATCGATTAAAAAGGAATGACTGCAAAAAGAATAAGAATGAACAGCTTTTTATGCTGTAATCTGAATGTATTAATCATTCACTGACCCCCTTACATGAATCACATACAGGGAACAAGAATGACGATGACAATATTGTGACAATTCAGACCATTCATCAAAATCATCGATAACTAAGTTCTCAGATAAGAAAGTTTGGTGGTGAGAAATTTTAGTTTTCCATCCAGACAGCATTCTCTAAGGAATGCGAATGAAGAGATTTCGATGTGGATCAAACAGAAAGTAAACGTCGATGAACAAAAGTGACCAATAAGTTTGTTTTCATATTTCATTACCAGCATTTTTTACGACCCCATTTCTGGAATTAACAGTGTTACATTTCAAGACGTCTTATCTATAAGTTCTAGAGTTGCATCTCGCATATGCTTAATTTTTTTGTCGTTTTTTCACCGTTCCCGCTATAAGGAGACAATAGGGTATGTTCACTTGTTAAGCGCTTCTAGTTCTAAAAAAAACGTAATCAGAATTAAATAATTTTCCATAGAACTAAAGATGATGGGTTGTAACAAATCAGCTTTTCGATTGTCTTCTGTATAACTTGCAACACACCTAATCATCATTTTACTAGAATGACCATGGATTTGTCTCTAGAAACATGAACAGCTTTATGTCTTTGCTATTTCATCCTTTTATTTTATTGTCCTTGCCCAGAATCTATTCATAAATTGCTAGCAAAGCCATACGATGACTTATCTAATGCTAGAAAAGGTTCTAGATAACCCAATTAAGTATTGTTTCATTGAGGTTGTTCCTAGCGGAGAATGAATTAGACTACGTTTCAATTCGTCACCAAGTAGTATCCTTCTAACCGCGAAGAAACTAATGAAGAAAGTCTGAAAGATTTTTCATGTCAAATTGATAAAAGATGTCATTCCTGCATACTGACTCATTCTTTCAGTAAAAAATAACATAGAGGTCGAATCGCCGCAGCATCTTACCGTAACTGTTATCAGAATGCTTTAATAAGAAAGAATTCATTGCTGCAAACAATTGCAAAAGAGGAATGCAATATATCGAGCAGCTACTTTAGTATTTTTCTTAAGTAACATGAAACGACGGAAGCATCTTCAAAATATATGTGCTCACGTAAAAAGTATTTGTAGATGAGCACCCACCATCAACGTGTCAAGTGGTTTCATTTGATCACGACCACTTGAGTCTTCGTTGACATTACAATAAAGCATTCCAATAGCTCATCATATCCAGCTCTGTAAACATTTTTAACGATAACATCTGTTCCGTTCAATAAAAACCACAATTCCATTTCTTGCATTTATTTTGCACACAAGGAAAATAAAGGACACCATGGAACAATATCAGGAGAACCGAATTATTTTTATTTTGACGAATGCTCGACATGATCTGGAATATTCACGATATGTAGGAAACATTGTTTTTATGATAGCGAATCAGTCGAATATACAACATTCATCTCCAAAATTTTGAGCTTTTTTGCCTTCGTGCTGCTGTGAATGTGAAATTAGACTAGTAGAACAAAATCAATGCACTGTACATTGCATTAGTCTCAAGTAATTTTTTTTGCTTTTGCCCATATTTTTATGGCATGGTACGATGCAAGATGCGAAAGGAGGTTTGAGCGAAATCTGGGAACTCGGACGGAAGTAAGTGAAGTCTCAGTTGGCAACCAAACCACACCCAAACCACACGCTTTAGCGTAACCATCTTCATGGACTGTCCTCATAGGGATTACGAAGTGGCTATCAAGCATCTACACTAAAAGAGATTATTTGAGCAATATCAGAAATGCTCAGTAGATTCACTTCTAACGCCAAAACAACTGTCATATTTCAAAAGTTTTGGATCAAAGGGAATTTTCAAAAGAAGAAAAAAATTCGAAAGCAAAAATAAAAACTCACTAATACAACACAAGAAGCGCGATTAATCTTTTTATGAAAATCGTTTGCGCAAATCAACGACAGCATTAAATATCACTTGGCTCAACTAATTTTTCGTGTAAATGTTCTATGATCGAGGAGCTATTGTCATTACACAGTAATCGATAAGGAGTAGAGGGAAAAATAACTACGTCTCATGAGTATCTGAAGTAGAAGTGTAAAAAACACTGGATTGGGACAGCGAAGGAATGAATGAGTAGGAGAGCGTTAACAGTTGAACTAGCAAATTTTTTTTCAACTACGTTTATAATGAGAAGAAAGTGGTACGTCACCTCTACATTTAAAATATATAAAATACCATTCAATTTGAACTAGCCAGCAAGGTCTCTGTCCATTACTATAAGGCGCCGTATCGGCTCAAGGCGCTCCGTTCGCCGCAGATCAAAAACACTATTCTCAAAAGAAGTCGATTATAAAATTGCCATAAATCGTTTTGATAAGGTCCAATTAATCATCTGCCCTCTTTCGAAAAGGCACCTTCAACTGATGCCACTTCTCAGTGCTGTGGTATTGAACTGTTGAGAAACAAGAAAACTTAGGTTTATTTCCATTAACCGGGGACAAATGAATATTCGGCCCTATTCGCTGGACAGGAACTTTTCAAAAAGCTAAACCTCTGCCTATGCTGGTCGTGTGGCCGGTCTTTTGAAACATCCTTTTATAACGCTGTCAAATCAAAATAAAACTGTGTTATACGTCGGCCGCGCAAGTCAACTATTACTTTGCTGGATACACGAAAACCACATAAACGTGTAGAGAAAATTTTAAGTAGCAGAATCAAGCGTTTAATGTAGAGATCCTTTCAAAGCGGAAGAACAATTCTTAGTTGAATAACAAAAATCGCACATCATTATGACTCGCCGAAGGGCCAATCGATCGACGGCCGTGTTGATTCCGTCGCGCCTGCCCTGCGTCCCGCCCCTCCTCCTCCCCGTAGTATAGCCCAAAACCCATGCATGCGTAAGTGAATTGATCTTGTTTTCCTTGCTGCACCGCAAAGAAACGATCCTTCCACAAAAAAACAGTGCACTGAAATCTTCAAACCTTACACTACTGAAGGATACGGTCCTAAAGAAAGAACTCTGCTTTGCGAGAAAAACCAGTGTGTGAAACACAAATGTTTTCTTTCGTTGAAGCGTAATAATGCAGACTTTTTGAAAAATGGCCACACATAGCTCCATCCAGAGATTTAAGCTTTCGAATGATTACTGACATGCTTATATGAAAGTTCTTGTCCAACGATTTGGGTCGAATAATCATTTGTCTCCGAGTAACCGAAAATATCTACTAAAGCACTCGGTTTTTTGTAGCGAAAGCGTGCTCTACCTTAGTTCATGACCTCACACAGAAAACTGGGCGGTTGCTCTGAGGCATAAAAGGTTCACAGGTGCTCATTTGAAAAGATCAATTGTGGTTCAGCTAAGTGTGAAGCGCTCAAAGGAACCACACATTGTGAAGGGTCAATAAATTAGGTTATATAAAGGTGTTATTGTGAAGAAATAAAATGCTTTCCTCAAGTAGTGTTGCCAGAGCGAGTGCTCAAATGGAGTTACCACTAAAATGCCTTTGTACACCGTCGAATCGCTAGGAGAATTGCCTCAATAACGGTGTACGTGTGCTGGTGTGATGCATGTTCTCACAAGAAGCGTTGGCTGGAATTGCCTGTTCAGTTCAATTCAATGTTTTTCTTTGCTGCTCTCACTGTGAGACAATTTATTGTAGAGGTAATGAAATTGGTTTTTAAAGTAAAGAAAAAATTGCTGAGCTTAATTAATGGTGAGACATATGCTCCAAGATTGTTTCATATTACTTCATAAAGGCAATTATAGCATTTTCTTTATGTTGAGTACCAGACCACATGACAAGTTGGCTCAAATAATAATAAAAGGAACTATTGAAATTTGAGCGTGGTCTTATTAAAGCACTCGAATTAGAGTACAATATGATAAAAATACCAGCAAAAGAGCAATCGAGTGCGCAAACACTGTGTGTTAGGTGAAATTTCGCTTGACATAGAGTGTAAAACGTTCGTCTTCAATGACTCTTTGTAAGAGAGTAGAGCCTTCGAGAGAGCTGACTATAAGAATATCGGAAAGACGACGGGTTTTGCCCGAATGACGAGTCTGTAAGGACGAAACACGTGTATCGGGCTGTACAAGAGCCCTTACCAGACCACATGACAAGTTGGCTCAAATAATAATGAAAGGATTTATGTAGAGTTTCAAAAAACGTTTGAACAAAGGGTCGCTAGATTGCCTGCAGTGCAATAGCAAACAATAGAATCGAGTTGGTTAACAGCTCTTGTCCACGTAAATCCATGATAAAACATCACGTGTCCATTCCAAACGGTTTTCAGCGTCTTAATGTTTGCAGCAGTGTCCTGTGATCATTGCTCGTCAACGTAAGGCGGAACATCATACTCCGTGCTTTAGGTGACTTGCGTGAAACAAGGTATTCTCAGCACTCTTCTAGGAATCGTGCGATGTGGCTCTCGGTCTACATCCTGTTCATGTCACGCCACAGAGCGAGGACTGATCAACCTACCCAGGCACTCATTCGACTCCGTTCTAGGCCCACTAAACTCTGCCGTTACGTCACAGTACAATGCAGTAACTTCAACAAATTACGTTCAAGTTTTGAAATTGATTTCATATGAGAGCTTATCAACTAGCCGCTTTGCAGGGATCAATTTTTTCGAAAAAGGAGGAAACCATGAATAAATGTTGAAAAGTTAATGCTAGCACAAGAATAACAGAAAGAACAAAGGCATATCGGGGTAAAAAACATGTTGTAATTAGTGGTGATAAGAAGCATGATTATGCGACTAAGACGGCAGAGATCCGCTAGAGTCATATTCATCCAGGATAGGAATAGAGGCTGTCCAAACAAAGGATGAGCAACGAAAGAGAAAGAGATGACGAACACGAGAAAGAATGAAAGGGAGACGGGAGATAGTTGCAGAGAGAGGGAATAAACGAAAGAGAATGGTCACACATACAAACACATTACAGTCAATGAGAAATAATAGAATGCATTGTGCTTCGTGATTGAGACTCTCTCTCCCGTCACTACAGTGGATAGGACAACAATGAGGACGATAGATGGCATCGGTGACTGACTGACGACTGACTTGACAGCGTTGACTGTAGGCAACCAACTGCACACAGACAAAAGGGACGCCGCCATTATCATCATCATCAGTTAAACAGGTTCTCTATATGTACTTGCTGTTAAGTTTATTGTAGTGAAGTACTTTGCATGCGTAAAGATACACCATCATGAACTGATGATGACTTGCTAAAGTGATGAGCGTCATATTCACAAGGAGTCAAGCTTGTCCTAATATTTCAAGCCTTGGAATATGACAGTTTTTAGAACCATTTTGGCATCGAGAGGAACCATGATGATCGTCATGCATCTACGTTACTTAGAAATGAGTCAGAGAAAATTGATATACGTGAACGATGGGCAAAGTAGAGAGCAATGTCAAGTTCAAAAGCTGCACGGCACAGCAGTGTCTATATTTCATCTGTGAACGAAGTTTGGAGGAAGAATTCCTTAAATATTTCTTGACACCTCATTCAAGAAAAGGTGATTAGTGTTATTACAAGTCCGTCAACTGTAGAAGCTGATTTGATCACCATCATAACTGCGTCTCTTAGTTATTAAATGACAACATTCATGCATGAAAGCGAAAAAGTAGTTTGGTAACTTTCTAAATTAAGGCCTGTACTTGCTTCGCATGAAAAAAAAATACAGAAAGAATCAGCTGGCCCATCATGATCTTGTTTTGTACCTTCGAAAACATCATTTATTCTCCCTTTATCAATGACCTTAAACAGTTGATTACAGGGATAAGCGACCTTTTACTAAGTACTGGCGAACAGACAAAAGTAAGGAAAATTAGAAGTAGATTGAAGGCTACTAGAGAACATGCACCATTATACTGGACTCAAGTGGATTCAAGCAATAAGACTCGATGTTTGTTTTGCTCCGAAATGACATGTCCTTTTTATATACACATAGTATTCAATTATTCACGTGAGCTAATATAGTTGTATGTGGTTGTTTGTATGTGTGTATGGTGTGCGTGTGTGTGTGTGTGTGTGTGTGTGTATATATATATGTGTGTGTGTGTGTGTGTATGGTGTGCGTGTGTGTGTGTGTGTGTGTGTGTGTGTGTGTGTGTGTGTGTGTGTGTGTGGTGTGTTTATATATGTATGTGTGCATGTGTGTACGTGTATGTATGTTTGCGTATGGGAGGTGTGTGATGTACGTGATTTGTGTGTATGTATGTATATGCGTAGAGCGCATGTGGCGCAGTGGTTAGAGGTGCTCTGCGTCGCACACGAGGTCAATGGTTCGATCTCGCGCTCATGGCTTACCAAGCCATCCATCCCTCCGGGGTCGGTAAATTGGTACCAGACAGGTCTCAAGCTTGTCTGGGAGGATAAGCAGCACTGACTCGGTTCAGCGGGAGGCCACCGCGAGTCATTGTAAAGGCCAGATGTGCATTCAAACACCTCAAACGAAGTTAAAAATTGAAGTCGAATGCATGGCGCATCCCTCAGGGATTGATCAACGCCGAGAGCTTTATCCTTTATCCTTTATGTATATGCGTAAATGTGGGTGGGATGTACAGATCGCTTTCTACATGTCAACTGGGAAACAGCGTGCATAGTCAGGAGCATGGCGAATATGTGGAACGGGACATTGTCAGAATCACTTTTGGAATCAGAGCTTCACATCTTTTCTAGGAAGTTTCTGGAAGCTGTTCATCAAATTTATTCCACTCGTTGTCGAAACGCCTCTCATTTTACTTGTGGGTGCTCCTAAGAAAATTTCAAAGAAATGCTCGGAAAAGAAATGTCTCTATCTGTGAAAGCAATGAAATAGCAATGGAATGAAAGTAGTAACAATGAAAAAGCCACAGTGAAGCGTCGTGGTAGGAGATCAAACCAGGAACTTTCACTGCGGACTGCTCGTAGCGTGTACTATTGTGACAGCTGGCAGAGAGGATTAAGGCAGACAGTGATTCATACACTCGAATTAGAATTGCGGAGGAGGTGAGGCAGACCGTCCAGCCTCGCCAGTCAGACCCGCAGGGGTTGGGTTCATGGTCCCGAATGGGTTAAAACATATTTTGCAGTCCCCTGTTTGAAACAGACGGTTCCATACTAACTGGTGACGTAGTGGTGTAAGGTGGAATCTCTACAATTTCGCGAAATTTCCCGAAACTTGTTTTTGAGGCATGTTTTAATTGCCAGACTTACTTCTCTTGATATGAAAGTAGTTCCAAAATCAACTCAATCACTTGAGCTTGATGTACTGCTGTGCCCCCCCCCCCCCCCCCCCCCCCCTCCCCCTCTGAAGCCTATTTCTCGTTTTCACCCTAATGTTAGTGGCTGTTCTCTAGAGTGATGACCCACGGCAAGAACTGGGCTCCGACCTTGAACGTGAAGGCAATGAAAAGACTTGCTGCTAAATGTTGCCCCATTGACAACTCTCTCAAATAGACAGAAGATCTTCCTGGTCACCTATAGACTGAACACCTCAGACATACCCTCAATAGAGTGATAGATTTTGAGTCGACAACTCATGTTTATATACCTGATGATCATTTTTGAGCCACGCTTGTGCTCTGTTATGAGCACTTTCACAGTACAAACACGTGCTTCGGCCTTTAAACCTCGTCACTTGCACGGTGCCTTTCGTCTGAGCCAATTCCTCTTGAGAAAAACCCTTACATAGAGGATCCGCAGACGTAATATTACCCACATCGTCTAGGCACAGTGCAACTGACGAGGCTGCAAGGCCGAAACACGTGCATTGCATTGTAGAAGTGCACACGGTAGACCACATTCATGGCTCTAAGATAATTAGCAACAACTGCGATAATACGATGCTGAAAAACTGTGCTGTCCTGTATATACAGTAATAGGCCAAACCTTTAACGGTTGATTGTTGACAGATCGGTACCTTCTATCGCGGAAGGAGTGATAGCAGCACATGAGCGCCGATAGTGCAACTGGTTAGAGCGTGCCAAGTTGAATTGTGGATTGAATTCTCATCCAAAATCCGTAGTTTTACAAATCACTCAGCTTTGTGGGATATATATTTGTAAGATTATACCACCTCTAAAAAAGTGAGAAGAATTTTTGTTGATTATAAATGCAACTGTTACAAGCCAATCGCAGATTTAGCTGTTTCTTGGCCTAAACAAAAGTCATATCTTGAGATCGGCAATTGGACGACGGATATAATAACACTATCTCCATACATCGGTAGGCAATGTAAGTTTCTATGTGAGGCAAATATGCATTCTATCTGATTTGATGCGATGTTTAATGGAGATGAATATATGGTACATCGATCGTGTTATCTGTTTTTTAGTTAACATCATGCTTTATGGGTAAAACATATTTGCAATTGTTATTATAATTTCCATCACTACGGCCTGGGAAGACAAGCCTTTCAAAATAGCTACTATGGAAAGCATGAGAACTTTGAGTGATGAAGAAAGATTGTAACGATGTGCTGTGAGTAAACATGGCGTTAAATTTGTTTTCAGATCGATTTTCCTGAAAAATCTATTTATAGTTCTTGTGAAGATAAACCCTTGTCATTTTGCGTTCAATTGTCTAATCAACAAAATTCAACTGTGGTTGCTCTTGTAGAGTAGGTTTTTGAAGCCAGTGGTAGTTTGGCTGGATTATTCAATGATTTGATGAGTTAATGTTTCAGAGTTGAGCAAAGAGTATTGAGAAAAAGAAAGATGGTCTTTCGAGTTGTGAGAAAGTTTCAAAGCTTTGCTATTAAGAGCAAATTAACAACGAAAACAACAACAACTACTCTTCAAGGTACAGGTCACCACTGGCCACGACTTTCTACCATTCTTCTTCTTCTTGTGAGCATAGTTAAATTGGTGACAGCTTGTTGAAAATGCTCCGCTGCGAAACATTGAGCTCTTCAGTAAAATTATGGGTGCTCGATGAGGGCTCAGCATCCAAAACGGCTTGCAGGCCACTTCGTTCCGAAACGGATGGCCTGCCAGAACGAGGCCTGTCTTCGAGATCAAAACTGCCTATCTGGAATCGTTCAAACCATGTACCTATAGCTGATTTTGTCGCCGTACCAGCACTTTCAACCTAATTTATCTCATCGACGTCTTCAAGGATGATTAAACTTTTTTTCAGAAATGGCGGATAGGCAGACAAATCGTACTGCTCAATAGGTATTTTAGAGCCGAAATTAATCAGCTAGCTAAATATATACAAAACTGGTAATAAGGAATGGCACATTGATGTCAAAAATAAAGCTTCAACAAATTTTCCATAGCTTTCTGCTCAACCAAATGCAAAAATAGCGTATGAAAACCCGACAGATGATCACTAAAATGAAGCGTAAAATGGTGGGTTCTTTTCCGCCAGCTCTTCCTGTTTCGGCCCGTTGGAAAAAAACAAGTTTTGTGGTTTTTCCAGAAGATTTGGTAGTCAATGAATAGCTTAAATCACATCACGACAATTCTAATCGCACATTTTATTTTTGAAAATGTTGTAACAGTACGAATGAAATTTTGTTTCATACTCAAATACTTTTCTCCGAATAAAGTCTTTCATTCGAATGCTCTCAATCTTTCGACGACAGAAATCTCAGAAAATTCAATGATGTAATTGTTTTTGGAAAGAATTATTTATTGTTTTTCAACTGACAAGAGAAAAACTGGGCTTGACAAATATGGATCATTTCCGTTATTAGCATCCTTTTTGAAGTCCTTGAGAAAAGCGGATTCTCTTGTTTTCTAGAGCTCTGGTAGTCATTCAATAGTCTAGACCTCGAAAATTTCAACGGTGTGCTTTATTACTAGTATAACTTTTTAATGCGCTGTCACAATAGAAGTAAAAACTATGTTTCACACAAAAACATTTTTTTTGCTAAACAAAGCTTTTCCTCTAGACTTCTTGTAACCATCCGATAATAAAAATGTCGACAATTGTAATGGTAAATGATTTCGAGACTTTTTAGTGCACTGTAGTAAGCAAAAGAAAAATAGGTCTGGCGCAGCGCGACATTGCCACCAGACCATCAAGCGTTTGCCGGTAGTGTGGACAGGATTGCGCCACATTGGCACCAAGCCATCGCTCCTTCCCAGAACCTAATCTTTTCTGGATTGTTACAGTGCATTAAGAGGCTCTTTTCGAAAACTACATACGTTATTGAAATCGTTCAGAAAAATTTTGGCCAGCGGAAAACGCTGTGCAGAGAAATTTTATTCTTACTGTTACAGCGCAATAAAAAAGAATTTGAAAAAAATGAGGACACCGTCGAAATCTCATGGTCTAAGGATATCGAAAAAAAAAATTCCAACACTCAAAAAAAACCAATACCATGTGTTTCCAAGGGGTTTAAACATGGTGCAGAAAACGGAAAAGCATCAAATGATGTAAATGGTAATGAAGACGATCCATATGATATTGGTATATACTGAACAGGAAACACCAGTAAAATCATATCAACAGGAAAAAACGAAAACAGTGCCGGCTAGTAGGTTGAACAGGTTTGCTGAGTCAAAGTGTGTGATCCAAGAAAACGTAATAAAAGAAGTCAGACTTTGAGTAATATTTTAAACGCAGTGAGTTCGGAACAACCTTGCTATTGCAAGAAAAGATAGGATTGTTGGAGTGGACAAGAGAAAGGAGTGATGAAAAAACGATGGCATATTGAAATCACGAAATAATAAGATAGGTGTTGTAGTTTGAGTAAAGATTTATTAGGCTGACCAGAGTGAATCCAGGGAGTGAAAATAACACAATTCACGGATGGCCGCCTATAATATCATTTGAGACTGTGTTAATAGTTTCAAGTTGCACCCAAACAATTACAGTCAGAAGTTTATCTTTATAAAATTGATCGGAGGTGAAATTAGCACTCATACTGCATAACTTCACTTGGGCGATCTTCCTCGGCCAGTCAGTTGGTTGAGCAGTTAGAGAAATTCTTTTTCTCATAAGCCAAGAAACTTCGCTCCATTCCAGGAAAATCCAAGACTCTTATTACGCTGTGGAAGACCAAGCTCGGCTATATCACGAATTTAGCAGGAATCATCCTTGATTGGAATTACAATTGCTAATAAGGAGAAGAGTTGACAGCTTTCTTATGCTGCTGCTGAGTCCATACCAGAATAAGAGGATGACGATGTTGTAGAACAATGAAACAAAATGGTGGAGTAGGATGATTGATGTCACGTGGTGAACAGTTGTCTCATAATATAAAATAATTTTTTTAACGAAAACTAGAAATGTTTTTCTAGGCGCTCAAATGTGGAGCGAGCCTAAAGGTGATTCATTCTTCAACTGAATCATTCATTTGCCATAAAGATCTCTCTTCACCTAATATTTGTCCTTTATGAGTCAATGTATTTCATAGTTTTACAGGAATGAAAAGGGCTCTTCATTGATCCACGAAAAGGTGAACCTTCACTAGTTGTCGGTTGTTTCTTGAAGAATTCGGTGACATATACTACTTTCGTTCTTCTCCCTATTCCCTTCTTCATGTTCTTTCCTATGTTTACTGATGTTCAATATAAATGTAGGGGCGATCCCCGTGATCAATAAATCACACAGTTCGATATATCACCCGTATCATGGGCTTTTCAAAAGGTTCGTTTTAGTGCTCCTTATGCGAATTTCAGGTTTTTTTTTCGCGCAGTTTCGTTATTTGAGCACTTCTTCTGCTTCATTGGTACCTCTTGAAATGGCGGTAATGTTGTCAGTGAAACGAATGTTTGATACAGAATTTTCATAATTGCCTATACCCCTCTAATTCTGATTGATTAACTTTGATACCCACATCAATGTGCAACAAACAGCTTTGGTGATGTTGTGTCGCCTTGTTGATCTCCTTGTCGTTTGGGGGCGACGAGTGGAACGAGCCGATGGAAAAGCTGTATTTTTGTGTGTAATTCCGATAACAGTGGTTTTTTTTGACTAAAAAACTTGGTAAAAGTTTGGAGTCCTTTGACAAGCGGTTTGTAATCTTTGATTGGATCCTCCTTTGCCTTTTTGTCGTGTAGGGGGAGGTATCTGTTTAGAGTAACCCCATCGTGCACAATATGTCTTAATTTTCTTGTACGATAGCGGTACTTTTTTTCCATTTTTTTGGTAAAATGAAATTTTAACGTGGAAAAGACGATGCCCAACGCAAAATCGAAGAACCACTGAGGTGTCAGATAGACCTCATTTTGCTGTCGCAAAATTATGATTAATAATGTGAGCTGCTTTCTCAAGAATTTTCCAAGTACGTTGGCAATTTATCCTCTCGTCGAAGTAAATAAATTTCAATGAAAAAGAAAAGCTGCGGACATGGTTACTATAAGACGGCAATCTCTCATTTCGCTTTGTATTTCAAACTTTTCACTTAATCATTTTCGCTGGCTACTGCTAATCTGGCTATGTTGTCTTCGACTTCAAGGAATTTAAAGAGGGACTATTGATTATGGGTTCCTATTCTATTGCACGTCTTTAGACTGCTTTCATAAGCTGTGGACGCTGCCGAAGAAAAGTTGATGGCAGTGGCTTGCTTTGTCACAAAAATTGGAGACCAAAAATGACCAAGCTTGATTATGAATTCCGTGTGAGGCAGCTGTATGAGAACTAATGCACGACAAAGTCAATTCCTTCGGCATTTTGTAAGAGAGAATTTTTTTTCTACGAACGACTAGGGATCTTTTATCTGATTGGCCTACGCTGCTCTTTCTGCTTTTTGTCTCTTGTAGAGTAATAACATGATATTTGATTCTATCAAAGAGCAAGCAGAGTTCTCTATAATGTGTAATGAGCGTATCCGTCTTGTCCATTTCCATAGACAGATCCCATCTCGTCCAGAAGTTCAATGCCAAGACAGTGGTGAATTGTAATACTGGTTTGTTTTTAAACATGATTACAGGTGGAAACATAGAATTCCTTCTCAGCTTGGGAAATTTTACCAAGGTAATAAATCCTTTGCTGTGCATCGTGGTCCGACAACCTGAAATATTTGGAAGCCGCGATAAAGCTAAAGACCTCTGTCGGACAAGAGGTCGGTGCCATAGAGCCAAGAGTGATACCAAATTTAGTTTTCTTTCTAGTTTTCAATTGATATTCTGACTTGAAGCTGTCCTTTCGTAAGTAAGCTAAGCAAGATTCACTATGCTCATCAAAAGTTGATCAAGCTACCACACTAAAAATCCATAAGCGGTGTTGGTGGGTCGCAGTGTTCTTTTCAACACTATGCAGGCAGTAAAGCACAATAAGATCTGCGTAATCAACAACAGCGGGAAGCCCAACAAAAGACTCTAAATGACGACTAGCACACCGACTTTCATACTATCCGCCCATGTATTTCATCCGGTCATTTGCACTCCAGCTTATAGACGAAAAGCGAAGGCGTATTGTAGACGGATTACGATCACGGAAAGGTATGATCTCTTAATTTTTATCATCCATACAGATTAATCTGATCATGCAACTTACACTTAATCCCCCTCCCCCTGTAGGTCTGTAACGTTTCTAGTCAACCTTCGATTCCGGCTCAGATTCTCAAGGTTAACTTGGAGTACATGTAATTATTCCACAGGGCAGTAAAAGCAGAGTGGAAAATGATGTGGTGTTATATACGTGTGTAGCCATTGTTTCATCGTACCCAGGCTATCCACCATTAAAGCTTTTGGGATGTGCAACATGATACTTTTAAACACTCTAACAGATCAAATCGGAATTTATGAGAAGAATTTAAATGAACTGATGCCTTAATAAGAATAAACCTAAGTTTTTTAGTTAAGATCTTTTCTTACGCAAATTCATTGACCCTCGGGGATGACTCATGCAAGGCAAAAAATGGAATAAAAAAAATACACAAATAAGGTAGATTAATTTTCTACAACACCTGTAAATCTTTCAAAATACCTTAAAAAAAGAATGTCTAAAGCCGAAATGAGGTTGGTACGCTAAGGCCATACACCGGTGTTTCGGAGGTTCGGCGTCCTCGTCAGTGACCCCCGCCCCACATTATGCCTTGCATTTTGGCAAGGAGGGGAGGCGTATAGGCCGAACCCTCTGACACACCGGTGTATGGCCCTGGCGTACCAACATCGGTTAGGCTTTAGACATTCTTTTTTTGGAATTATTTTGAATGTTTATTGCGAGTTTTACAAACAGTCGATCTTATGGGTCAGTTTCAAGATACTGTATTACAAGTAGCTGATACTGTAATTGAATGCTGGAATGGATGCCATTTACAACAAGAAGCATCAAGATTAGAAAATGATGATCAGGCATCCGATTCTTATTCGTGTGGTGATAGTAAGACCAAACCTCATAATGCACCGGTTTTCTAAATGTGATCCTTTTACATGATAAAACGAGATGATTAGATAAGGATAACAAAAAAAAAGCGAGGAGAACACAACGAAGAGAACATGTCATTTTAATACGTGAGCAAAACAGAGAGGTGGTGGTGAGTGATGGGAGCCGCACAATCTCTGGAGAATCAAGCTTCATCGCCTCAAAAAGACATTGTGCAGTCAATTCCGTCGTCCTCATTAGGTGAGTCGCATTTGGACCACTTTTATGACAGCTTTTTGATTACGATGTCCAGCTACAAATGTCGCACGATCTTTCAGAAACCTCACCCTCACCAAGTATATCAGCTGACGTCAAGTTTGATGCAGTGACATCTTCTAAGCATAATCAGGCGGGTGATAATTCAATCATAAACGATATGAAAATCCCAGTATCTGCAAAGAGGGTATGAAAATGACAACTGAGTAGGGCTGGGCTTCATCTTTCGTCGATTGAACCAGACAGCGCTGGATTTTCGTCGTAGATGTCGATGTACATATGGCGAGTTAAATAGTGATTTTCACCGAATTACTTGGAAATTTATTCATAGCACAAATAAAAGCACACTATTAAACAACGACAATCACTCGCTATGAAATTTCTTGCATAAAATTTGATGCACCTAGAATATGAAAGTTTTCTAAAGCTCTAATGCTTCGAAAACAAAAATAAACCCGTGGAAGGAAAATTAAAAGTGGTTTCATCGCCCTTTTCAAAAAATTCTTGCCTACTTAGTTGAGCTATAGAATACTTCACATCCATTGGCGTCATGCCAGTTTATAAGTGAAAGTAAATCCTCCTGATTGAAGACGCCGTGTTTGGTCATTTGGCAATTACGCTCAATCTTGTAAAATATGATCCACACATAAATGCCCGCACACAAAGATAACTCAAGAGTATGAATGAGGATAAATGTAGTTGTGCTCAGCAATAGTGACGCGGTGTCCGGCTTTTTTGGATTGATGATTTTTTTGCACTGTCATAAGAAAGCCAGTTCATGTAGCCACTCATCACCGATCATTGATTGGCGACCAAATATTGTGTTCTTCTCTGATGATTCCCTTCTATGGTAGTTTAACAACAGCAGGATCGTTGTTAGAAGCAGTAAACTCCTATAATCTCAATAATCTCATTCAGAAGTTGTAAATGAAAGAATAAATGTTTTCAGATAACAACAGTATAGCAAACCTCCCAAAGGAGTTTTGCTATCTTTTCGGTAATTACATGATAATTTAGGTAACGCAGATGATCCATGACCTTAGAGAGCAAGTGGTATCGCAGCGGTTCGAGGAACTTGTACAGAAAATGGTCCAAGTGGACGTGGGCGGCACCCAGCTGACAGCAACCTCAACCACATTTGGCGCATAGTCTACTCATAGATTGGGGCACTCAGCAGAAAGCCCCTAGTTCTCGGTGCATAGATTAGGGAAGTCAGCAAGAAAGCCCCCACTTCTCGGTGTATAGATTAGGGAACTTAGCAAGAAAGCACCCACTTCCTGGTGCATAGAGCGGGGAACTAGCAAGAAAGTCTCCCTGTACGGCACATCAGCCGACTACGTTCGCATACTAGTCGCCAGGGAGTCTTGCAACCAAAGGACGCAGCCTCACCAGCCGAATGAAGTATTCGCATTGACTCATCATTGCAATAACATAACTTCATGAGTAGCTGAAGAAGACAACTTCATCAAATCATAACCAAACAACCTCAAACTTGAAAAACCGCCAGGTACGTTTAAATTCCGTCATTACATCAAAGTCACCTTCCATACCACTGTATGGAAAGGGCTGAAGCAAAAATAAAACAGGAAATATAAAACGTCAACATCATGAAGGACCAGTAAATCGCAGTGGTAGCCGAAGTACTGGGAAAGTTTAGCGTATTCTCAAGAAAATGACAGCGCACGACCTTGCGTTGTGGTCTACATAATCCTACTTTCGCTCAATCGAGGGTAGTTCCTAGCGCCCATTACCACCCCAGGACCTGATAAACAACCTCAGCTTGGAACTTTATACCCACGCCCCCGGATCAGTCGTGGCACCTATAGGACTAAATCTAAGTGGGGATCGTCCGAAAAGACGAGTAAACTACAACTTCCGTCTGAGAAGACGAATAAACTACTGAGATTACCTCAGTTTTCCTAGTCAAACAATACAACGAACCACCGATGCGTTCGCCGACTTAATCGAACTCGGATGTGTCACTAAACCGTGCACTACATTGGTGCATTGGCCGCTTAGTTCGGGGTCGGATCTACCACTAACCCTCCACCACAAACAGCTAGTTATCATCATGAGCAAGCCTTACCATCTCCCAGTATATGCCACTCGACCTCCAAAATCACCAATTCCACACAAAATTTGCCTGTTTTTTCGTTTTTCTTTCTAGGGATCTTACTCTAATCAATGTTGAAAAATTTCAGGCAGTTACGAAGAAAGTTCGTATCCGTTTCGAGAAAAAGTCGGGCATTTACCACCACATGTTCGACAGGTTAGCGAATATCTTCTGAAAGTTATTCCGCAAAATGACTGAGATTGGACAAGGATCAGCCGTTGAATTGTTATAGAAAAAATATGAATAAGAAATCTATCGACTTTTCGATCACCTCATTCTTCACATCTCGATCGACTCGCTCCAGTAAAAATAGAATCTGAAGAGGTAACAGAACATTTCTCACGGAGAAAAATAAAACAGCTCTTGCAGTTTCTGCGATTCTAGAGTGTGGTTTGATTACGGTAGTGATTTCATCGATAGCATCCGTTACGGGTGCTACTAATGCTAAAAGCCGACAGCATGGTGATGTTGGTGTTACTAATGAGATAATATTCTCGCGTACACTATACACATTATGAATCATTTTTTTGACAAGTAGCGGCTGTAATTAAAAAAACAACTGTTTATAGTATGAAAGTGCCAGAAAAGGGACGCGTTACGGTGTGTCCTTTTCTGTTCCGGAAAAGAAAGTGCATTTGTACAAATTTTAAATATAAAGCCATTCCTTAGGCTGAGAAAAGCTTTAATTTTCCACGTAAGTATTGTTAGGAGGCTAGGCTTCTACAGAGTTGTGAATGGCACGAAACTAAAAGAGAGGAATGGAGAAAAAAAAGAAGAGAACAAAAACACGGACAGAGAGAGTGCGAGACATAGGGAGATTGAGAGATATAGGGAGAATCATAAGGGTAAAAGAGTGATTGAAAGCAAACAGAAGAAAAGGCAAAGTTTTTATTTTCCAAAAAAAAAAAGAATGCTAGTTATTAATCGTAACTTTGAAAAGACGTATATTTGATGTTTTCTTTGAGGCCGATATAACAGAGGACATACGAAAACACGGAGGTAACATGGAGTGAGTCACAATTGACTTATGACACCGGAAAATGTGCACTTAGTCAAAGGTGAGCTTCTGCCGGTGAAAAATGAAGGAAGCTGGCCTTGTTCGCTGAATAATTGCAAACAACTGAAAATGAGTGTTAGCGTCATAGAGACGAGCACTGAGGAGTGCATTTCAGATCGTACAAGCGATGTAATCGCTCGAAAGCGGATCCATGGCGACGTTACGGTGCATTACGAAAATTGCACGAGGTCTGTTCCAGTTTGCAACACAAAAGATTTGATCTTCTTATGCGTGATGATGATATGCGCGATCATGCTACATGCTGCTTATCACTGCTGTTATGAATCGTCTCCGTCAAACCTCAAAAAATCGTTACATCTCTTGCGGCTCTTTCAAGCATTCTTTCTCTAGCTGATGATAAGTAAACAGGTTTCAAGGAGACTATCTACATCCGCTCTCTTCAAAGCGAAAGAAGCACAAGCAGTACTCATTATATATATATATAAACTATATAATATATATATCACCTGTATCACCTGTATCACCTGTCGTCCCGTTGATCGTCGAGTGACTCGAGCGGGTACCAGCAACTCTTCCATTTTTCCCTATCGCGTGCAAGAGTAGCCCAGTGGGTCCTCCTTGCTCTAGGAATTCGCTGAGCATCATATCTTTCTTCCATCGCTTTCGTGAAGAAATCGGACCAACGGGTCAGTGGTCTTCCTTTAGAGCGCTTGACGTCCCGAGGAATCCAGTCGGTAACGGCTCTCGTCCATCGGTTGTCGTTGAAGCGCATCACGTGTCCGGCCCACCTTATTTTCGATATCCTGGCGTGTAGAACGGCGTCTCTGATTTTCGATCGTTGACGTAGGTCGGAAGTTCGGATCCTTTGTCTCATTTGCGAAATACGAGATACTCCTAGCATCGACCTTTCGACTGCGCGTTCGATAACGGCAAGTGATCTTTCATCCTGCTTACGTAGCGACCAGGTTTCTGCTGCATACGTTAGGGCAGGGATAATTGTCGAGTCGAAAAGGTGGGCACGGAGTCGGATGTTCTTTGTCCTCTTCACTACATCTTCGATGCTCTTAAACGTTCCCCAAGCCGCTCGTTTCCTCCTGCTCAACTCTGGGGCTAGGTCGTTCATCATGTTGATTTCACGACCTAGATAGATGTAACTGGAGCATTCGGAAATTGTCGTTCCGTTGAGCGTGAATGGGGCATTAGAAACCCATCCGTTCCTCATGAACATTGTTTTCGTTAGATTCAGTTGAAGACCGATCTTTCCACAGGCGTTATCGAAATCAGTCAACATTCGTTCCGCTTGGCTGATGTTTGGTGTTATGAGAACGATATCGTCAGCAAAGCGAAGATGGTTTAATTGTCGACCGTCAATTTTCACTCCCATTTCGTCCCATTCTAATGTTCGCATGACGTTTTGTAGGGTGGCAGTGAATAGTTTTGGCGATATTGTATCGCCTTGTCGAACCCCTCTTCTTACGTCAATGGTGATATTGTTGTAGAATGGAGATATTCTGGTCGTGAAATCTTTATAAAGCTCACGAAGGATCATTATGTACCGAGTAGGGACGCCCTGGTTATCCAGAGCCTCTATAACCGCTTCTGTTTCCACTGAATCAAAGGCTTTTTTCAGATCGATAAAAGTGAGACAGAGTGGTTGTTTGTACTCTCGCGAAACTTCAATGAGTCTTGTGATCGTGTGGATGTGGTCCATGGTACTAAATCCTTTTCTGAACCCTGCTTGTTCGCATGGCTGTCCTTCGTCCAGTGTTCTGTCAATCCTGTTCAGGATGACTCGAGTAAAGAGTTTATAGACAACGGACAGCAAGCAGATTGGGCGATAATTGCCTATGTCGTGAAGGTCTCCCTTTTTGAACAACAATACGGTCTTGCTGGTTTTCCATGAATAGGGACCTTGCATTCTGACAGGTAGCGAGTGAAGAGCCGAGCCAGGGTGTTGATGAGAACTGGCGGCAGGTTCTTCAGGTGTTCTGGTCTAATCCTGTCTGGACCGGGTGTTGTTCTGTTTTTCACCGACGATATAGCATGTCGGATTTCGGAAGGAAGGACCGGTGGAACGACATATTCGTCCTCTTTCAATTTATATGACGGTAAGAGAACATGGCTAGCGAAGAGATCCGAGTAGTACTGGTGGATGATTTTCTCCATAGCCCTTCTGGAAGCTGTAAGTGTCCCGTCAGGGTATCGGAGTGCAATCATCTTGGTCTTATAGTTGGCGAAGCCTCGCTGGGCTTTGCGAATGCTCTTCCCAGCTTCTGCAGCTTCTGCCATAACTGCTGCTCTTCTCTCTTTAAGGTCTTCTTTTATCGCTTCTCTGCATCGTTTCGCAAGTTCGGACGTAAGGTTTCGGTTGCCTGCGGCTCGTGCGATTCCACGTTGACGTATCAGCTCGAGTGTCTGCGGAGACAAGCGTCTCTTCGTGACCTTAGGACTTTCGGCTTTTTTAGCGCCAACGTGAAGATATTCAACGAGTCGATCGTATTCTTCGTCGATGTTGTCGACAACGGTATCTTCCCAAGAGCCGACTAATGATTTGAATACATCCCAGTTTATGGTAGTTCTGGGACTTCGTTGTTTGAATTTAGCGGCTTTCTCTCCTCTCCTCGAAAATCGGAACGTTGCGCGAAGGAGGCGATGGTCTGATCCCGTGTAGAACTTGGGAACAACAGCGACGTCGGTCAGGCAAAACCTTCGATTTACTATGATGTGATCTATTTCGTTATGGTACTCTCCATTGGGAGACTCCCACGTCCATCGCTGAGAGAGAGGCTTTTGGAATTGCGAGTTACCATGGATGGTTTGGGTCGTCATGATAAACTCGGATAGCCTCTCACCCTGTTCATTCCATTCTAGTCCGTGGGTCCCTATGTGACGTTCTTCAGACGTTCTTCTAGGTCCAATTTTTGCGTTAAAATCTCCGACAATGACCTTGAAGAATGTATGATCTTCTCTGAAGAATTTTTCGAGGTCCATATAGAACGCTTCGACTTCGTCTTCGTCATAGCTTGATGTTGGTGCGTAAGCAACGAAGATGGTCAAAGCCGGCATAGAACCACATCGTTTCAACCGTAATCGTCCGATGCGGGTTGTTAGTTGTTCGAACGAATCAATGTTCACGGTCAAATTCGATTTGACGAGGACGCCAACGCCACCGACACCTCTGCGATCGCATGTTCCAAGGAACAGTTCTTCTCCGGTGTCATAGACAGCGTGAAAAGGATGGCGCCTTCTCGTCTCAGCCAGGCCAATGACGTCGTACCTTATTCTTCTTGCTTGAATCAACAGATCTTCTACAGCTGATTGTTGAGCAAGGGTTCTTGCATTGTAGGTACAGATCGTCATTTTAGTCCGTTTCGATCTTGGCAGCCTAGTTCGGCCCTGAGATTTTAGCAGCCTCTCCGTACTCGTCCTACCTGGCGCTGCCGTACCAGGGGCTCTTTCGGGGTCAGGGGAATGAGGCCCATATTTGTTACTGTTTTTGGCATTTTTGATACCCAACGTGTAGCTTGCCAGGCTCTAAACGTGGGGGCTGGGTACTCACGAGTAGCTTGCCAGTCTCTCTCGGAGGAGCGGGAGGAGCTTATTTGTTGGAGGCGACTCCTAACCGCCTCCCATGTACTTCCCAGCCGCTTGATTGCAGGCTTTTGGCCGACTTGACTCGTAGAAATAGAGTTTTGTCAAGTCGGCACTGCAGAAGCAGGGAGCTCGTCCCCTGAATCCACCTGCGTCTCTGGGAAGCACACGGCCGCTTTTGGTTCGCGTTTTATTCCCCTATCCACCACCTGGGGACGCGCCACGTGCCCTCGCGACTAACCGGGCGGGATCCCTCAAAGAGGGAGGTCCGTGGATATATATATATATATATATATATATATATAATGTTACAGAATTGTAGTATGACAATAGGAGAATATGCAGCGCAATAGTTACAGATGTTCGTTAGTGTATACGTAACCGTTGTTTCGACTTTACAGCTCGGGTTAGATATTTCGAAAATTTGCCTAGAAGTCAGGTAGACTGTTGACGCGAAAGGTAGCTTGCTCACTGCAGTAGCCTACTGAGCGAATCAACCACTAATCATTGAAAAATGCTATAAAATCTTTACACGGCCCGTACCCAGAACTTACTGTGCATATCTCAGTACTTCTTGCATTGGATTTAATTTCTCGTATTCATCCGCCACAAAGGTTTTCGAATATTTGTCTTGTTGTTTGAGCTGCTGCATGAGGATTTAGTCTTCTTGATAAATGTCGTATTGCTAGTAGAGACGATCTTTCATGTAATATTTAAGGTAGCCGAGGTAATCCGTTCTCTAAGGCACTTGTTGTTTGAGTACAGGAAAGAGTCAAAGAGGGAATCGAACCAGAACCCTGTATAGTCGTTTTATAACGAACGGATAATCCGTAAAGTGTCCATTGGTCTCAATTCTTGGCTCCATCACGCTGCGGATTCTATTTTCGCGAAAAACTTTGATTATATCACACTTTACTATCCCACACTACATTTTCAGCTAATTTTCTTTCAAGTAGGAGCTCATCAGACTCTGCCGCAGCACGCGCGGCTTCCGAATCAAAGTGTTGGAATAGTTCTTGCTTCAAACAATTTCATCGTGTGGTCTGACTGAGTACCTTGACCATCTGCTTAGACCTACCCTGTTATGAAAGAACGCCTCTTTTACGTCACAGTCTTACATCTAGGATAAAATTTCAGTCAACTTAATATGGTAGAGCATAAAAGAAAACCAGATAGTATTAAGTGAGCTTTCGTGATGGTGCTTCAGATTGGTGGAATTGGATGCACTCCGCCAAATCAGGATAACCCTCGTGTGCAGCAGTATTTCTATCAAATCAATGCAGGACCTGCACCACCACCACCGCCAAGTTAGTCACGCTCTTGCTGCTTAATCTTTATCATCTCGAACTTGCGAATGACAGAGAACTCCAAATGAGTTTGGCAATGGCGGGTGACGAAGACGTTTTTCGTCTATGACTCTACACTTTACCTGTATCGCTGGTAATACCGCTCGTCATCGAGTGATGCAACCTTCACTGATATCCTTTTCAGTTGTCTCTGCCGCCCCAGTGTTCTAATACCTTCTGAAAGAACACAAAGCTCATCAAATATTAACATGAGATCTCACATTTTTTCACTTTACAGTGATCACGTACAACTCTAATCTCTACCGTTGCAGCTCGGTGTTCTTCTTATGTCTCCCATATAGCTATTGATCATTTATCATTCAAAGCAATTAAGAAAGAAATTAATCTAAAAACTTTCAATTCGTAGCTTCACGATTAGATTGGCCCTTTGCTTTTTGTGGCCATGATTTGATTTCAGGGACGCTGTGGCCGCATGATTGTGATGCTCGTCGGTGCGCACGTGGATCCGAGCTCTACCTCTAACTCTATCCGGCAGTCAACAACTAACTCCTTATGGAACGTCACAGCCAGGCCATCTTTGAGATCGCAAGACGTGATCAAACCACTATTCCACGACGTTCAAGAAGAAGACGAAAAAAACCAGCTGAGTGCTAAAGGTAGTGGGATCCGCACAGTGAATAAAAAGAGCACTATGAAGACGGATCAATAAAGTGCTATAGTGCATTCTAGGTAACAAGAGCATAAAAATAGACTGTACCGCAGAAGAGGTATATAGTCATTTTTGTTCTCCTTCGCCACCTAAACATGTCCCATGTACTCCAGCGACGGATAGGTTTGATAGTCATTCCAAAACTTGGAACTTTATTATCCATCTTCAGAGCGTTTTTTCTCTTCCTCTTCATCATCGTAGAATGCTAGTTGAGCGTGTCTCATTGTAACCTCAAGCATAGTCTGGCCGTGACGTTCTATAGGGCGCTCGTTATTGACGGCTGGAGAGTGTTGAGCAGTGGGGTTCGCAACACGAGCGTGGCGACGAGCATCACCACTAGGCCACGATGCTCCAGAACGAATCATTCCAGAACTGGAATTACCAATCAATGTTATTCGAAGGACTTACGTGAGAGCTACGTGAGGTATTACGTAAGAAAAAATATTAAGACCTAGAAGCTAAATAGTATATCATCGACATCCAGGATCGGTGTAACTTTTATTGCATGCAAATTTGGGGCGCCGTGGCCGAGTAGTTGTGTTGCTCGTCGCGGCGCGCATGGAGCCGAGCTCCATCCCTCCCCGCTCCGCCTCTCTCCGGCAGTCGGCAACGGCGCCCCATGGAACGCCACAACAGAACCATTCTCGAGATGCAGAGAGACTCGCTCAACCAGTATTTTGAGCCGTTTATGAAGAAGACGAAAAACGAATTGAGTGCTAAAAGAACTGGGATCCGCACAGTGAAAAAACACTGTTATGACGGATCAAATAAATTGCTCAAAAAAGTGCATACAAACTTTTGTAACATATGCCTGGTAATCATTATTTGAGCCACGCATGTCAGTGGTCTGTTGAAGGAGGGCTGACTTATAGAGCCCGATACACGTGTTTCGATCTTGCGATCTCGTCAGTCGGGCAGTTGCCCTCTCTCGTCTTTTGCTAATCTCTGTGGGTGCTCCAGTCCCCACAATAAGAGTTAGCGACGACGTACGATTTACACTCTATGTCCGGTAAAAAACTCACCAAACACAGAGTGTTGTACACTCGAATGCTCGTGGCTAGTATATTCAATATATCATATCTTTTGTTTCGAGTGTTTTCTTAAGACCACAGCTCAAATTTCAATATGCCTGGTAATCTAACATACTAATTTTTCTTTAGCTGTTCCACCGATTACCACTGTTGAGGAGTACGGCGCCCTTGATGAATTATTAACACCGAAGCGAAGAAAAGTAAAACACACTTGGAACTTGAAACTGGAAATAATCAGTGTCAAAGTAAGAAAATGGCATCATTGTTGAAATAAGAAAATGCGTTCTTCTATTCTTTTGTCAAATGTTCTGTTTTCCTTGTCAACAATTAATAAAATTTCGAGGATTTCTATGTGAATTATTTCGTATATCCACCCTTCTATCATAACCAGTGTTTACTTCATATGAATATTTGAGGTAGACACTGTAGCGTGTTGGTGTTGTTGCTCTGAATCATACAGGTTCATCGTTGGCTCCATCACGTGCTATTTAGTTGAGCTCTCTGCCCCTAAAGGGTCAGCAAATTGACCCTTATATTTGTCTGAAAAAGATAGCAGCATTGATAAGATAGATCGGTGTACCAGTGTAGTTATAGATTGAGTATGACCTGTCACCTCTACATTACTTGAAGAAATTGAATACACGACATATATATCCCTGGGACATTGGTAAATGCAAACGTATAACAGTTTTAGTATTTTACACTGTGTATAATGGATTGTCAAGCACAAGATACATATACCCAAGCTCATTGGACACACTTCCTATCCTCTAGTGATGGCGTATGCACAAGAAATATTGGATTGTGGCAGGAAGCAATTAATTGTTACATTAATACAACTGTTATGATAATTGCACTGCACGTGGTTAGTCTTTACCTTACGTCACAATTCTATTCCTGTTAGAAAGAGTCCTGATTACAGCCTTTTCCATCATGTCACAGGCGCTCATCAACTTATCAGAGTGGGAAGTCGCTATCAAAGTCGGACTGGAACGAATATAGTGTGGTGGCTAGTTCAACTGTCCACTGATACATAGTGCAAAAATGCAAACGCTGCCTCTCATTTCCAGGGCTGTTGATTATTTCTTGTATACTTTGGTCACCACTGAGTGCCTGGAGGAAAAAGTAAGCTGTTCTTTAACCAAGGTATCACATGCATCAGCTATAATCTGTCTACTGATCAAGTTAGTCAGGTGGCCATCTGTAAACTTCACTTTTCCAGATACATAAAACTACTATTTAGTTAGTACCACTCAGCGCAAATGAAGATTTTAACATTTTTGGATTAAAGGTGTCTAATATGATCTAGCAAAGTCTAGTAAATAGTATTCCTTCGAGCCCGAAAGAAAGTGCCTCGCGCATACATGGCCTACCAGATAAAAATGCTGTTTTTTCAAAACAGATGATTTTGGCAAAAAACTATCCGATACTTAGACACCATAAAATAATCTGCTGTAATAACATGTTTATAAAGGATGAAGAAAGGGGCACGGATTTAGAAAACCGTGATGGCTACTTTTCCGTTATCTTCATCCTGCTTGAACCCCTTGGTAAATTAGTATTTATGCTTTCATTTCAAATGTAAGTGGCCATTTAATGGATCAAATAAAGTGAATTTTAAAGCTATATCATGACAGAATTCATTTTAATCGACCGTCTTTAGCGGTGATAAAATTTTATAATACACCCAATGATGTACAGAGGTGTGCAGGAACATTTGAGTCAGCTGGCAATCGAACCAGAATTTCACCCTTTCTGTGGATACGTGCTGATCTGTTGCACTACCAACGCTTCAGCACGCGCCCCCGGACAGGGTGAAAACTGGGTTCGAATGACAGCTGACGCAAATGTTTTTCCACACCACTCTACATCATTGGGCATGTTTCACTTCACAAACGGCTTGTTTTTAGCGCTCTAACAGTTGCAATAAAATTTTATTTCACATTTAGGCATTTCTCACCGAATAGAATTTTTCATGATCAAATTATATAATTAGATAGAGCAAATCTTGCCAATCTCAACGGTATGATTGCCTTATAGTTAGGATTTTTAACATTTTGTAAGGCTCGAAAGAAGATTGGGTTCTACAGTCAATGAGCACTTCTTGTAAGCTAGGGACTGTGTGCTAGCTGTAATATCAATATGCGAAGTGGATCACATGTAAATTTTTGGTATGATTAGGTTAGACGGCGGCAACTTTTTAGGCCGATCACATTTGCTGTACAGGAATTTTCCATAGGAGTGGTAATAATATTTTGCCCTACATGGTCGGTTTTCCAAAACACCCTCTTATAGCGCTGTAAAACCTAAATAATTTATGTTTCGCACGACCACGTATTTTTTTTTTATTTCGCTTGTATTTCGCTGGACAAAACTCCTTCCTTAAAGTGCTAGCACTCATTTTTGAGCACAATAATCGAGGAACTCAAAAAAGTGTTTGCTTCTTCTGATTCTTCTCTGGTCTCTAATCTTCTGTGGTCTTTTGATTTGTGCTTCAAATTTCTCCTGACAGAGCGCTTTTTCTGGACTATTAGTAATCGTCCGATAGCGCAATGTTTCCTGATTATAGCGATGTGCTTATTTTCTGGAACTACGGTTTAACATGGAAAATTAGACCGAGGCTTTTGGTAAGGTTGTTTACAGGCTATTCCACAAGGCGGATGTCGTAGCTGGGGCGTGGCAGGGACGACGAGAAGCGGGACGATCTATGTGTTGTTAATCAATTAAGGTTTTTTTCCCGCTTGGAAGGAAACTTAGGATAAAACGATTGAGTTAGATACTGCGAAAGTTCTTCTACACATTGATATTCTTTTCGGCTTCCAGCGAATTATAGCGCGCCGTAAAAATGAAGACGAAAGGCGATTGTGAAACATAGTCTTATTCTGGATGCTACAGCGTTATAAAGAGGCATCTGAAAATTTGGCTAAATGGAATTGTACCCAAATATTTAAGCTTTCGAATAATTGCCAACACTCTTATGAAAATTTCTGCCCAGCGAATGATCGGCATAAAAATTTCCGCCATCTCACCGAATCATGAAGAATTTTTTGACGAAAATCAGGATTTTCTCTGATACTTCGAAAATTTCTCTACACGATGGTGAGTTTTCCCTTAGAAAAGAAGCACGCTGATAATAATTTCCTGTGTTTCGAAGATTCCTAAACTCACACTAAAATAAGGATCGCTTTCGGGAAGAGAGAAAACTCTGACTTCACTAGTTGTCCTTTCTTGTACAGAATTTTGGGTTGTAATATACTGAGTCATTGTAGAAACAGGACGGCATTTTTCGGTGATTGCAGAAGCAAAAATGCACACGATGAAGTGAGCACGATGAGAAGCAAAATAGCGGTGAATGGCAGTTGACTTGCAAAGACTTACTCAATGTGGCGAATGTTGAGATGATTCGGTGGCCTGGTGTCAATGTTGAGAAATTCAATCCACATGCCGGCAGTGCATTGTGGCCTGGTGCCATTGCTGCAATACGCTGCCCCTAATTTATTTTGGCTACTACACTCAGTAAGAAGCCCCTTGGAAAAGACAAGCACATCACTGGAATTGGCAGAATCAGACTATGAAAGATTATCGAAAGTCCGCGGAGATTGCTCTGTCCAACGAAGGATACGCCGAAGCGCCTCAAGTGTGAAACATAATCTTATTTTCGCTGTTACAGCGCACTAATGGTTTTCCTCGGAGCCCAAGTAATTTACTGATATTTCCTAAATTTGAGCTGTCGACTGAAGAACTTGAAAAAATCAAGAAATCGCCTTACTTTCAAAGGGGTGTATAGCAACAAAATTCGGGTGTAAGAAACCCAGTGTTCTTTTGAGCTTTGCAGAGCTTTGAAAAGTATTTATTATAAGCAGATGTACCGCTGAAATCGGTGAAATTTGCCCTATCCAACAATTAAAGTTTAATCATAAGAAGCTGACGAGAAATCTTTGAATGTGAGACATAATATTATTTCGACCACTACAACGCCAACAACGAGTAATTTGAGAAATAAGTTATATCGTTCAAATTCATTAAATTTAAGCTATCGGACGACTACCAAAATTTTCACAAAAACAGAAAGTATTTTCTTTTCGAATGCCTCAAACAGGGTGGAGACATCAAAAAGTAACCCGTAATTTTAGCTCTAATCTTCCGAGAGCTAGCCTGGACACATAAAAATAGAGCTTTTCTGTATAATTCTCCATAACATGTTTCCATGATGATTTTTGTGGTATTAATGAGCGATTGCAGAATCTAAGCTGCGTTGAAAATATGTGGGAGATTACCCTGTCGAACAGTAAAGCACAAAGTGGGATTTAAAAAGCGTTCAGGCTTTTTCTGTCCAGCGTGTAGTTTTAGAATTATCAAAGAGTATAGATAGTTTAGAGCTACTATTTATTTCATACTAGTCCTTGTCACATTATACTGCACAGGTTTCCGTACGTTCAACATTGTATTTGTTTCCACGCATTCAACGTCTCAAAACTCTTCAAGCATCTTCAATGTTGCTTCGAGTGCTGCTTGAGAGTTTCGCCTTTTTCGCGAATGAACTACTATTTAATGCAGATTACATTGGACTCTGAAATTGTTTCCCTCATTCAGAGTACCTTTGAAATCTGATGCACTGAAATATGTAGTATTAGCATCTACATCTCCATTGACTTACCCTCGCACGTGCACAAGCACACACACGTAGACTTCCTCACATACATACACATAGTATATATTCATACATGGATACAGGCATGCACACATACATACACATATATACATACATACATACATACATACATAGAGGTTGGCGATTCTCAACGAAGATATTCGCCTTCTCCATTGCTTAGATGTTAGCTTATAGGCGATATTTCTGTAATGTCCAGTGACTACTAGCTGAGGCTGCCGATATTTACTTTATTCAAGATGTTTTCCCATCTTTAGCTAGCCTTCAAAAGAAGCTCTTTTTGTCCTTCTTTTTCTGTTGATTGCGCAGTAACATTCATCCAAGAACGATCGTTATCATTTGAAAATAGAAAACGTCTGGGTAATTATAGAGTTTTATCACCAAGAACACTTACAAACAGCATGGAGCAATAGAGTAGATTTTTGAAATTGGAAATTTACAACGCAATCGGAAGCTTTCCATTTGAAAATTCTTTGCCGTTCACAATTTTTCACATTTGACAGCATTCTTCATGCTTATTGTAAAAAAAATGAAACCCGCCTTCCACTTTTTAGATGAGCGTTATCATTCTTCGATTGCCAGTTAAGAGATAGTGCACGAAGAAATATGTTCAAGTCCATTCATTCAGTTACACGAAAATTTATTCCACTGATATTCCGAAACATTCCTCACACTTTTTGCTCTGGCGGATACGTCTGTGACATGAAATTAGTTGCCCTGAATTGTGGTAAATCGAACTCTCTACATGTGGTAGCTGAGCTTAGTTAGCGCAATACGTTTCATGGCGGATAGGAAAGCCAGATGAAGACCAAAAAATTATATCTACCTCTAGCTGGTTCGGAAGATAGACTGGATATAAATGTCTTGTTCAATTGCTCGGTACTTTTCCGTTAACTGAACGCCACTTCGACAATTCAGAAAGAAATATTTCGGGATTGTTTCTGACATTTAAACTGCCATTTGATAGCTTAAATCAGGAGAATTTGAACGGTGTATTTCTTCATCAAAAAGGCCTTGTCGCTGCTCTGAAAGATCAAACATAGTATTTTGTTTCTCATTGAAAGATTTCTCACTGACTAAAGCTTTTCCTTCGGAGTCCTTCGAAGTTTCAATAATCAGTCGATGGATCAAATCTTAAGGATTCCAATGATTTATTTGATTTTTACAATAGACCACGCATTACGTTGGAACAGCCAGAAGAAAATTGAGGTTTGCAAAAGAGGATCACTTCTTTTACCCGCTCCTCACATTAACTGTTTCTTATTCAGAGACTTCTCGCTGAGAAAAGCTTTTAGTTTGGAGGTTTGGCACTTAACTGATAGATAGGATCTTAAGGACTTTAACAATCTTTATAATACGAATATCGTCCTCAAATCAAGCTGTAACAGCCAGAAGAAGATTGCGCTATGCCAAACTAAAAAAAAGCATTAAGTGCAAAACCAAATTTCTCTTGGTTGTTATTAAGCACTTAAAGATCCGTTAAAAAACTAAAAACCTTATTGGAATCTCTAGAATCTGATCTACCTTTTGGTTTCTGAAACTATGGAGAGGGCCCTGATCAACGAAAAATCCTTGAATGAAGAACAAATTTTTGTTTTTTGCTCCTTCACCGCAATAGCAATGCCTTTTTGAGAGCAAAATGAACCACTCAGTTTCCTTTGATTTAAGTTATCAAATAATTAGTTAATAATTGACAACGATCAAAAAGTGGGCTTTTCCCAACGGATTGAAGTGAAGATAGGATAATTGAAGTGATACATTTTTGCAAAACCCAGTTTTCTTTTAGCTGCTACAGCGTAATATCGGGTCCTTGATATGAACAAATAAATCATTGGAATTTTAAGATTTAATCTATCGATTGGTTGGTAAAACTACAAAGGATATGCTTTGATCAGCGAGAAATCTTTTAATAAAAAACAAAATATTTTACCTGGTCTCTCAACGCGATAAGAAGGCTTTTTCGGAGATGAAATATACATTCAAATTTTTTTGATTTGTGCAAACTGTCTGAACACTGAAAAAGATTAAGAAATAGGTTTTCAAAGGGGTCCAAATGGCGCTCAGCTAGCGGAAAAGTACGAGCTGTTCTAAGTGTACTAGTAGGACTATTTTCTACTTCTTTATGCATAATGTTACCCGACCTTTTTCTGCTAGTCGGACTGGCATAATCATTACAGAGATTGGAAGTAAATTACAAAATCAAAGTCCAATTCGTTAATCCAATACTGCATCCCGGCCGGACTACGCTTTTCATTCCTTGAGGGTCGCTAAATTGATGTCAGATTTGTGTATGAGAGTAAAAACAGTGATTTGGCAACTCGGTAGCCGCTTTACGTATACAGGGTAAATAACATTGAAACACATTCTATGATGCTTTGTGGAACAGTTTGCATAGCGCATTCCTCAGAAAATGATGAGCTGCGACGTTATTCTTTTATCGTTCAATTACATTAAAGTCTAAATATGTTCGCTTTGTATCCTGTTCGGCATCTACATGATCATTGGGTCGGGAGCATATAACCAAGCGGATGCAAAGGACATACAGAGTTGGAATGAGTTTTTTTGGACCTTTACTGCTATCTGCTCCCAGTTCCAGGGCTAGTAAAAATGTATTTTTTGACTGTTATTGAAGTTCGAGTAGCCATTCGATAGCGTTAAATCTCAGAAAAATCTGAAAACATACTTTGTTTCCAAAAGTTATTTTTATTGTGCTGTAACAGCAAAAATAAAATTATATCTCTCATTGAAACAATTTTCGCTGGATGAATTTTCTACTATTATGGCACTTGTAAAGTGATACACTCGTGTTTCGGCTTTTCAACTTCATCAGTGGCGTGGTGTCATTCGTTCAATCAGTTCCTCGGGTAGATACTCACTCTATAGAGGAATTGATGACGAACTTTCTACACTCGACGTACGATGAAAGGATTACCGTGGCGTCCTTTCAAAGTGATTTGTCGATTACAGGGCTTACTGCTGTTTCAGAGCATACAGCAATACCTTTCAATCGACTATTTTGAGATTTCAGGACGGAAGGCGTCGTGCTATGATGAGTCTACAAGTCCTAAACACGTGTTTGGCACTTTTGTTTGCGATAGCAGACCTCATGAAAAGCTTAAAATATTTCATCAGATTATATTGCTTTTGAATGTGGCCACTAAATAGTTGATTGAAAGGCTTTCGTAGAAAGTTTTTCCTTCGAACTTTTTATAACCAATCTAGATCTTATATCGCATAAATTCCAAAGGTGTATTTGGTTTTTGAGGAGGATTCCTTAGTGTGGTGTAATAATCTAGAGCAGATTGCGTTTCGCAAATTTTGGTCATCTCCGTAATTCCTACCTTTATTCGATCCCCTGATAAAAAGGCCTTTTGATTTTTTCTCGTGTTTGATCATTTACCTAGTAACTCAAATCTTAAGTATTTCAAGATTGTACTTTACTTAGAAAACAGCTTTATCACTGCGCTGTAGCAACAAAAATAGATTTCTCATGCAAATATTTCTCGCTAGACATAGCTTTTCCTTCAGACTTTCAGTAGCCATTCAATAGCTTGAACTTCGTTAATTTATACAATGCGTTTGGTTTTTGTAAAGGACACTTTATAAAGCGTTGTCACAACCAAAAGTGTGTTAAATTTCGCTCGAGGCACATTTGACACCAAATCACAGTGCTTTGTCAGTTTGTGGATTCGATTTCGCAACATCGCCGCCAAGCCACAGAGTTTTTCCGGTGCCAAATTTGCGAAATCCACTCCTTCTCGAAAAGAACTACATATAAGAATCTGCGAGATTAAAGCTATCAAATGGAGAGTTTGACTACTCAGACTTCAAAAATCACTAAAAAATTTGCGTTTTTCTGAGCACTCGAATTGGGGGCGGATAATGGAAAAATACCGTTTTTCAAAAGATGATTATGAAGAGCTCTAGTCACATACTAATGCTGAGAGAGCAATTTTCAGTCTGCTTAAGAACATGAGGATTTCAAAGTCCAGAGAAAGAAAGAAAGAATGGAATGTGTCATCTCATATCTGCGGCATCGCTCATATTTTTGAAGCCTTTAACACAGACTAGAAGAATCGAATGTGTATTCAAGAAATACCAACGTGAAAGAGTGATACCAACCAAATGCTAAAAAATTGAAACCGTGCAATATTAGTTCATTTGGGTGAAAGTATTAGTTCATTATTCTTTTCTGATCAATTTCTTTTCAATGGAAACATTTCAAATCACATTATACATGGATAGCTCTGCGTACAAAGTGCTGAAAAGATTTTTTCTTACTGTTATTACATCATATGTGCATATATATCTATTACCAACTTCAATTTCTAACTATCTAGTGATAAAGTTTCAATTGCGTCAATAGACTCTAATCTAAATTTTCTGCGGATATTGCTTCATACAACAGCTACATAATTTACTGCTACTTGTTTTTATTTGGACTTGCCTTACGCAGCGCACACTTTTCTTCCTCCGGTTACTAGATTTTCAATATCTGATTTCCGAAGGACAAAAACAAAAACAGGCAAACTGCCGATGACATATATCTAATAGCCGCTAGCTTAACCGAGTTGAATACCGATATGTGCTTACCATGCTAAAACGTTGACGTTCCTTGGGGACTGAATCGATATCTTGTGCAGCACGAAAAGCACAGTAGTCCGGTAGTACACTGATTACCATGCGCTCCCCGAGAAGGTGAGTTATAGGTTCAACACTATGCTGAGGTTTAAAGTTTTCCGTACTCTCAACAGTGGTGAATATATAGTTATAACATTATATCAGTGGTGGATAAAGGTTAAGTAAATAAAAATTCTTGTCTTATGTTGACGCACTCACTGATTACACTTTTTCGACCAGAATACTAGAAACCAGTTTCACTAGCAAAATTTCCGTCAGTTGTTTACATTCGACACCTGAACTATCTAGTTTGAGACTGAGGCACACGCCACTATGAGTGGTAATTACGATTCTTGAGTTCTTTTCCAACATTACTGATTGATATTGATTCCGTTTCAACAGTTTTAAATCTCTCCTTTCTTCTTCTCAATTCCTGGATGACAAGTTAAGGTTACTGTTAAAATCCAGATAAACCTTCAAAACTCCTTTACTCCATATGACAATAAAGTTTTAGGCCGTTTTCTTTTTTGCTATCATTTTGCAATACTCTTCGTTCTGTTGCTCTCCATTTAAGCAACTCAATTTGGTGAAAAAAGTGGTTAAAAAATTTGTTATAGTATAACGTCGACTAAACAGTCAACTACCTCAGTATTGACCCTTTCGGAAGGCTATATATACAGAGCGCACAGTACGAATTGTGCAGCGGTGCGCGATTTTCGTTGCTTAATTGTGGTTTTTTCCACTTTTGTTAGGATTTTTACTTCTTGTATTATTTTGATACAACATGACTTTTTCTACTCGCTCATATGCTCTTAGATTATATATATCTTTGTGGCGAAGAAAAAAGCCAGTTTCCAGGCAATTGTGCTGTTGTTGGCATTCAGCCTGGTATAATACGTTATGCAAAGGAAATTACAATACGAATCTTCAAGTTCTGGCTTGCTCGCTATGTACAATATCTAAAAACCATCAGAGTGTTCGAAAACAGAAACAAAGACAATGAATCTTTGTACAAAATAATGCATAGTGCATGCGATATTAGTTCATCGCTAACTCTCTAATTTTAAGAATATTAGTACACTTCAGAATTTCGGACCTATGTAGGAAGAGGACATTTTTTCTTCTATCATTCTGTGGGAATTTCTTTTCTATATATCCAGCTATACTTTATAATGAAAACTTCGTTAGTGCAACTTTTACCACTGCACATGCCCACTTATTTTGCCTACTGAACGTATTTCTAGTTAAATTTCCTCGAAGCCATTACCTCGACTTTAATGCGACAATGTGCACGAGTTTGTGACGGTCCACCAAAAATCACACATCTGATTTCCTCTACTGCTTTCTATAGGCATCCTCTTCCACTTCCGTCGTTTGGATACACAGACTTTGTCAATTTCTACGAATTAATTATAGTTCTTAGGTACGAAGAAGAGTCAAATGCTCTGGCACCACGAAAAAACTCCGTATGAAAAGCCTCAGGGGCTCTTTTAGAAAAACCAATGAGTGCATTACATATTTCTCGCTTGTTCATTTTTGTCCTTCAACATTCAATCTCCTAAGAAGTGTGTCCTTCGAAAGTGGTCGACTGAGAGACTTGACGGTCAAGTTGACCTTCCCAAGTTTTGAATAAAGAGTAACTTTCCAAATCACAGCCATTATTGCAGTGGATTTTACTCAAACACATCAAGAGAAGGCTGATTAAGAAATAATCAGTAGTAATGGTCAACGAATGCTTCGTCGCTCACAGTCCTGCTCTAAACTTTGATGACGAGGAGAAATTTTTCAAGGAAGTTAGATCTCGGGTGTATTTTACGAACAGCACGAAATATGAGGAGTAATTGTAGAATACACATGTTTTGGGGCAGTCGAGAGAATGATGAGTTAGAAAAGACGGACTTATTTCCACAATAAAGGCGATTAGATAGCCAAAAGGATTTGAAATTATATTTATTTTCGACGGATCTTGTTTTCCTAACAAATCGCACGAATTTTTAGGATGCATGGTGTTTTTTAAACCAGAAATCCCTTGTGGAGTCCCCTCCACAGTATCCTTATTTTTTGTGGCGGCGAAGTGCTCCGATTTTCTAAATTTCACTTCCTAATTGCCAAATAACTTGCTGTGAAGTTCAAACAACTTGCCAACTACTCTGAAAGCTAAGCGTATTTTTCTCTTTGTTGGCACTGGGCATTAACAAGGCCTAGTGAAAAACGCATTCTTTTCAAAAAAGTGCATTCTGACACTCTGACAATACCGTGGAAAGAAATATGAACAAAGTTGGAAGCGATGTTATCCCGCGGATGAGTATTCGCACCGAAAAATTTGGATTTCAAGGATATGTAGACGCTTATTCATACTACATATACGCTTACTAAAGTCCCTTAAATAATAAATTATTTTTATCTAACAATAAAACCTTCTTATTTTTCATAATTTTACTATATAACTGCCAGCAAATCCATCTGAGAAGTTTAAACAATGGGCTAATTACACCGCATTATGTGAGTTTCTGACAAGACAGGCTTCCTGGTGAAATTTGCTTTTCTCAATCTATCAAATAGCCAAAGAAACGTAAACAAGATAAAAACGAAATGTTCAATAACCTTTTGAAAAGAACTTTTCTTCACAAGGATGTGTTTCTCCTATTGAAGCATCAAATTTTTTGACACTTGATTGATATTTTCGCTAAAAATACCTTTATTAAAGTTTCTCTTGTGATGTTTTGTCATTCTGTAATGACGAAGTGGCTCTAACATATAAACTAACTTACGTGTGCCAAAAATCTTTATGCGTAGTACGAGCAACGCTTGAATTAACCCCTAAGGAACCAAGTGTACCAAGTATGATAAGCGAATGTTTAAAGGCCCTTTTCGATGACTGAACGATATGTTTGATCTATGAAAAAGTTTTTTTTTATTGCGTTGCAGTAGCAGAAATGAAATTTTGTTTCACACTCAATTTGATTCATTTGCCAGGATGGGGCTTCTTTATAACTCTTCGCTAAAGTTTTGCAAGTCATCAGATAGCCTTAATTTCGAGAATTTTAATGATGCGATTGATTACATGAAAGCTTATCATAGAACGCTGTAAAAGCGAAAAGAAAGATATTTTTCACTTCTAAAATATTACCCCGCCGTTTGGACGTCATAAGTGGTTCATTCGTTATTATAGGTAAAGTTTATACGTCAGAAGTATCTTAGCGTTACACATAGAATAGAATATTGCGAATAGCATTTATAAAGGTTTTTGATAAAAAAGGGCGACAACTTTTCTCGAAATCCTTCATTTTCCAGCTCTAATACCACACTTTAGTAAAGAAAGAAACAAACTTTCAACCCTTATTATGCATTTATATCACCTGTCTTCCGAGAACATAGCTTAAAAGTACATCTTCCGCAACAAAACAGCTCTGACAGAGGCCAATGTGGAGGTGACACGATCACTATGTAGCTGGAGTAAATGTAGAATGAGCGCATGTTCATCATTGCACAAAATAGAGTAGTTTCCCCATCAGCACCCATGTTCATAAAAAAACGTATTTTTTAGATCTCTTTTGCCGTCCTTGTAGTCATTCGATAGCTTGAATCTCGAGTATTCGAAAGGTGTACTTCGTTTCATTTTTCAAATTCCTTATATCACGCTGTAATAGTAAGCAGAAGAATTTTATTCCACACTGAAGCATTTTTTGATGAGAAATCTTTTCCCTGAAAAAATTCAACATTTACCCCGTAGCACAAATTCCGAAAAATTTAATAGTTTTTGATTTTCAAAAAAACTATTTTATTATGCTGTGCTAGTGAAATCGAGATTCACATGCGGTGCGCATACGTTGCACCGGTATGTGGATGGATTTCGTAGCGTTAGAATCAAGCCATCGCCATTCAATGTCCTATCGTTAGCTTAAATCCATGGAATTACAATGGCATGCTTGCGTTCAAAAAAAAGGCTCTTAGAGAGCTGTAGCAATAAGAATGAATTTGTGTTGCAAATTTAAGTACTTTTCGCTGGACACGGCTTTTCTCTCATTCTTTCGAATCCATTGGATAAAAGAAATCTTAGAGATTTCAGTAATTTGTTTGCTTTTCAGGAAAACTTCTTAATGTGTTACTACAGCTAAAAGAATATTGCGTACTGCACTTGGCGAGCATCGCACGCCACTTATAAATTGAACCGCGCGGTCGACATCACGCCGAGTGCACAACTCAGTATTCTTTTAGCTGTAACAGAGCGTTAACGTCCTTTTTCTTGAAAACCAAGAATATAATTGAAATTAGTGCGCTTGTGGTGCAGGAGTTACAGGTACTCAGCCTCGCACACGAGGTCGACCGCTCAATCTCACGCTTAAGGCACACTAAGCCATCCATCCCTCCGGCCTGGGTAAAATGGTACCAGACTTGTCTGACAGGATAAACAGTACTGACTCTGTACAACGAGAAGCTATCGCGAGTCATTGTAAGGGCCAGACATTCATTCATTCACTTTTAACGAAATTGAAAATTGAGGACGAATGCATGGCGCATCCCTCAGGGATTGATTAACGCCGAGAGCTTTGCCCATCTTAAATTACAACAGAAGCCGTTGTAATTGATGCTGTCGAATGTTCAGCGATGGTGTGAATAAGGAGCCGTGTCCAGCGAAAGATGCTTAGAGGTAAATTCATTTTCCTTCCAACAGTATACTATGAAAACCACTTTGAAAAAATACACCCTTCAGATCTGAAATTCAAGCTGATGAATAATTACTAAAACGTCAATGAGGAATGGAAAATGCGTTTTTGAATATGGCTGCCGGTGAGGAAAATTACCGAGAATACTTTTTTGGAGTTACATATTTTTGACCAATAGTCTGCATAAAGCCAAAGCTCCAAGCCTTTTACTAAAACACGATCGCCCTCCCACGCTCAGAATTCCTCCACTATTCATGTCTCTCAATATTTTCTTACATATATCAGCTCTAATTACTTGGAGGTAAAGGAATAGACTGATATAAACTTAGTTGTAGTGAAAATTATCGATGAACTGGTATCACAAGCAGTATGCTTTGTCATTTTTGATAAAATTCTCAATGTTCCTGATTTCCACTTACTACGACGATTTTTGGATTTTGTAAAAACTAGGGGAGATCGAAACCAGAGATCTTTATTGCGATATCCTTTGTAGAATTTAATACATTGATTGATTGCCAAACTCAGTGTGATTGCGTAGTTGAACAGCGGTTTTCTCTATACACGACATATATATCTGAGCCAAAAGCATATGAACGAGTAGGAAATTCGTGTTCTATCAAAACAACACAAGGATTTTAAAAATTTTTGCAAAACGGAAAAAACCCTAAATTAATCAACGAAAATTACCCAAATCGCTCTGCGCGTATCGATTTCTTTGGCGGTCCATTAGGGATAAACTGGATGTAAAACGTAATCCTCTTTTCGCTTTTACAGCGCTCTATGATAACCTTTCAAAAGGACAGCTATTGCTTCGAAATTGTAGAGATTGGGTTATCGAATGATTAGTATAAAATTAGCGAAAAGCTATCCACAGGTTCCAATAGAGCAAACAAAGCAATTTGAGAGCGAAACGTAATCCTATTTTCGCTGCAAATCGTTGTGATAGAAAGCTAAGCTTTGAAAATTTATTAGACGTTCACGAAAAACTTTGTTCAGCAAGTAAGGCCTTTAAATAATAGTGTACCTGCGCTGCCACACGCCGTCCCGAACCGATTACTGTCTTGAAGGTATCAGAAACCTCTACGACGATTAGTTTTTAAGGGTAGGATGATGTTTGAATATCTCCAAAAACTGCGCAGCCGATTGGTGTCACCGTCGTCATCTTGTTTTTCTCAACTCTCCCTTAATTCAATATTCCAACTACTATTACCCTCAGCATTATATTAAGTCTTCAACTAAGTTTCCGATCTTGATCCAAAAATTCAAAAATTCATCTTTCCAAGTAACTGAAAGTATCAAATAACACTGAATGAGGTGTTTTCCATCTGCTAAATGCAATTCCGCCAACGCTCCGTTCAAATGAGCAGATCCGGAAGATGGTGAAAGATGCAGGCAAGAAATGGCTCAAGGGCAATTGGATTCCGCACAATCTGACACAAGCTCAAAAGATCAAGAGAGAGCAAATTGCGCAAGCTCATCTTCGTCGTCATCGCCGCTCTTCGTTTCTGAACTGAAATGTCACCGTTGATTTCAAGTGGATCTTCTTCAAGAGCCGGCGTCGTCAAAATCAGTGGTTGCCACTACGTCAGCAAGACACACCAACACCGGGACCATATCGAGTTACGCCATAAGCAATGTTAATCATTTTCTAGGACCGATGTGGGCCGATTCATTGGGACTTGTTGCAAGCCGGTCAAATCATCAACGCTGAGCGATATTGTCAGCAACTGGACCGTTGCAATGAGGCAATTGCATGTCACCGCCGTCGCCAAGTCATTTTGCTTCAAGAGAGTGCAAAGCAACACGTCGCCAAGGAAACAAGGAAGAAGTTGACGAAATTGTGCTGGGAGCACTTGGATCATCGGCCGAATTCGCCAGATCTGTCTCCGTCCAATTTCGACCTCAATAGAACATTGGAACACTGGTGGACTCTTGCCCAAAAGTTTCGGCAAAACATCAATCATCTGCATCGAAAATTGAGTGGTTGGCTTGTATGGAAAAAATAGTGAGTTTTATGATCGCGGAATTGATTTGTTGCCGGAGCCTTGCCAGAATTGCATCCAGGCAGACGGAGAATACTTCAATTAATGTTAGTTGATACTTTCGATTACTTGGAGAATTAGTTTTTGAATTTTTGGATTATGTTTGGTAACTTAGTTGGAGGCGTAGTATTACAAACGTGCTTAGACCCCATGATTAACATCGATTATTCGTTTCTATACAATGGGCACATTTACTTGATCAGCCTCAAACGGTGTTTCGCCACTGTGAAATGTCATTGCATCATGTAAAGGTCACGTGTGAAGAATAAAGGCTCGTCAAATAATCACAAACATTTACTCACATGACTGTAAGCTTTTGCGGAAATGTCTTTATATTACGAAAAATATAATGCGAACGACTGAGCATAATCGCAGCTGTTTAAAGGGGAATGATGAATAGTCGAGTTGACGTTGACACGTTTGACGATGAAAGGACAGCAATTGTGTGAAAATGGATTTAAATATGGATACCCAGTGAAAATTGATACGTGCTCTATGAAAATAGATTCGCGGAAGTACTATTCGGACGAGTGCGTGCCGATCCAGGAGCTAGTACCTCCTTACATCGCAGATTCGGCCTTCCTCTTCCATATAATGTTGTCGATGTGCTTGGATAAATTTCTCTTTATTATTTCCTTCTTTTTTTTTTGTCTTTTTAACCTTTCTTTTTGATACACTTGGTTGTGTTATTAACAGGTTTTTGACAAGAATCACTCAGAAACATAACTAGTTTTATGAAAGCACGGCATGGGAATTATTAGCTCGTCTTCTTCTTCAGTGAAAACGCAGAAAAATCAAATCGCACAAATCTGACAAAAAAAATAGCATATTCTTAAGCTTCGAACTTTATTGCTCTAAATAACCCTGTTCGTTTTGGGAAAATTAACCAAATGGCTAGTTTTCGTGTTCTGAAGTGCATCTCAAACTTTTAACAGGTTTTTTCTAAATACAATTCTCCGAACTTAAATTCCTTCGCAGATCTGCCAATTTCCATCTCATGACGTCATCACAAGAGGTCTAAAGTCTTGGAAAGAAAAGACATCGAGGAATATGACAAGAATGTGGAGATTCCTCTCAAATAGGTCACATAAAATTGAGCCAGTGTGTGGATCGCTCTCATCAAAGTAAATAATTGCTCCTCAGTACTTTTTATTCTGAGCAGAAATCCTAAATGTCAGAATTCCTAAAGATTAGAAGAAGTATTGTAAACTGTAACTCCTTATTTTGTTCGATTTTAGAGCAGTGCTTTGATGGAATAACTTGATATGTAAGCATGCCTAGTGATCATTAAAACTTGGAGCCTCAAGTAGTTGTAGAAAGCGTCTAGGTGAAAGTGAAACGCGTGCTCTACCCCCGCTTGAGGTTCTCCGTATTCCATATCACTCAGTATTCTTGGATACCAAGAATTAGACCCTTATTACTGCTGGTGCTTTCTTCCGCAGTGAGCTGTACATTTCCAGTGTTTTTAAACGGTTTTATTTTGCATATTATTTTACTTTGTTCCTCCTTGTTTCGAACCTACTCTTCATTATCATTTCACAAACCCGTCTCCCACATCCATTATCCACATCAGACGAATTGTTGTATTCGATTCGTTTCCTCCCGTCCATCATCCACGAATGTCTTCACAACTTCCGATGTGGTTTTGTCTGCTACTTGAGGATTTTCCTTTCTTCATGAGTATCGTTAAATACTTGTTGAGTCAATTCTACCTGAAGTTTTCAAATATACAAAGAATTCTCAAATGAATCAAACGGAATGAACTTATTCCAAACAAGATATCAGTTTCCCACCTTCGCAGGTATGAGGAGCTTGATGAAGTCGAGGCATGATCAAACCGGCGCCGTATTTGTGATGATTGCAACGTCACACCATGTTACCCACGCCTTTCAGATGGCCCATCTTTACTAGTCACTCAAATCCTAGAATTGTTTTAATCGCTTTGCTTCGATGTCTTGCAACGGCTGCCCAGGGAGTTGGTCGCATTCCCGTCGATTGATATGTTGAATGCAAGTCGCATGTGACATTAATAGCATAACAGCCTGCCAGGACGATTTCAAGATTACCTCTCTGTGGCTGGCCTCCTTTCACGACGGTAGCGATCTGGGTTAAAGCACTCTTTGTTAAGCCTAGTTATTAGAACATCGAAATACTTTTTATCAAGAGTGACCATAGTGAAGAAGTAATGATTGCTTACCGATAATTACTGTTACGGAACTCGATAGCCTATATAGGCGCTAAGTAGGCTCTTTAGTGCTAAGCGCTAATATGTTCCTTGTCACTCAAGTTCTAGCCTCCTAGTTTAGTTGCACTATGTGTAAGCAAGTTAACAATTAATATCGAATGAATGCTGATTATCTTTTCAGATTGCTCAGCTTATTTACTTGAGGTTTTGCAGAATACGTATTTTGACACCTATCAAAAAAAGTCATCATTTAGTCTGATTTTTTGCCCAGATATTTGAATGTCCTTTGAGTCCGTCGACTATGATCGTGGCCGTCACTAAATGGGACCGCTGTGGTTGTTGATTAAGACGGAACCGGACTCGCTCGTCTTGCAGCTCTTTGTGTTAGTGGAGTGGTGATATTTGACCATGGCTCACTTCGAACGCCCGCCCTCCGTCCATTCACACTAACCTCGAGGCTTTTGCATACATTTCTTATTGTTCCTCACTATACTATACTTCCATCTTTCTGCAGCTTTTTAACGTCACATTGTTCTATTGATTTGGCGGCGCATCAAAACGTCGAAATTAATATCCATTAGACTTCATTGACAAATGAGCCACTTAAGTCAATTCATCATCGCACATAAGCGATCTTCTGAGAAACGTTGACGAAATCTGAATATTATACTGCTGTCTCTATTATTCTATATTGTTTCAAGTGATTTTTATTCCACAATAGAGGATATTTGAGAATGTATCCGAGCATTTTCTATGCTCTAAGGTTCAGTAGTAAATTTCTCGAACAATGGTCTCCAGTGTAGATTTCAGTAGGTATCGACTATTCAGTATTCCAAGGAATTACCATTGTAGCGCCATTTTTCACTCGAAAAACTCTTATCTCATAAGGAATTTCCCAAAGTGTTTTTAAAATTATACAACTGGATGGTTGAAATGTTGAGACTTTACATGAATTGTTGCATGGAAATCCACGATGTGATCAAAATGAAATGGTGTACGACGACTCGACAGTAGCTGGATCATCGTCCATCAGCACACAGCAGCTCCAGAGGATTATCCCCGGATTCTCCACTAACGCGATCACCTGTGAATCAATCGGCATCTATTCCAAGTATGAACTGCTGCTGCTGATCGTTGATACGTAATTGAATTTTCACCCTAAACATTATTATTAAGGTTGTAGTTATGAATACACTAACTTCAGAAACTACACCCTTATCGAATATATTTGTTGTCAAGCCCTACGGATTGTTTTCCATTTGGATCAATATACTTGCGCAGATTTGAAGGAAGTACATTGAAGGTCATAGAAGCTTTCCTAGGTCTTCTTTCTCCTTTGCATTACCTCGTATCACCCACTGAGAAGTTCCGCTGATGCCTTGTTTTTAAAGCAGTCGTAGTCGAATAAAAAGCTTTGTAATAATGACGTTCTGCTTCGTCTCTGTCGTCTACACATTCTTTCTATATTCTCGTCAACTGTCTTTTTATCTTACACATCCACCATACATTAAATAAACCAGAAGGCACAGGCAAGTTATTGACAAGACAATTCTCACTCAAAGGAATAAAAATTGAGTGCCCAGAATTTGCCACACTGCCCGAGCAGATGTACATTGGTCATATTTGTTCAAGGGCTTTTGAACTCACGCCTCTCATGTGTTCATCAATTTCCCGATTACTGATATTGGTGCCATTGGCGTGCAAGGATATAATTCGACATATTTCCAATATCCCATGCACTTTTCCTCAATCTCGTCCTCCGCCTCCCACTTTGTACGGCGTCATTCTAGTGCAGTAGAAGATGCTGAATCATTCCTTATATTTCAACTATGCAATTCAATATTGAAAACTGACTCTCTTCGCCCTGAGTGACACCTTCATGCATTGATACTTGAGGCGCTACAAAGTTGTGTTGTGGCTTATCGGCTTGCAGTGGATGGCATGCGGGGCTGCGCACATATCTGAGAATAAATGAGATATTTGACGTGATAAAACATATTCTTGGGTGTTTCCGGTCTGCACTAGATCTAAAATACTACTTTTTATCCACTATCGCTTCATAAAACTGTAGTTTCTCTAAAGCTACTTTATCTATGGTGAAATCGAGAACAAAAGAGTAGAGCACACTATTACGTCAGCCTCATATAATCAATCACAGGATGGTTGGTGGTCAACACGATGAACGTTTAATTTTCGATATTCATTGTGAGTTTACATTTTGTGGTAAGAAGATCTTGTGTTGTTCGCCGACCCGATCATTTATCTGTAGTTACATTGCTACTACGATGTCGTCAATGATGTTTTTTGTGCAGATATTGAGCGACTGCTAAACCGATTTTGAACATTGTCACCAATACGTGGTGCACAAGATTTGTTCTTCTTGGTGACGTGCGCCAAATTCGAACCCACGTTTTTCACCTACCATTATTTATTATAATTTACATACAATAAGCACTTTTTTGCTCGCAACTACGCGTAAACAACGTCTGCAAAACACCTCAGTCTGCAGTGGATGAATCAAACATCAATGTCTGCTCGCCCGACTTCGTAGCAACCAGCTGTCTCATCAACGAAAAAGCAGCTCTTAAACGAAGAGTAAGAAGCACCTTCATAGCTTAACTATCACCCTCGTTACCGCATTATTTTTTTGCCTTTCGAATGATTCGTCGTACATACTTTACGCATGCCAGCGCTTCCCACATTTGACTTATCTCTTATCAAAAATCCATATAGGGTATCAGAGTTGTTGGATTTGAATGAATGTTTAGACTTGATTGTTACTTAGCGACTTTACCCCTTCTGATTTCGTGAATGCTGATCAAACTGATCCTGTAATCATAGGATAGGTTTGATAGAGGGCTCTCAGATATATTTCAAATGCATTCTCTAGTCTTATAGATCGGAGAGCTTCCCAGATTAGCCCGCTACCAGTACTCCAATTGCGGAGCGGTGCAGGAGGTAGGCGAACTTCACTGCTTTGAGATGAAATCGAACTGACCATTGTTTGCGTATGAGGCAAGCACCGGTGCACATTCCGCTGATAAACACTTGAGAAGTTGGAAAAAATCTCTCAAGACTGTAATCTTTCAGCTTTTTCGGGACTCTAATCGTAACCACAATCGTTGTAACAATCCCATGTTCTGGCTTATTAATCTTTACTGTGAATTATTATAATCGTTCATAACTAAGGTAGCTGCTTAGCTCAAGTTTTCGAAAGCATGAGATGGTTTGGATGGACAAAGAAGAAAGGAGGAAAAGAGTCTGACGTAAGGCACCACATGTGCTCATTTCGTGTTTATTTCGAATATCGGCAACCTCCAGTATGGTAGTGATCGGCAACGTAAATAGCGGCGAATAGTTCGTCTGCAGTTCTGCACAAAATACACTTCATTGATGGACGTTACTGATAAAATGTCAACCCCAGCTGAACCACCAGTTGCGTCCTGTTAATTGTCAAGTGACTCGATCGGACACCACCAAAACTTCCATTCTTTCCTACTGCGCAGAGACCATCCATGTCTAACGTCCTTGTTGTGGAGAAACGTTGAGCATTATATCTTCCAAGGTTTTTCGTGAAGAAATCCGACCATTGAGTTGGTGGTTTCCCTCCTTCATAATCGGTAAAATCCGGTCAAACTCGTAATGATCAAGAGTTGATGCGCTTTGAGTGTAAAAAAGTGTAAAGTGAGTGTAAAAGTCCTTTTTCATGTTATGCAAAAATTGAATGAAATAAGTGCCCGTTAATTTTTCATTTTTCATGTTATGCGAAAATAGAATGGAATAAGTGCCCGTTGTTGACTGTTCATCAATGTTCAAATATCGAATTTTTTCTGAGTTGTTTCAGATATTTGTTTTCAAATCAGGGACAAATTTTCTAGATTTTGTACCTTTAGCGTTTCCTCCAACGTATTTTTATATATATTTAAAAGTTTGTACGATCACTTGAATTGATGTAGGTGAAAGTGATACTGTCAAAATAGTTGCTTTATATCGGTTCAGTTATCCCATAACGTATCGTTCAATCACACACAGCATCGCATTAAAATCACCATTGACTGAATGATCGATAATCAGCTTCAGCTCATCTGGTTCCTTGCAGTCATCGTTCGATTGTTAGGCTCACAAAAGATGAAGAATCTCGAGATGAGCTTGTGGGGCTTGAAAGACGCACTCAGAAGGGAATGACTGCCGTACCCGGGTGCACTGTATTGTGCGAGCGGCACATTAGTTATCCTCAATGATACGTGACTTTCAACTTCTTTTACTACTTTTGATTATTAAACGAAGTTTCACGCGAGCGTGAGAAGAAATCTGAAGGAGCCAATAAGTCGAAGTTGATTAACCCATTGCTTACTAAGAAGTTTTGCACACTTTGTTAACGCTTCACCGCGGGCGTAATCTTTCACCATGGCTTAATCCCCGGGTACGAATGTGCGGGTTGTAATTTTTAAATGTTCTTTTTTATACTGTCCTTTTGCTACATTTTATTTTTATTGTTAATAACAAATATTATCTCCGTTTTTATTTTTGTGTATGATTTTTGTTCGAATGTCGGTTGAAATGCTTAGTGATAAGGAAGTGAGAAGAGATACAGCGCAGTCAAGAGAGTTAATTTCCAAAGGAGCGTGCACCCGCATTTGGCTCACGTGGCCGCGAAGGTACAAGTTTTTGTGAACTATATAATGTTCTAAGACGTCTGAAATAGTTCAAATCATGTGGCTCGAAAACGTACTAGCTATAGATCTCGTCGCTCACCCCGAGCCAACCACCCCGTCACATCACGCCAGCATTAACAAAATGTTCCCGAACTGTTTGGGAAGAGCTACCTCTGATCCACGAAGCCTAGCAACTGATGTGGTGAAGACTTTGGAGCAATGTCACGACTAACACATTTCTTCGGACAGAATCAACTCGACTACCATTCAAGGTGAAGAGGAGCGACAGTCCTCAAGTATCCGTACTCTCTAGCAAATCCATGGTTATTTTGGACAGTAAATGCGCAGAGACGAAGTGAATGAAAGCTAGGATGCCAAAAAAAATGTCGACTCATTTGGAGAAAAAATAAATAAAACCAACCAAAGCTCAATGAGTTTTAACGAAATCATGTTATCAAAAGTTTGTTTTCAAATTCGAATTGTTTTCGAATAGATTTTGAAACCTCTGGAGATATATACCGAGCAGGCCCAATAGTTTCAAAACAGTTATTCACTTCCAGATATAGGTTTTCATAGAGTTATTGGAAAATTGTTGGAGTTAGGGGTGGTATTCACGGCATGTTGCTGATCACGGTAACATTCCAAAGCGTATCTATACCAGACTAGGCTGTAATTCATGCAAGACCCTCCGATTTATAAACTCATTTGATACTCCTCATCACTTCTAACATCAAAAGATTTACTTCTGAAACTACTAGTTAACATGGTCTGCGTTGCTGGAAAAAAATCAAACACCATCTCACCGAGGTTGCTCTTGCTCCACAGTTCATTGATTTACTTTTTCTCTGGGTGGAGTGGAAGTTTAATTCAGTGGTTTTACCATGAGAAGCTGTTCCAAGTTGGTAGCAAATGCTACTGCTCAATAAACATTATTACCACCTCGGAACAAGTTAAGATAGAACTATTGATTTATTCTGACTATACTAAGGTTAATCTATAGTCGGTCTTAGAAAGTTGAATTCGGCGACTATGGCCTACATAACCGAGGTTCTTTCTGTAAAACTTTTCTGAATTTTTACCGACGCTGGCGTGGTAGCGGAGCACATCTGTGTGAAGAGCGCTACAACCTTCAAGCGAAGTGCTAGAGCCTGTATTGATGCATTTTTACTTATGAGTAGCATACTAATCACCGAGTTTTTCATAAAAGGTTCAACTATCTATGGTAAGGCTTTCTTCTCACCCCGATCGGTCTGACGTTGTTGTTGTTCATCCCTATAGTTTGTATCGTCATCCCTACAGCAGAAGCGCGAGCACCCATCATAGGTTTCTCGTCTGTCCTTGCTTGAACAGCCGCAGGATTACCTCCTTGGAACGACCTCGAAACCCCAGTAAACTAACTTCCTGACGTGCGCTGTACGAATACAGGTGTTTGTTTATATTCTAGACTCGATACATTAGAAAAGTGATAACTACAGAGGTGGCTACAAATTGAAGGCTAACTAAGTCGAATTCAGTCAAATTAAACGTCAAAGCAAATTCAGGGAAAAGTAATTCTGCTGGGTCCTTGAAGTCACTCGATTGAAAAACTTTGTTTCAAGAAATTTTGAAAATCTTCAGAGAGCGAAGAAAACGAGAAACATAATTGAGAATAAATCGATCAAAAGGAATGACTGCAAAAAGAATAAGAATGAACAGCTTTTTATGCTGTAATTTGAATGTATTAATCATTCACTGACCACCTTACATGAATCGCATACAGGGAACAGAATGACGATGACAATATTGTGACAGTTCAAACCAATTATAAAAATATCGATGACTAAGTTCTCAGATAAGAAAGTTCGGTGGTGAGAGAATTTTAGTTTTTCATCCAGACGGCATTCATTAAAGAATTTGAATGAAGAGATTTCGATGTGGATCAAGCAGAAACGTAGACGTCGATGAACAAAAAGTGACCAATAAGTTTGTTTTCATATTTCATTACCAGCATTTTTTACGACCCCATTTCTGGAATTAACAGTGTTACATTTCAAGACGTCTTATCTATAAGTTCTAGAGTTGCATCTCGCATATGCTGTAATTTTTTTGTCGTTTTTTCACCGTTCCCGCTATAAGGAGACAATAGGGTATGTTTCACTTGTTAAGCGCTTCTAGTTCTAAAACAAACGTAATCAGAATTAAATAATTTTCCATAGAACTAAAGATGATGGGTTGTAACAAATCAGCTTTTCGATTGTCTTCTGTATAACTTGCAACACACCTAATCATCATTTTACTAGAATGACCATGGATTTGTCTCTAGAAACATGAACAGCTTTATGTCTTTGCTATTTCATCCTTTTATTTTATTGTCCTTGCCCAGAATCTATTCATAAATTGCTAGCAAAGCCATACGATGACTTATCTAATGCTAGAAAAGGTTCTAGATAACCCAATTAAGTATTGTTTCATTGAGGTTGTTCCTAGCGGAGGAAATAGACTCGTTTCAATTCGTCACCAAGTAGTATCCTTCTAACCGCGAAGAAACTAATGAAGAAAGTCTGAAAGATTTTTTCATGTCAAATTGAATAAAAGATTGTCATTCCTGCATACTGACTCATTGCTTTCAGTAAAAAATAACATAGAGGTCGAATCGCCGCAGCATCTTACCGTAACTGTTATCAGAATGCTTTAATAAGAAAGAATTCATTGCTGCAAACAATTGCAAAAGAGGAATGCAATATATCGAGCAGCAACTTTTGTATTTTCTTAAGTAACATGAAACGACGGAAAGCATCTTCAAAATATATGTGCTCACGTAAAAAGTATTTGTAGATGAGCACCCACCATCAACGTGTCAAGTGGTTTCATTTGATCACGACCACTTGAGTCTTCGTTGACATTACAATAAAGCATTCCAATAGCTCATCATATCCAGCTCTGTAAACATTTTTAACGATAACATCTCTTCCGTTCAATAAAAACCACAATTCCATTTCGTGCATTTATTTTGCACACAAGGAAAATAAAGGACACCATGGAACAATATTAGGAGAACCGAATTATTTTTATTTTGACGAATGCTCGACATGATCGTGGAATATTCACGATATGTAGGAAACATTGTTTTTATGATAGCGAATCAGTCGAATATACAACAATCATCTCCAAAATTTTGAGCTTTTTTGCCTTCGTGCTGCTGTGAATGTGAAATTAGACTAGTAGAACAAAATCAATGCACTGTACATTGCATTAATCTCAAGTAATTTTTTTTGCTTTTGCCCATATTTTTTATGGCATGGTACGATGCAAGATGCGAAAGGAGGTTTGAGCGAAATCTGGGAACTCGGACGGAAGTAAGTGAAGTCTCAGTTGGCAACCAAACCACACCCAAACCACACGCTTCAGCGTAACCATCTTCATGACTGTCCTCATAGAGGGAATACGAAGTGGCTATCAAGCATCTACACTAAAAGAGATTATTTGAGCAATATCAGAAATGCTCAGTCGATTCACTTTAACGCAAAACAACTGTCATATTTCAAAAGTTTTGGATCAAAGGGAATTTTCAAAAGAAGAAAAAATTCGAAAGCAAAAATAAAAACTCACTAATACAAACACAAGAAGCGCGATTAATCTTTTTATGAAAATCGTTTGCGCAAATCAACGACAGCATTAAATATCACTTGGCTCAACTAATTTTTCGTGTAAATGTTCTATGATCGAGGAGCTATTGTCATTACACAGTAATCGATAAGGAGTAGAGGGAAAAATAACTACGTCTCATGAGTATCTGAAGTAGAAGTGTAAAAAACACTGGATTGGGACAGCGAGGGAATGAATGAGTAGGAGAGCGTTAACAGTTGAACTAGCAAATTTTTTTCAACTACGTTTATAATGAGAAGAAAGTGGTACGTCACCTCTACATTTAAAATGTATAAAAATACCATTTAATTTGAACTAGCCAGCAAGGTCTCTGTCCATTACTATAAGGCGCCGTATCGGCTCAAGGCGCTCCGTTCGCCGCAGATCAAAAACACTATTCTCAAAAGAAGTCGATTATAAAATTGCCATAAATCGTTTTGATAAGGTCCAATTAATCATCTGCCCTCTTTCGAAAAGGCACCTTCAACTGATGCCACTTCTCAGTGCTGTGGTATTGAACTGTTGAGAAACAAGAAAACTTAGGTTTATTTCCATTAACCGGGGACAAATGAATATTCGGCCCTATTCGCTGGACAGGAACTTTTCAAAAAGCTAAACCTCTGCCTATGCTGGTCGTGTGGCCGGTCTTTTGAAACATCCTTTTATAACGCTGTCAAATCCAAAATAAAACTGTGTATACGTCGGCCGCGCAAGTCAACTATTACTTTGCTGGATACACGAAAACCACATAAACGTGTAGAGAAAATTTTAAGTAGCAGAATCAAGCGTTTAATGTAGAGTTCCTTTCAAAGCGGAAGAACAATTCTTAGTTGAATAACAAAAATCGCACATCATTATGACTCGCCGAAGGGCCAATCGATCGACGGCCGTGTTGATTCCGTCGCGCCTGCCCTGCGTCCCGCCCCTCCTCCTCCCCGTAGTATAGCCCAAAACCCATGCATGCGTAAGTGAATTGATCTTGTTTTCCTTGCTGCACCGCAAAGAAACGATCCTTCCACAAAAAAACAGTGCACTGAAATCTTCAAACCTTACACTACTGAAGGATACGGTCCTAAAGAAAGAACTCTGCTTTGCGAGAAAAACCAGTGTGTGAAACACAAATGTTTTCTTCTTGAAGCGTATAATGCAGACGTTTTTGAAAAATGGCCACACATAGCTCCATCCAGAGATTTAAGCTTTCGAATGATTACTGACATGCTTATATGAAAGTTCTTGTCCAACGATTTGGGTCGAATAATCATTTGTCTCCGGGTAACCAAAATATCTTACTTAAAGCACTCGGTTTTTTGTAGCGAAAGCGTGCTCTACCTTAGCTGATGACCTCACACAGAAAACTGGGCGGTTGCTCTGAGGCATAAAAGGTTCACAGGTGCTCATTTGAAAAGATCAATTGTGGTTCAGCTAAGTGTGAAGCGCTCAAAGGAACCACACATTGTGAAGGGTCAATAAATTAGGTTATATAAAGGTGTTATTGTGAAGAAATAAAATGCTTTCTCTCAAGTAGTGTTGTCAGAGCGAGTGCTCAAATGGAGTTACCACTAAAATGCCTTTGTACACCGTCGAATCGCTAGGAGAATTGCCTCAATAACGGTGTACGTGTGCTGGTGTGATGCATGTTCTCACAAGAAGCGTTGGCGGGAATTCCTGTTCAGTTCAATTCAATGTTTTTCTTTGCTGCTCTCACTGTGAGACAATTTATTGCAGAGGTAATGAAATTGGTTTTTAAAGTAAAGAAAAAAATGCTGAGCTTAATTAATGGTGGGCATATGCTCCAAGATTGTTTCATTTTACTTCATAAAGGCAATTATAGCATTTTCTTTATGTTGAGTACCAGACCACATGACAAGTTGGCTCAAATAATAATAAAAGGAACTATTGAAATTTGAGCGTGGTCTTATTAAAGCACTCGAATTAGAGTACAATATGATAAAATTACCAGCAAAAGAGCAATCGAGTGCGCAAACACTGTGTATTAGGTGAAATTTCGCTTGACATAGAGTGTAAAACGTTCGTCTTCAATGACTCTTTGTAAGAGAGTAGAGCCTTCGAGAGAGCTGACTATAAAATATCGAAAGACGACGGGTTTTGCCCGAATGACGAGTCTGAAAGGACGAAACACGTGTATCGGGCTGTACAAGAGCCCTTACCAGACCACATGACAAGTTGGCTCAAATAATAATGAAAGGATTTATGTTGAGTTTCAAAAACGTTTGAACAAAGGGTCGCTAGATTGCCTGCAGTGCAATAGCAAACAATAGAATCAAGTTGGTTAATAGCTCTTGTCCACGTAAATCCATGATAAAACATCACGTGTCCATTCCAAACGGTTTTCAGCGTCTTAATGTTTGCAGCAGTGTCCTGTGATCATTGCTCGTCAACGTAAGGCGGAACATCATACTCCGTGCTTTAGGTGACTTGCGTGAAACAAGGTATTCTCAGCACTCTCTAGGAATCGTGCGATGTGGCTCTCGGTCTACATCCTGTTCATGTCACGCCACAGAGCGAGGTCTGATCAACCTACCCAGGCACTCATTCGACTCCGTTCTAGGCCCACTAAACTCTGCCGTTACGTCACAGTACAATGCAGTAACTTCAACAAATTACGTTCAAGTTTTGAAATTGATTTCATATGAGAGCTTATCAACTAGCCGCTTTGCAGGGATCAATTTTTTCGAAAAAGGAGGAAACCATGAATAAATGTTGAAAAGTTAATGCTAGCACAAGAATAACAGAAAGAACAAAGGCATATCGGGGTAAAAAACATGTTGTAATTAGTGGTGATAAGAAGCATGATTATGCGACTAAGACGCAGAGATCCGCTAGAGTCATATTCATCCAGGATAGGAATAGAGGCTGTCCAAACAAAGGATGAGCAACGAAAGAGAAAGAGATGACGAACACGTAAAAGAATCAAAGGGAAACGGGAGATAGTTGCAGAGAGAGGGAATAAACGAAAGAGAATGGTCACACATACAAACACATTACAGTCAATGAGAAATAATAGAATGCATTGTGCTTCGTGATTGAGACTCTCTCTCCCGTCACTACAGTGGATAGGACAACAATGAGGACGATAGATGGCATCGGTGACTGACTGACGACTGACTTGACAGCGTTGACTGTAGGCAACCAACTGCACACAGACAAAAGGGACGCCGCCATTATTATCATCATCAGTTCAAACAGGTTCTCTATATGTACTTGCTGTTAAGTTTATTGTAGTGAAGTACTTTGCATGCGTAAAGATACACCATCATGAACTGATGATGACTTGCTAAAGTGATGAGCGTCATATTCACAAGGAGTCAAGCTTGTCCTAATATTTCAAGCCTTGGAATATGACAGTTTTTAGAACCATTTTGGCATCGAGAGGAACCATGATGATCGTCATGCATCTACGTTACTTAGAAATGAGTCAGAGAAAATTGATATACGTGAAGCGATGGGCAAAGTAGACAGCAATGTCAAGTTCAAAAGCTGCACGGCACAGCAGTGTCTATATTTCATCTGCGAACGAAGTTTGGAGGAAGAATTCCTTAAATATTTCTTGACACCTCATTCAAGAAAAGGTGGTTAGTGTTATTACAAGTCCGTTAACTGTAGGAGCTGATTTGATCACCATCATAACTGCGTCTCTTAGTTATTAAATGACAACATTCATGCATGAAAGCGAAAAAGTAGTTTGGTAACTTTCTAAATTAAGGCCTGTACTTGCTCGCATGAAGAAAAAAATACAGAAAGAATCAGCTGGCCCATCATGATCTTGTTTTGTACCTTCGAAAACATCATTTATTCTCCCTTTATCAATGTCCTTAAACAGTTGATTACAGGGATAAGCGACCTTTTACTAAGTACTGGCGAACAGAGAAAAGTAAGGAAAATTAGAAGTAGATTGAAGGCTACTAGAGAACATGCACCATTATACTGGACTCAAGTGGATTCAAGCAATAAGACTCGATGTTTGTTTTGCTCCGAAATGACATGTCCTTTTTATATACACATAGTATTCAATTATTCACGTGAGCTAATATAGTTGTATGTGGTTGTTTGTATGTGTGTATGGTGTGCGTGTGTGTGTGTGTGTGTGTGTGTGTATATATATATGTGTGTGTGTGTGTGTGTATGGTGTGCGTGTGTGTGTGTGTGTGTGTGTGTGTGTGTGTGTGTGTGTGTGTGTGTGTGGTGTGTTTATATATGTATGTGTGCATGTGTGTACGTGTATGTATGTTTGCGTATGGGAGGTGTGTGATGTACGTGATTTGTGTGTATGTATGTATATGCGTAGAGCGCATGTGGCGCAGTGGTTAGAGGTGCTCTGCGTCGCACACGAGGTCAATGGTTCGATCTCGCGCTCATGGCTTACCAAGCCATCCATCCCTCCGGGGTCGGTAAATTGGTACCAGACAGGTCTCAAGCTTGTCTGGGAGGATAAGCAGCACTGACTCGGTTCAGCGGGAGGCCACCGCGAGTCATTGTAAAGGCCAGATGTGCATTCAAACACCTCAAACGAAGTTAAAAATTGAAGTCGAATGCATGGCGCATCCCTCAGGGATTGATCAACGCCGAGAGCTTTATCCTTTATCCTTTATGTATATGCGTAAATGTGGGTGGGATGTACAGATCGCTTTCTACATGTCAACTGGGAAACAGCGTGCATAGTCAGGAGCATGGCGAATATGTGGAACGGGACATTGTCAGAATCACTTTTGGAATCAGAGCTTCACATCTTTTCTAGGAAGTTTCTGGAAGCTGTTCATCAAATTTATTCCACTCGTTGTCGAAACGCCTCTCATTTTACTTGTGGGTGCTCCTAAGAAAATTTCAAAGAAATGCTCGGAAAGAAATGTCTCTATCTGTGAAAGCAATGAAATAGCAATGGAATGAAAGTAGTAACAATGAAAAAGCCACAGTGAAGCGTCGTGGTAGGAGATCAAACCAGGAACTTTCACTGCGGACTGCTCGTAGCGGTACTATTGTGACAGCTGGCAGAGAGGATTAAGGCAGACAGTGATTCATACACTCGAATTAGAATTGCGGAGGAGGTGAGGCAGACCGTCCAGCCTCGCCAGTCAGACCCGCAGGGGTTGGGTTCATGGTCCCGAATGGGTTAAAAACATATTTTGCAGTCCCCTGTTTGAAACAGACGGTTCCATACTAACTGGTGACGTAGTGGTGTAAGGTGGAATCTCTACAATTTCGCGAAATTTCCCGAAACTTGTTTTTGAGGCATGTTTTAATTGCCAGACTTACTTCTCTTGATATGAAAGTAGTTCCAAAATCAACTCAATCACTTGAGCTTGATGTACTGCTGTGCCCCCCCCCCCCCCCCCCCCCCCCTCCCCCCTCTGAAGCCTATTTCTCGTTTTCACCCTAATGTTAGTGGCTGTTCTCTAGAGTGATGACCCACGGCAAGAACTGGGCTCCGACCTTGAACGTGAAGGCAATGAAAAGACTTGCTGCTAAATGTTGCCCCATTGACAACTCTCTCAAATAGACAGAAGATCTTCCTGGTCACCTATAGACTGAACACCTCAGACATACCCTCAATAGAGTGATAGATTTTGAGTCGACAACTCATGTTTATATACCTGATGATCATTTTTGAGCCACGCTTGTGCTCTGTTATGAGCACTTTCACAGTACAAACACGTGCTTCGGCCTTTAAACCTCGTCACTTGCACGGTGCCTTTCGTCTGAGCCAATTCCTCTTGAGAAAAACCCTTACATAGAGGATCGCAGACTAATATTACCCACCATCGTCAAGGCACAGTGCAACTGACGAGGCTGCAAGGCCGAAACACGTGCATTGCATTGTAGAAATGCACACGGTAGACCACATTCATGGCTCTAAGATAATTAGCAACAACTGCGATAATACGATGCTGAAAAACTGTGCTGTCCTGTATATCCAGTAGTAGGCCAAACCTTTAACGGTTGATTGTTGACAGATCGGTACCTTCTATCGCGGAAGGAGTGATAGCAGCACATGAGCGCCGATAGTTCAACTGGTTAGAGCGTGCCAAGTTGAATTGTGGGTTGAATTCTCATCTAAAATCCGTAGTTTTACAAATCACTCAGCTTTGTGGGATATATATTTGTAAGATTATACCACCTCTAAAAAAGTGAGAAGAATTTTTGTTGATTATAAATGCAACTGTTACAAGCCAATCGCAGATTTAGCTGTTTCTTGGCCTAAACAAAAGTCATAATTTGAGATCGGCAATTGCGACGACGGATATAATAACACTATCTCCATACATCGGTAGGCAATGTAAGTTTCTATGTGAGGCATATATGCATTCTATCTGATTCGATGCGATGTTTAATGGAGATGAATATATGGTACATCGATCGTGTTATCTGTTTTTTAGTTAACATCATGCTTTATGGGTAAAACATATTTGCAATTGATATTATAATTTCCATCACTACAGCCTGGGAAGACAAGCCTTTCAAAATAGCTACTAAGGAAAGCATGAGAACTTTGAGTGATGAAGAAAGATTATAACGATGTGCTGTGAGTAAAGATGGCGTTAAATTTGTTTTCACATCGATTTTCCTGAAAAATCCATTTATAGTTCTTGTGAAGATAAACCCTTGTCATTTTGCGTTCAATAGTCTAATCAACAAAATTCGACTGTGGTTGCTCTTGTAGAGTAGGTTTTTGAAGCCAGTGGTAGTTTGGCTGGATTATTCAATGATTTGAAGAGTTAATGTTTTAGAGTTGAGCAAAGAGTATTGAGAAAAAGAAAGATGGTCTTTCGAGTTGTGAGAAGGTTTCAAAGCTTTGCTATTAAGAGCAAATCAACAACGAAAACAACAACAACTACTCTTCAAGGTACAGGTCACCACTGGCCACGACTTTCTACCATTCTTCTTCTTCTTGTGAGCATAGTTGAATTGGTACAGCCTTGTTGAAAATGGTCCGCTGCGAAACATTGAGCTCTTCAGTAAAATTACGGGTGCTCGATGAGGGCTCAGCATCCAAAACGGCTTGCAGGCCACTTCGTTCCGAAACGGATGGCCTGCCAGAGCGAGACCTGTCTTCGAGATCAAAACTGCCTATCTGGAATCGTTCAAACCATGTACCCATAGCTGATTTTGTCGCCGTACCAGCACTTTCAACCTAATTTATCTCATCGACGTCTTCAAGGATGATTAAACTTTTTTTCAGAAATGGCGGATCGACAGACAAATCGCACTGTTCAGTAGGTATTTTAGAGCCGAAATTAATCAGGTAGATAAATATATACAAAACTGGTAATAAGGAATGGCACATTGATGTCAAAAATAAAGCTTCAACAAATTTTTCATAGCTTTCTGCTCAACTAAATGCTAAAATAGCGCACGAAAACCCGACAGATGATCACTAAAATGAAGCGTTAAATGGTGGGTTCTTTTCCGCTAGCTCTTTCCTGTTTCGGCCCGTTGGAAAAAACAAGTTTTCTTGGTTTTTCCAGAAGATTTGGTAGTCAATGAATGGCTTAACACATCACGACAATTCTAATCGCACATTTTATTTTTGAAAATGTCTGTAACAGTACAAATGAAATTTTGTTTCATACTCGAATACTTTTCTCTGAATAAAGTCTTTCATTTGAATGCTCTCAATCTTTCGACGGACAGAAATCTCAGAAAATTCAATGATGTAATTGTTTTCATGGAAAGAATTATTTATTGTTTTCCAACTGTCAAGAGAAAACTGGGTTTGACAAATATGGATCATTTCCGTTATTAGCATCCTTTTTCGAGCCCTTGAGAAAAGCGGATTCTCTTGTTTTCTAGAGCTCTGGTAGTCATTCGATAGTCTAGACCTCGAAAATTTCAACGGTGTGCTTTATTACTAGTATAATTTTTTAATGCGCTGTCACAATAGAAGTAAAACTATGTTTCACACAAAAACATTTTTTTTGCTAAAGCAAAGCTTTTCCTCTAGACTTCTTGTAACCATCCGATAATAAAATTGTCGACAATTGTAATGGTAAATATTGTTTTTTCGAGACTTTTTAGTGCACTGTAGTAAGCAAAAGAAAAATAGGTCTGGCGCAGCGCGACATTGCCACCAGACCATCACGCGTTTGCCGGTAGTGTGGACAGGATTGCGCCACATTGGCACCAAGCCATCACTCCTTCCCAGAACCTAATCTTTTCTGGATTGTTACAGTGCATTAAGAGGCTCTTTTCGAAAACTACATACGTTATTGAAATCGTTCAGAAAAATTTTGGCCAGCGGAAAACGCTGTGCAGAGGAATTTTATTCTTACTGTTACAGCGCAATAAAAAAGAATTTGAAAAAAATGAGGACACCGTCGAAATCTCATGGTCTGAGATATCGAAAAAAAAAATTCCAACACTCAAAAAAACCAATAGCATGTGTTTCCAAGGGGTTTAAACATGGTGCAGAAAACGGAAAAGCATCAAATGACGTAAATGGTAATGAAGACGATCCATATGATATTGGTATATACTGAACAAGAAACACCAGTAAAATCATATCAACAGGAAAAAACGAAAACAGCGCCGGCTAGTAGGTTGAACAGGTTTGCTGAGTCAAAGTGTGTGATCCAAGAAAAGCGTAATAAAAGAAGTCAGATTTTGAGTAATATTTTAAACGCAGTGAGTTCGGAACAACTTTGCTATTGCAAGAAAAGATAGGATTGTTGGAGTGGACAAGAGAAAGGAGTGATGAAAAAACGATGGCATATTGAAATCACGAAATAATAAGATAGGTGGTGTAGTTTGAGTTAAGATTTATTAGGGTGACCAGAGTGAATCCAGGGAGTGAAAATAACACAATTCACGGATGGCCGCCTATAATATCATTTGAAACTATGTTAATAGTTTCAAGTCGCACCCAAACAGTTACAGTTAGAAGTTTATCTTTATAAAATTGATCGGAGGTGAAATTAGCACTCATACCGCATAACTTCACTTGGGCGATCTTCCTCGGCCAGTCAGTTGGTTGAGCAGTTAGAGAAATTCTTTTTCTCATAAGCCAAGAAACTTCGCTCCATTCCAGGAAAATCCAAGACTCTTATTACGCTGTGGAAGACCAAGCTCGGCTATATCACGAATTTAGCAGGAATCATCCTTGATTGGAATTACAATTGCTAATAAGGAGAAGAGTTGACAGTTTCTTATGCTGCTGCTGAGTCCATACCAGAATAAGAGGATGACGATGTTGTAGAACAATGAAACAAAATGGTGGAGTAGGATGATTGATGTCACGTGGTGAACAGTTGTCTCATAATATAAAATAATTTTTTTAACGAAAACTAGAAATGTTTTTCTAGGCGCTCAAATGTGGAGCGAGCCTAAAGGTGATTCATTCTTCAACTGAATCATTCATTTGCCATAAAGATCTCTCTTCACCTAATATTTGTCCTTTATGAGTCAATTGTATTTCATAGTTTTACAGGAATGAAAAGGGCTCTTCATTGATCCACGAAAAGGTGAACCTTCACTAGTTGTCGGTTGTTTCTTGAAGAATTCGGTGACATATACTACTTTCGTTCTTCTCCCTATTCCCTTCTTCATGTTCTTTCCTATGTTTACTGATGTTCAATATAAATGTAGGGGCGATCCCCGTGATCAATAAATCACACAGTTCGATATATCACCCGTATCATGGGCTTTTCAAAAGGTTTGTTTTAGTGTTCCTTATGCGAATTTCAGGTTTTTTTTTTCGCGCAGTTTCGTTATTTGAGCACTTCTTCTGCTTCATTGGTACCTCTTGAAATGGCGGTAATGTTGTCAGTGAAACGAATGTTTGATACAGAATTTTCATAATTGCCTATACCCCTCTAATTCTGATTGATTAACTTTGATACCCACATCAATGTGCAACAAACAGCTTTGGTGATGTTGTGTCGCCTTGTTGATCTCCTTGTCGTTTGGGGGCGACGAGTGGAACGAGCCGATGGAAAAGCTGTATTTTTGTGTGTAATTCCGATAACAGTGGTTTTTTTTGACGAAAAAACTTGGTAAAAGTTTGGAGTCCTTTGACAAGCGGTTTGTAATCTTTGATTGGATCCTCCTTTGCCTTTTTGTCGTGTAGGGGGAGGTATGTGTTTGAGAGTAACCCCATCGTGCACAATATGTCTTAATTTTCTTGTACGATAGCGGTACTTTTTTTCCATTTTTTTGGTAAAATGAAATTTTAACGTGGAAAAGACGATGCCCAACGCAAAATCGAAGAACCACTGAGGTGTCAGATAGACCTCATTTTGCTGTCGCAAAATTATGATTAATAATGTGAGCTGCTTTCTCAAGAATTTTCCAAGTACGTTGGCAATTTATCCTCTCGTCGAAGTAAATAAATTTCAATGAAAAAGAAAAGCTGCGGACATGGTTACTATAAGACGGCAATCTCTCATTTCGCTTTGTATTTCAAACTTTTCACTTAATCATTTTCGCTGGCTACTGCTAATCTGGCTATGATGTCTTCGACTTCAAGGAATTTAGAGAGGGACTTTTGATTATGGGTTCCTATTCTATTGCACGTCTTTAGACTGCTTTCATAAGCTGTGGACGCTGCCGAGGAAAAGTTGATGGCAGTGGCTTGCTTTGTCACAAAAATTGGAGACCAAAAATGACCAAGCTTGATTATGAATTCCGTGTGAGGCAACTGTGTGAGAACTAAGTTGCACGACAAAGTCAATTCCTTCGGCATTTTGTAAGAGAGAATTTTTTTTCTACGAACGACTAGGGATCTTTTATCTGATTGGCCTACGTTGCTCTTTCTGCTTTTTGTCTCTTGTAGAGTAATAACATGATATTTGATTCTATCAAAGAGCAAGCAGAGTTCTCTATAATGTGTAATGAGCGTATCCGTCTTGTCCATTTCCATAGACAGATCCCATCTCGTCCAGAAGTTCAATGCCAAGACAGTGGTGAATTGTAATACTGGTTTGTTTTTAAACATGATTACAGGTGGAAACATAGAATTCCTTCTCAGCTTGGGAAATTTTACCAAGGTAATAAATCCTTTGCTGTGCATCATGGTCCGACAACCTGAAATATTTGGAAGCCGCGATAAAGCTAAAGACCTCTGTCGGACAAGAGGTCGGTGCCATAGAGCCAAGAGTGATACCAAATTTAGTTTTCTTTCTAGTTTTCAATTGATATTTTGACTTGAAGCTGTCCTTTCGTAAGTAAGCTAAGCAAGATTCACTATGCTCATCAAAAGTTGATCAAGCTACCACACTAAAAATCCATAAGCGGTGTTGGTGGGTCGCAGTGTTCTTTTCAACACTATGCAGGCAGTAAAGCACAATAAGATCTGCGTAATCAACAACAGCGGGAAGCCCAACAAAAGACTCTAAATGACGACTAGCACACCGACTTTCATACTATCCGCCCATGTATTTCATCCGGTCATTTGCACTCCAGCTTATAGACGAAAAGCGAAGGCGTTTTGTAGACGGATTACGATCACGGAAAGGTATGATCTCTTAATTTTTATCATCCATACAGATTAATCTGATCATGCAACTTACACTTAATCCCCCTCCCCCTGTAGGTCTGTAACGTTTCTAGTCAACCTTCGATTCCGGCTCAGATTCTCAAGGTTAACTTGGAGTACATGTAATTATTCCACAGGGCAGTAAAAGCAGAGTGGAAAATGATGTGGTGTTATATACGTGTGTAGCCATTGTTTCATCGTACCCAGGCTATCCACCATTAAAGCTTTTGGGATGTGCAACATGATACTTTTAAACACTCTAACAGATCAAATCGGAATTTATGAGAAGAATTTGAATGAACTGATGCCTTAATAAGAATAAACCTAAGTTTTTTAGTTAAGATCTTTTCTTACGCAAATTCATTGACCCTCGGGGATGACTCATGCAAGGCAAAAAATGGAATAAAAAAAATACACAAATAAGGTAGATTAATTTTCTACAACACCTGTAAATCTTTCAAAATACCTTAAAAAAAGAATGTCTAAAGCCGAAATGAGGTTGGTACGCTAAGGCCATACACCGGTGTTTCGGAGGTTCCGGCGTCCTCGTCAGTGACCCCCGCCCCACATTATGCCTTGCATTTTGGCAAGGAGGGGAGGCGTATAGGCCGAACCCTCTGACACACCGGTGTATGGCCCTGGCGTACCAACATCGGTTAGGCTTTAGACATTCTTTTTTTGGAATTATTTTGAATGTTTATTGCGACGTTTTACAAACAGTCGATCTTATGGGTCAGTTTCAAGATACTGTATTACAAGTAGCTGATACTGTAACTGAATGCTGGAATGGATGCCATTTACAACAAGAAGCATCAAGATTAGAAAATGATGATCAGGCATCCGATTCTTATTCGTGTGGTGATAGTAAGACCAAACCTCATAATGCACCGGTTTTCTAAATGTGATCCTTTTACATGATAAAACGAGATGATTAGATAAGGATAACAAAAAAAAAGCGAGGAGAACACAACGAGAGAACATGTCATTTTTATACGTGAGCAAAACAGAGAGGTGGTGGTGAGTGATGGGAGCCGCACAATCTCTGGAGAATCAAGCTTCATCGCCTCAAAAAGACATTGTGCAGTCAGTTCCGTCGTCCTCATTAGGTGAGTCGCATTTGACCACTTTTATGACAGCTTTTTGATTACGATGTCCAGCTACAAATGTCGCACGATCTTTCAGAAACCTCACCCTCACCAAGTATATCAGCTGACGTCAAGTTTGATGCAGTGACATCTTCTAAGCTAGATCAGGCGGGTGATAATTTAATCATAAACGATATGAAAATCCCAGTATCTGCAAAGAGGGTATGAAAATGACAACTGAGTAGGGCTGGGCTTCATCTTTCGTCGATTGAACCAGACAGCGCTGGATTTTCGTCGTAGATGTCGATGTACATATGGCGAGTTAAATAGTGATTTTCACCGAATTACTTGGAAATTTATTCATAGCACAAATAAAAGCACACTATTAAACAACGACAATCACTCGCTATGAAATTTCTTGCATAAAATTTGATGCACCTAGAATATGAAAGTTTTCTAAAGCTCTAATGCTTCGAAAACAAAAATAAACCCGTGGAAGGAAAATTAAAAGTGGTTTCATCGCCCTTTTCAAAAAATTCTTGCCTACTTAGTTGAGCTATAGAATACTTCACATCCATTGGCGTCATGCCAGTTTATAAGTGAAAGTAAATCCTCCTGATTGAAGACGCCGTGTTTGGTCATTTGGCAATTACGCTCAGTCTTGTAAAATATGATCCACACATAAATGCCCGCACACAAAGATAACTCAAGAGTATGAATGAGGATAAATGTAGTTGTGCTCAGCAATAGTGACGCGGTGTCCGGCTTTTTTGGATTGATGATTTTTTTGCACTGTCATAAGAAAGCCAGTTCATGTAGCCACTCATCACCGATCATTGATTGGCGACCAAATATTGTGTTCTTCTCTGATGATTCCCTTCTATGGTAGTTTAACAACAGCAGGATCGTTGTTAGAAGCAGTAAACTCCTATAATCTCAATAATCTCATTCAGAAGTTGTAAATGAAAGAATAAATGTTTTCAGATAACAACAGTATAGCAAACCTCCCAAAGGAGTTTTGCTATCTTTTCGGTAATTACATGATAATTTAGGTAACGCAGATGATCCATGACCTTAGAGAGCAAGTGGTATCGCAGCGGTTCGAGGAACGTGTACAGAAAATGGTCCAAGTGACGTGGGCGGCACCCAGCTGACAGCAACCTCAACCACATTTGGCGCATAGTCTACTCATAGATTGGGGCACTCAGCAGAAAGCCCCTAGTTCTCGGTGCATAGATTAGGGAAGTCAGCAAGAAAGCCCCCACTTCTCGGTGTATAGATTAGGGAACTTAGCAAGAAAGCACCCACTTCCTGGTGCATAGAGCGGGGAACTAGCAAGAAAGTCTCCCTGTACGGCACATCAGCCGACTACGTTCGCATACTAGTCGCCAGGGAGTCTTGCAACCAAAGGACGCAGCCTCACCAGCCGAATGAAGTATTCGCATTGACTCATCATTGCAATAACATAACTTCATGAGTAGCTGAAGAAGACAACTTCATCAAATCATAACCAAACAACCTCAAACTTGAAAAACCGCCAGGTACGTTTAAATTCCGTCATTACATCAAAGTCACCTTCCATACCACTGTATGGAAAGGGCTGAAGCAAAAATAAAACAGGAAATATAAAACGTCAACATCATGAAGGACCAGTAAATCGCAGTGGTAGCCGAAGTACTGGGAAAGTTTAGCGTATTCTCAAGAAAATGACAGCGCACGACCTTGCGTTGTGGTCTACATAATCCTACTTTCGCTCAATCGAGGGTAGTTCCTAGCGCCCATTACCACCCCAGGACCTGATAAACAACCTCAGCTTGGAACTTTATACCCACGCCCCCGGATCAGTCGTGGCACCTATAGGACTAAATCTAAGTGGGGATCGTCCGAAAAGACGAGTAAACTACAACTTCCGTCTGAGAAGACGAATAAACTACTGAGATTACCTCAGTTTTCCTAGTCAAACAAAACAACGAACCACTGATGCGTTCGCCGACTTAATCGAACTCGGATGTGTCACTAAACCGTGCACTACATTGGTGCATTGGCCGCTTAGTTCGGGGTCGGATCTACCACTAACCCTCCACCACAAACAGCTAGTTATCATCATGAGCAAGCCTTACCATCTCCCAGTATATGCCACTCGACCTCCAAAATCACCAATTCCACACAAAATTTGCCTGTTTTTTCGTTTTTCTTTCTAGGGATCTTACTCTAATCAATGTTGAAAAATTTCAGGCAGTTACGAAGAAAGTTCGTATCCGTTTCGAGAAAAAGTCGGGCATTTACCACCACATGTTCGACAGGTTAGCGAATATCTTCTGAAAGTTATTCCGCAAAATGACTGAGATTGGACAAGGATCAGCCGTTGAATTGTTATAGAAAAAATATGAATAAGAAATCTATCGACTTTTCGATCACCTCATTCTTCACATCTTGATCGACTCGCTCCAGTAAAAATAGAATCTGAAGAGGTAACAGAACATTTCTCACGGAGAAAAATAAAACAGCTCTTGCAGTTTCTGCGATTCTAGAGTGTGGTTTGATTACGGTAGTGATTTCATCGATAGCATCCGTTACGGGTGCTACTAATGCTAAAAGCCGACAGCATGGTGATGTTGGTGTTACTAATGAGATAATATTCTCGCGTACACTATACACATTATGAATCATTTTTTTGACAAGTAGCGGCTGTAATTAAAAAAACAACTGTTTATAGTATGAAAGTGCCAGAAAAGGGACGCGTTACGGTGTGTCCTTTTCTGTTCCGGAAAAGAAAGTGCATTTGTACAAATTTTAAATATAAAGCCATTCCTTAGGCTGAGAAAAGCTTTAATTTTCCACGTAAGTATTGTTAGGAGGCTAGGCTTCTACAGAGTTGTGAATGGCACGAAACTAAAAGAGAGGAATGGAGAAAAAAAAGAAGAGAACAAAAACACGGACAGAGAGAGTGCGAGACATAGGGAGATTGAGAGATATAGGGAGAATCATAAGGGTAAAAGAGTGATTGAAAGCAAACAGAAGAAAAGGCAAAGTTTTTATTTTCCAAAAAAAAAAAGAATGCTAGTTATTAATCGTAACTTTGAAAAGTCGTATATTTGATGTTTTCTTTGAGGCCGATATAACAGAGGACATACGAAAACACGGAGGTAACATGGAGTGAGTCACAATTGACTTATGACACCGGAAAATGTGCACTTAGTCAAAGGTGAGCTTCTGCCGGTGAAAAATGAAGGAAGCTGGCCTTGTTCGCTGAATAATTGCAAACAACTGAAAATGAGTGTTAGCGTCATAGAGACGAGCACTGAGGAGTGCATTTCAGATCGTACAAGCGATGTAATCGCTCGAAAGCGGATCCATGGCGACGTTACGGTGCATTACGAAAATTGCACGAGGTCTGTTCCAGTTTGCAACACAAAAGATTTGATCTTCTTATGCGTGATGATGATATGCGCGATCATGCTACATGCTGCTTATCACTGCTGTTATGAATCGTCTCCGTCAAACCTCAAAAAATCGTTACATCTCTTGCGGCTCTTTCAAGCATTCTTTCTCTAGCTGATGATAAGTAAACAGGTTTCAAGGAGACTATCTACATCCGCTCTCTTCAAAGCGAAAGAAGCACAAGCAGTACTCATTATATCATATATATATATATATATCTATATATATATATCACCTGTATCACCTGTATCACCTGTCGTCCCGTTGATCGTCGAGTGACTCGAGCGGGTACCAGCAACTCTTCCATTTTTCCCTATCGCGTGCAAGAGTAGCCCAGTGGGTCCTCCTTGCTCTAGGAATTCGCTGAGCATCATATCTTTCTTCCATCGCTTTCGTGAAGAAATCGGACCAACGGGTCAGTGGTCTTCCTTTAGAGCGCTTGACGTCCCGAGGAATCCAGTCGGTAACGGCTCTCGTCCATCGGTTGTCGTTGAAGCGCATCACGTGTCCGGCCCACCTTATTTTCGATATCCTGGCGTGTAGAACGGCGTCTCTGATTTTCGATCGTTGACGTAGGTCGGAAGTTCGGATCCTTTGTCTCATTTGCGAAATACGAGATACTCCTAGCATCGACCTTTCGACTGCGCGTTCGATAACGGCAAGTGATCTTTCATCCTGCTTACGTAGCGACCAGGTTTCTGCTGCATACGTTAGGGCAGGGATAATTGTCGAGTCGAAAAGGTGGGCACGGAGTCGGATGTTCTTTGTCCTCTTCACTACATCTTCGATGCTCTTAAACGTTCCCCAAGCCGCTCGTTTCCTCCTGCTCAACTCTGGGGCTAGGTCGTTCATCATGTTGATTTCACGACCTAGATAGATGTAACTGGAGCATTCGGAAATTGTCGTTCCGTTGAGCGTGAATGGGGCATTAGAAACCCATCCGTTCCTCATGAACATTGTTTTCGTTAGATTCAGTTGAAGACCGATCTTTCCACAGGCGTTATCGAAATCAGTCAACATTCGTTCCGCTTGGCTGATGTTTGGTGTTATGAGAACGATATCGTCAGCAAAGCGAAGATGGTTTAATTGTCGACCGTCAATTTTCACTCCCATTTCGTCCCATTCTAATGTTCGCATGACGTTTTGTAGGGTGGCAGTGAATAGTTTTGGCGATATTGTATCGCCTTGTCGAACCCCTCTTCTTACGTCAATGGTGATATTGTTGTAGAATGGAGATATTCTGGTCGTGAAATCTTTATAAAGCTCACGAAGGATCATTATGTACCGAGTAGGGACGCCCTGGTTATCCAGAGCCTCTATAACCGCTTCTGTTTCCACTGAATCAAAGGCTTTTTTCAGATCGATAAAAGTGAGACAGAGTGGTTGTTTGTACTCTCGCGAAACTTCAATGAGTCTTGTGATCGTGTGGATGTGGTCCATGGTACTAAATCCTTTTCTGAACCCTGCTTGTTCGCATGGCTGTCCTTCGTCCAGTGTTCTGTCAATCCTGTTCAGGATGACTCGAGTAAAGAGTTTATAGACAACGGACAGCAAGCAGATTGGGCGATAATTGCCTATGTCGTGAAGGTCTCCCTTTTGAACAACAATACGGTCTTGCTGGTTTTCCATGAATAGGGACCTTGCATTCTGACAGGTAGCGAGTGAAGAGCCGAGCCAGGGTGTTGATGAGAACTGGCGGCAGGTTCTTCAGGTGTTCTGGTCTAATCCTGTCTGGACCGGGTGTTGTTCTGTTTTTCACCGACGATATAGCATGTCGGATTTCGGAAGGAAGGACCGGTGGAACGACATATTCGTCCTCTTTCAATTTATATGACGGTAAGAGAACATGGCTAGCGAAGAGATCCGAGTAGTACTGGTGGATGATTTTCTCCATAGCCCTTCTGGAAGCTGTAAGTGTCCCGTCAGGGTATCGGAGTGCAATCATCTTGGTCTTATAGTTGGCGAAGCCTCGCTGGGCTTTGCGAATGCTCTTCCCAGCTTCTGCAGCTTCTGCCATAACTGCTGCTCTTCTCTCTTTAAGGTCTTCTTTTATCGCTTCTCTGCATCGTTTCGCAAGTTCGGACGTAAGGTTTCGGTTGCCTGCGGCTCGTGCGATTCCACGTTGACGTATCAGCTCGAGTGTCTGCGGAGACAAGCGTCTCTTCGTGACCTTAGGACTTTCGGCTTTTTAGCGCCAACGTGAAGATATTCAACGAGTCGATCGTATTCTTCGTCGATGTTGTCGACAACGGTATCTTCCCAAGAGCCGACTAATGATTTGAATACATCCCAGTTTATGGTAGTTCTGGGACTTCGTTGTTTGAATTTAGCGGCTTTCTCTCCTCTCCTCGAAAATCGGAACGTTGCGCGAAGGAGGCGATGGTCTGATCCCGTGTAGAACTTGGGAACAACAGCGACGTCGGTCAGGCAAAACCTTCGATTTACTATGATGTGATCTATTTCGTTATGGTACTCTCCATTGGGAGACTCCCACGTCCATCGCTGAGAGAGAGGCTTTTGGAATTGCGAGTTACCATGGATGGTTTGGGTCGTCATGATAAACTCGGATAGCCTCTCACCCTGTTCATTCCATTCTAGTCCGTGGGTCCCTATGTGACGTTCTTCAGACGTTCTTCTAGGTCCAATTTTTGCGTTAAAATCTCCGACAATGACCTTGAAGAATGTATGATCTTCTCTGAAGAATTTTTCGAGGTCCATATAGAACGCTTCGACTTCGTCTTCGTCATAGCTTGATGTTGGTGCGTAAGCAACGAAGATGGTCAAAGCCGGCATAGAACCACATCGTTTCAACCGTAATCGTCCGATGCGGGTTGTTAGTTGTTCGAACGAATCAATGTTCACGGTCAAATTCGATTTGACGAGGACGCCAACGCCACCGACACCTCTGCGATCGCATGTTCCAAGGAACAGTTCTTCTCCGGTGTCATAGACAGCGTGAAAAGGATGGCGCCTTCTCGTCTCAGCCAGGCCAATGACGTCGTACCTTATTCTTCTTGCTTGAATCAACAGATCTTCTACAGCTGATTGTTGAGCAAGGGTTCTTGCATTGTAGGTACAGATCGTCATTTTAGTCCGTTTCGATCTTGGCAGCCTAGTTCGGCCCTGAGATTTTAGCAGCCTCTCCGTACTCGTCCTACCTGGCGCTGCCGTACCAGGGGCTCTTTCGGGGTCAGGGGAATGAGGCCCATATTTGTTACTGTTTTTGGCATTTTTGATACCCAACGTGTAGCTTGCCAGGCTCTAAACGTGGGGGCTGGGTACTCACGAGTAGCTTGCCAGTCTCTCTCGGAGGAGCGGGAGGAGCTTATTTGTTGGAGGCGACTCCTAACCGCCTCCCATGTACTTCCCAGCCGCTTGATTGCAGGCTTTTGGCCGACTTGACTCGTAGAAATAGAGTTTTGTCAAGTCGGCACTGCAGAAGCAGGGAGCTCGTCCCCTGAATCCACCTGCGTCTCTGGGAAGCACACGGTCCGCTTTTGGTTCGCGTTTTATTCCCCTATCCACCACCTGGGGACGCGCCACGTGCCCTCGCGACTAACCGGGCGGGATCCCTCAAAGAGGGAGGTCCGTGGATATATATATATATATATATATATATATAATAGTTACAGAATTGTAGTATGACAATAGGAGAATATGCAGCGCAATAGTCACAGATGTTCGTTAGTGTATACGTAACCGTTGTTTCGACTTTACAGCTCGGGTTAGATATTTCGAAAATTTGCCTAGAAGTCAGGTAGATTGTTGACGCGATAGGTAGCTTGCTCACTGCAGTAGCCTATTGAGCGATATCAACCACTAATCATTGAAAAATGCTATAAAATCTTTACACGGCCCGTACCCAGAACTTACTGTGCATATCTCAGTACTTCTTGCATTGGATTTAATTTCTCGTATTCATCCGCCACAAAGGTTTTCGAATATTTGTCTTGTTGTTTGAGCTGCTGCATGAGGATTTAGTCTTCTTGATAAATGTCGTATTGCTAGTAGAGACGATCTTTCATGTAATATTTAAGGTAGCCGAGGTAATCCGTTCTCTAAGGCACTTGTTGTTTGAGTACAGGAAAGAGTCAAAGAGGGAATCGAACCAGAACCCTGTATAGTCGTTTTATAACGAACGGATAATCCGTAAAGTGTCCATTGGTCTCAATTCTTGGCTCCATCACGCTGCGGATTCTATTTTCGCGAAAAACTTTGATTATATCACACTTTACTATCCCACACTACATTTTCAGCTAATTTTCTTTCAAGTAGGAGCTCATCAGACTCTGCCGCAGCACGCGCGGCTTCCGAATCAAAGTGTTGGAATAGTTCTTGCTTCAAACAATTTCATCGTGTGGTCTGACTGAGTACCTTGACCATCTGCTTAGACTTACCCTGTTATGAAAGAACGCCTCTTTTACGTCACAGTCTTACATCTAGGATAAAATTTCAGTCAACTTAATATGGTAGAGCATAAAAGAAAACCAGATAGTATTAAGTGAGCTTTCGTGATGGTGCTTCAGATTGGTGGAATTGGATGCACTCCGCCAAATCAGGATAACCCTCGTGTGCAGCAGTATTTCTATCAAATCAATGCAGGACCTGCACCACCACCACCGCCAAGTTAGTCACGCTCTTGCTGCTTAATCTTTATCATCTCGAACTTGCGAATGACAGAGAACTCCAAATGAGTTTGGCAATGGCGGGTGACGAAGACGTTTTTCGTCTATGACTCTACACTTTACCTGTATCGCTGGTAATACCGCTCGTCATCGAGTGATGCAACCTTCACTGATATCCTTTTCAGTTGTCTCTGCCGCCCCAGTGTTCTAATACCTTCTGAAAGAACACAAAGCTCATCAAATATTAACATGAGATCTCACATTTTTTCACTTTACAGTGATCACGTACAACTCTAATCTCTACCGTTGCAGCTCGGTGTTCTTCTTATGTCTCCCATATAGCTATTGATCATTTATCATTCAAAGCAATTAAGAAAGAAATTAATCTAAAAACTTTCAATTCGTAGCTTCACGATTAGATTGGCCCTTTGCTTTTTGTGGCCATGATTTGATTTCAGGGACGCTGTGGCCGCATGATTGTGATGCTCGTCGGTGCGCACGTGGATCCGAGCTCTACCTCTAACTCTATCCGGCAGTCAACAACTAACTCCTTATGGAACGTCACAGCCAGGCCATCTTTGAGATCGCAAGACGTGATCAAACCACTATTCCACGACGTTCAAGAAGAAGACGAAAAAAACCAGCTGAGTGCTAAAGGTAGTGGGATCCGCACAGTGAATAAAAAGAGCACTATGAAGACGGATCAATAAAGTGCTATAGTGCATTCTAGGTAACAAGAGCATAAAAATAGACTGTACCGCAGAAGAGGTATATAGTCATTTTTGTTCTCCTTCGCCACCTAAACATGTCCCATGTACTCCAGCGACGGATAGGTTTGATAGTCATTCCAAAACTTGGAACTTTATTATCCATCTTCAGAGCGTTTTTTCTCTTCCTCTTCATCATCGTAGAATGCTAGTTGAGCGTGTCTCATTGTAACCTCAAGCATAGTCTGGCCGTGACGTTCTATAGGGCGCTCGTTATTGACGGCTGGAGAGTGTTGAGCAGTGGGGTTCGCAACACGAGCGTGGCGACGAGCATCACCACTAGGCCACGATGCTCCAGAACGAATCATTCCAGAACTGGAATTACCAATCAATGTTATTCGAAGGACTTACGTGAGAGCTACGTGAGGTATTACGTAAGAAAAAATATTAAGACCTAGAAGCTAAATAGTATATCATCGACATCCAGGATCGGTGTAACTTTTATTGCATGCAAATTTGGGGCGCCGTGGCCGAGTAGTTGTGTGTGCTCGTCGCGGCGCGCATGGAGCCGAGCTCCATCCCTCCCCGCTCCGCCTCTCTCCGGCAGTCGGCAACGGCGCCCATGGAACGCCACAACAGAACCATTCTCGAGATGCAGAGAGACTCGCTCAACCAGTATTTTGAGCCGTTTATGAGAAGACGAAAAACGAATTGAGTGCTAAAAGAACTGGGATCCGCACAGTGAAAAAACACTGTTATGACGGATCAAATAAATTGCTCAAAAAAGTGCATA
>JAHQIW010006761.1:0-234819 GCA_019055375.1 Parelaphostrongylus tenuis | reverse complement strand
ATACAGTCTGTAAAAACTTTTCGCAATAATATACAGACTTTTATGAAAAGGATGTGTCGTGTGGCAATTGCATCGTGGAGTTTTCTCACAAACAGACATTTTAGACAAGGAATTGATTGTTTTCTCGTTTATCAGAAAGCATTGATGCAATTCATACTACACATACTCTCATTGAAATTTCTGCAGCTATACTTTATCTTTAACTTATTAAGGAACTTCTCTTATTAAGAATAAATATAAGAATTTCGCTAGAAAACTACAACTAAATCATTTGAGCACGCCCAGCCCTCCGGTCGATTGCGCTGCGTGGCGAGTGTAAAATCAACACAAGACCGAAAAGTTGATTCGGTTTAAAACGTAGTTTTAAGTATACTTCACATTTTCATGTCTTTCACATATCCCCCCACTCTATACGACAGCCATAATTCATCATAGTAATCAGAAAGAAAGAACAACGGTAAACTTTAAAAGTCAGAATGTGGATGAGTGCGCGGTTACTTTCTGAAATATTTACCAGGGATACCTTCTAGAATATGTAGCAGCAAAAGCAGTATGATTGTAGGTCTTCTATCTAATCACGACGAGATGTCCTAAATGTCGAATTCCAGTATACAAGTATAGCCGAGACATCTTACTTTTCGCTTGAAATCGAAATGGTTTTTTCATATTAAAAGTGTAAAGTAGCTCTCCTAGACCATTGCTTAGAAAATCTATTCTATATCCTTTTCTCTACACTGGGTTTTGATGAATAAACTACTGATTGGATTAGATACATTAGTAGAGCAAAGAAGCCTTCTGCGTTGAAATAAGCGCTAAGAAAGAGATGAGTTGACAGTAATTCACGTGGGACAACTTGTTTTCCAGGTTTCAGTGGTAGTTTAATATATCACGTGGATTCTGAGTGCCAACAAAATCTAAGGTGAAATGCTTCATTCCAGTGAAAGATCTAAATGTTAACCTATTATTCTGATGTTTTCTTAGGCTGCTTATGGGTGTTGGATGGCAAAATCACTCGAGAAGTTTTTCCAGATTGCAAACAACATTTTGTCCGAAGAGGCGGTGTTGGGATTTGAGTTCGGTTATTCGTTGGATAATCCGCGGCGATTGTGCGTCTGGGAAGCTCAGTTCGGGGACTTTTTCAATGGTGCACAAATCATTGTCGACACATTCCTGAGTTCTGCAGAAAGTGAGAGATTCTTATCAGTTTATGATCAAATAGAATTTGTCATTGAATTATAAACGATCGGAAACTCGGCAAAGACATGGTTTCAATATGTCGTGCATGCCTGATTCATCTTGTGAGATTCGTACTTCCATAGCGAAGTTCTGATTGGAACCATTTGCGCGGATCGTAGTGATCCATGCATTCTTTTTGATTTTCAATCAACTTCTTTCGAAGAAAGTATTTGAAAGTGTTTTAGAAAATATTTCATATTTGAAATATGTTAATACATTTGTAACTATGTGACTTCTATAGAAGTTAATTATGGAAGGACAGTGACCATTGTGACCTGATGCGGAGAGGTCATTTTCTTTCTTTTATTCTGGTGCACAGAAGTTATTGTCAGTAGTTTTTGTAGTCAGTTAAAAGCTTGTTCAATGCAAATGGGAAAAGCAGATTGTGCAAGGAATATGTCCTCTTGATAATTTCTCACTTAATTTCTCATTTTTGACGACACGGTGTTGCTGCTGAAAAGACTGTGGCCATTGAGAGGCGCAGAATTGCCTTTGCTGCATTGTAGACATTGTAATACCTGATGCCATTACTTATACAACGTCGCGGAATGCTGACAGCAGTATGGCTGGTTGATGAGCTTTTTTCCACTACAAGAGTTCCTTACAAACCAAAAACATCGGTGTAAAATGCCAAAGGGCTAATATTGACAGATGCGCAGATATTTTTCAAAATACACGAGAAAACTCAATTATGAAACAAAAAGCGAGCGCTAGCGTCCAAATTGCGCGATGTTGTCGCGTCGCCAGCGTGACCTCTATAAGGGTCATAACAAATCAGACAGAGAATTTGGCGCCGTCGCGAATGTGCTCATTCATTGGGTTGCTTTAGTGGGCATTCCTAGTATTTTCAGTCATGGTCAGTACTGAACTTATCCTCTATGGTTCTTTGATTGACTCGTTAGAAGGGTATCTCCTGATAGGATAATGGACTTACAAAAGGAGGATATGCTTGAACGTAGCCTCTCTCAGAGTATACTTAGGGCTTATTTTTGGTAGTGACGACTAAGCACCACCCAAAAAAATTTTTATTGCAACTTTGGGTTATACAACTCGCATAATTTTAGGTACATTTTTGATTTGAACATGTCTCTTTTTTTGAGTCAAGTTTAAACGAATCTGATGCAATAAAAAAGCGAAACCTTCAGTTGTAGGTCCATCAGTGTGATTTGTAGGCAAATGGCTAACTCAATCTGGGCTAACCTTGTTGTTACCGCATGGTTTTGATGGAGCAGGACCAGAGCACAGTAGTTGCAGAATAGAGAGGTCCGTTTTAAAGTTGTGTTGTAGAACTTTCCTTGAAGTCATGATGTACTATGAAGTTTGAAGAAAGTGACATGCTGATAGTTGCAGATACTAAGATCGTAATAAGATAGTAATTTTAAATTTTCAATCAGCAGATTTCCAAAATATCTGAAATATTTTCTGCTTAATGGTCGACCTCGATCATAAAATAGCAAAAAAATTTAAATTTGTTAAGATTCTTGACATTGTGTAATTCTCGTGAAGATCAAATTCCTGTAGACGGAGAAAATGTGAATTTTCGAATAGCGAATCCAACAACATCTGCACAATACTTTCATCTTCTTCGAAGACAGGTATTGTGAAATACTTTCCCATACTCATGTTGACCGCGTTTTTCAGTTACCAGTGCAAATGTATAAAGTTAGGAGGTTGTTATCGCTGTCAACTTTTGTATGGTCTAGGTCGGAACCTTAGGTTAGACTAGAAAAATTCGAATAGATTTTTCGATTTATTCAGTAGATGGTAAATAGAACAATGAGTTGGAACATTTATCAGGTTGGTAGATTCCAAAACTGAAACCCTACGCAACGTGGCTGTCTTAGTGCCATTACCGTACTGCACTGTGCCAATTTACTCTATTTTTTTGTAATTCATTGTTATTAACCTTCGTTTTCTTTTCAGTTCATCATAGGTGACGTTCTTGTTGATATCTGTGTAATTTCACCATCCTTTACTCTTATATTAAGGTTTTTCATGATTTAGCGAGCATATTAAGAAGCAAGGCTGAGAAAAATCATGAAATCCTTGGTTGAAAATGAACGAAATTTGACAATAACCAGACACATCAGCCGGGCAGAACCCGTCGTCTGTCGATCTTTTTATAGTCAGTTCTCTCGGGAGCGTTACACTCCTTACAGAGAGTTGTCGACGACATACGTTTTACACTCTATGTCAAGCGAAATTTTCACCTAACACGGAGTGTTTTCGCACTCGATTGCTAGCCAGCTAATAAAGCACTTGAAGGAAAGGTAGAATATGATAAAATTACCAGCCAGCTAGCAATCGAGTGCGAAAACACTCTGTGTTAGGTGAAAATTTCGCTTGACATAGAGTGTAAAACGTATGTCGTCGACAACTCTCTGTAAGGTAATAAAGCACTCGAAGGAAAGGTATAATATAAAATATTAAATAAAAAATATAATATAAATAATATAAATAAATAATATAAATATATAAAGTAATAAGATAATATAAAGGTACAATTCGAATGTTTTCCATCGTTAATTTATCGAATCATTAAATCAAAACTGATATAGGGTAATGACTGAAAATCTGTACTTAAGCTGAATTGATTGCAGTATTTTCGATGGATCATTTTCGATAGTGATAGAAGGGAAAAAACATTCGGCGTTAATCAGTCCCTGAGGGATGTACCACACTTTTTATCAGGCATTGTGGAGGTATTCGATAGGATAGATAGCGTGTACATTTCATGATCTGCTGCGGTTTAGCAATGAAGTGTTTCATGTAAATGTCATGTCATGTCCATTCTTCAAATGTCACCATAAGCACGATTTGAACCCTTCCCCTTATATTCTCCAGGTGAATTTATAAAACTGCCTCTTGTAATCGGTCGAACAGTAACACAGTTTTCATCTTGCTATTCCCTAACGCATGCAAATGTGGCGATTTGTTAGGTTGGATATTGTGCAGGCGTCATTGAAGGTGGTTTAAATTGCCACCTAGAATGATCGGTCATTGTTCGTTGTGTTAATGTGGGGATAGAAGAATCGGTAATGATCGTTAAAAACCAGTTTTCTACTAAAAATCAATCATCAGTCGTCATTGGACCAATTTGTGTCAAGCGGTATGTGATTATTCAGAGATGTATTTCTATCACAATCGCCCATGAATCATTTAGCTTACATGAAGTCGTGAAGCGGAAGATATGCTTATGATGTTGTGGTCGATTTTGTTCCATGAATTTACCCCTGAATGCGAAAGAAAAGAGGAATATTTTCACGTGATTATCCAATCTAAACGATCGTTACTCGATTATGAGCGTTCAGTGTTGATCGATCGTGCAAAAAGGAATGCGCCAAGCATTCGGTTTTATTCATAATGCATTGTAGAGGTGGTAGAGGCATATTTCACCTGTGGCAGTAGCTTACGAGGCTTGCTGATGTATAAAGTCCACATTTTGTTCCCGTGCTCAGACAAATTTGACATCAGTCTGACGAATCTGCGGCTCTGTAAAGGTTTTTTAGCTCCAGGTGCGTCATGCAGGTATATTGCAGGCCATTTCTAACCACTGTTCTTCTCGAAATCTCTTCAACAAAACCCTAAGTGCACTCTGATAAGGCGTTAATGAATCGGTTCCAGTGAAAAGATCAAGGGTAGATTGTAAACATTTCAACACATTGGTGATAATACAACTCCTATAGAAATCTCATTTTTTCAACGGTTTTTCTGCTCCACATAACTTAATTTAGTGGAGTTTTTGTAGTCAGTCAATAGCTTTAGGTATGGCAGTGCCATGATATGATATACGTTGTCCATGAAAAAATATCTTCTTAGTAATTCATACTTGACTGTTTGAAAAAGCGATTACATTCGTTTTGTTCATTCTGGCCCTTCTTAATATAATAAAAGTGTCTTTAGATAATCAGGTGGCAAATGATATCGAGAACGATTGTTCTTGGACCAGTTACGGTACTACATATACATTTATAAGCTATCGATTGACTACAGAACGCTTCATGAATAAATTGTGTGCACAAAAATGAGCCACTACGAAAAATGAGGTTTCCATGTAGAACTTTATTTTTAAGTGCTTTTCAGCGACATACGTGCAAACATCGCCCCCTACTCTCAAACTTCTGTACTTCAAATAGGTGTTTTCTTTTACTTTGATTATTCTCGATAATTATTTCTGTGCTAACTTTTAGCCTCCGTCGACTTCCTCGGGTGCCTGTCACAGTAAAATGTTGTGGTTATAACTGTGAAGCATGTGCAAATTGTTTTTACATACAAAAGTATCTACGCACCAAAGCATATGAGTGTAAATAGTAAACCATGGAGCATGTACAGGATAAGAAGAACGTAGAAATTTCTCCGAATAATAAAAAAACCGATTTATCAGCGGAAATCACGGTTAAAAAAAAAAACGAACGCAGAGGAAGTCTCTTTCTTTCTGATGCTTACATCTCTCTTCATGAGAAATCGGAAGTCTATAAAGCATAATTTCCGCTTAATAAATCAGGTTTCATTCGCGGTCGGAAAACTTACTGCATCCGTCTCACTCTATGATAGATCCCTCTATATGCTCACATGCTTTTTTGAAATAAATAACTCTCTTGTGCAAGGAAAAAGAACTACGCACGTACTTTGAACTATAAGCTGAACTTTTGACCGTGAAAAGTAAACTGAGGAAGTCCAAAATGTCAAAAACCTCTCCTTCAAGTCATTGTGATCGGAATAAGGAAAACACATCCGAGCTACTAAAGTTTATATGTAAAAGGAGATGTTTCCGTACCATACGCGTTCTTGGATTTACATATTTTTTTGTATACATATGCAAATATGTCTATATGCATGCATACATATTCATGTGCATATGTTCATATACATTTATGTACATTCATATACATGTATGTATATGGAAATATGTATGCACATATACATGTATATATGCATATATGTACATGTACATTTATGCGTATATATATATATATATATATATATATATATGTCGTTACACGCTCTGCTACGTGCAATAAAATCACTCATAACTGTGATATCAAAATTTTGTAGAATTTCGAAAGACAGTAATGCTTTTGTAGAGGCCCTTACTTTTCTCCAATTCTCTATTTTGTTTCACAGAAGTTTTCTTCTAGACAAATAGACGTAAAGCCCATACTGACATAGGAATTTTTCCTTCCGTTCTCTCAACAGTTTTTCTTCATTATTTGCAGCGAACTTAGTCGCAAAAGAAGGACAAAATAAACTCAGTGGGAAGCATTTATATGATCCAGACTACCGATTAACTGTGATTGCTCCGCGAAGAATACTTTGTGCACTAAAATTAGCCATAGAAAAATGTTGGTTATTATAGATGAGTCCTCATCGTCAATGTATTGAATAACTTTGATCTTAGTTCTCTTATTCAGGAGTGTTCCTTTTCTTTGAAATAGCAAATGTTTATAAAAGAAGACAAAGTTTTTGAAGGCGTTTTTTGCGAGCAGTGTTTATATTTGTGAACCTTCTTTGCAAAAAAACGAACAACGTGATTCATATTTTATGAATGGTGGTTGTTTTGTTTGTGTATCAAATGTTTTGTGACTCGCGTTAGTTTCATCTAAGTCTCTTTTAAACAATAAGCACATTGGTATTTTACTTATATACGATGTCGTGTTCAGGTTATCCCCAACTATCGCAAACCGTTAGTGGTAGTTTCGCCGAAGATTATTCTCCGCCATCCAAAGGTAAGAACCTTTCATTTTTCCGCCGACTATTGAGAAAGTTCAAAGGAACTCGTGTACTTCGTGGTTATGAAACTGCATAAATTACTCATAATATTCTTGATTGTCGAACAGCTTAGATGCTAGCAGTGATCATTCTCGTTCAATCACTAGAACCCATCAACATCTTATTTTCTCCACTCATTGGAATACTAATCAACGCTGATTGTATTCCAAATTTGCACTAATTGTTATCTACAACTCATCTGAACTATGATCCTTTTATAACCTAAATTGCCTGTAGTCCCGTTGATTGTCGAGTGACTCAAGCGGACACTAGAACACTTCCATTTTTTCCTATCGCGTGCGAGAAAAGCCCAGTGGGTTCTTCTCGCTCTAGGGATTTGTTGAACTACATATAGATCTTCTAGAAATCTCATGAACAAATAGGACTATCAAGTCGGTGGTCTTCTGTGGAGTGCTTGATAACCCTGGGGATCCAGTCGGTAATGGCTCTTGTCCATCGATAGTCGTTGAAGCGCTCTTATTTACGTTAGGTTTTCGACTCACCTTATTTTCGATAGCATGACGTGTAGAACGACATCCTTAACCTTTGACCGGCATTAATGAAATGTGGATCAATTAAACAAATATCAACGCTAGTCAAATTTTTATCGAAGCTCTCTTTTGCTTCCTGGAATTCAAGTGAATCCACCCATTGTTTACAGTTCGTTTGATCATCTTTTTCAATTTGTCACATTAGTGGATACTGAACAGAATCCTCTTTTGAAACAACTTCTAATGGACTTAGACACTATTTCCATGGATTTTCTAGGGTGATTAGGCTAAAATGATAGAAGCCTAAATATTTATTTAGCTGAGATACTGTTCTATATATCTGCTGGCACAGAAAACTATACAAATTACTCGGCACTGACAATGTTTCGCCATCGCTTCGTATTTTGATAGCAATTTAACCCCTAGGTCTGCTGGTGTTAGATGTGTCAGGGCATTATGTGATGACATCTTTGTTTGTTGCACGCGCGTCAGCTGATCACATTTGATTGGTCGTCTTTCCTGTTATTGCGGAAGCGTATAGAGCGTTTGGTAAGGGTAAGAAGAACGAGAGCTGACTACGGCGGCTCTGAATACGTCCATCAAAGTAGCACCGCGGTCGTTTCTTTTTCATTGAGTCCTTTGTTCGACCGTACTAGGAGCACGGCTGTCCGATAAGGCATCGAATGTGCATTGGAAAATAAAGTGTAGTTCCTAGAGAAAAAAAAATTGAAGTAAAAAGCTTTGATGACAAAGGTGAAGCTTGACAAAAATTAAATCGAACATTGTTCAAATCAACCTGAAATACATGTTATCTGGTAGTTATCGTAAAGTGGAGAGGTTATAGGTCATTCCCAATATTGCGAATAATTTTGCAAGACAAAGTTAGAGAAAACATCCACTGATTGAAAGGATCTTGTATTGGTCCCTTAATAAATTATCATCGTAGTCACGATACTGATTAATTACATTATATGTCTGTTCAGGCCGCCTCCTCTTTGTCCGATTTCGCACCTGGAACGTACTTCAGGAATGTGATTGCAGATAACACTTGTAAATCAGAACTGGTGACCAAGGTGAGCTAACACGGCGCAGTAACGATTCGAATGGGAACCAGTAAATTTGTTTCCCATTCAGACCTATCGTGTGCCAGTTTCGCAGTGACTTGTGATCGTTCTGGGAACGTGAATGTCTTCGAAGTTATTGTGTTGCTTACCAACCCGTCCCAATTAGTTATCTTTGGAAACCTTGAACCACCCCATGTGCTCCCGAAATTCACTCAATCAGTGCTTGATGGAATGGAGTATAGAATACAGCTCAACTCAGTTGCACAGTATCTATGAAAATTTAATTTTTGGATGCATACGAAAATCAGAAATTGATTAAGCAAAAGAGAAACATGTGATCCTTTCAGTGATTTTTTCACGTCTCAGGATAAGCGCATGGCCGTCTGGTTCGGGTATGATCCCTTACTCAGTATAGGCCTCTGAAACAAGATAGGACTAAGACTGGTTTAAAGTTTAATCACACATCCGACATGTGCTCAAGTTCATGTCAAAGCATGCTTACTGATAGGATAGACTTTTCTCCATACTGATGCTGGTTGCATTACGATTTTTGATAAAGAAAAAAAACGAAATATTGGCAACCGAGAACTTCATTTTGGCCGCTGATGGTAGCGTTGATTTACTGCAATTTTTTTTTCAGGTGATTATCACCTCTGGGAAACACTGGATTGCTGTTGAGAAGGCACGTGACGAGCGAGGGCTCAAGGATTCTGTGGCTATTATTCGACTGGAAGGCCTTTGTCCATTTCCTGTGCAGGACCTTCGGGAAACGCTGCAACTGTATCCTAAAGCAAAAAGTTGGTGATTTTTTTATACCAGGTAACGTCAATTTTTTTAGAATTCCACTGTAAGGCAAAAATATCGCCTATTACTAATAGATTTACTCATGGACACAATTCGTGTCACAATATCTTATTTCTAAACTTGTATTTGCTGTTTTTTCCCCTTTTTTTTGAATTCCTTCCCCAGTTCGCTTGTTCACATTATCTCTTCTCTTCACCATCTGCCTTCGATTCCCAATTGACCTTCTAAGTGACCCGCTTAGGTGCTAAGATGATATCAGCAAACACTAGCAAATCGGCCAGCTGTATTTTTATGTGTGGCATCACTTAAGAATAACATTGGAGTGGTGCGAGTCGTCTTCAATTACTAATCTAGTACATCCTGCATCCACCACTGTAGAAAGAAAATCTCAAATGGATTAGACGTCTGCGCAGACCGCACTAGTCGAACGTTAAGGTCACAAATTTCTTTCTCAACGAGCGCAGGTGTTGGCTAACAGTGTTTACGAGGTAATGAAATGAGCTTAATAGTTCTAGAGAACGTCGTAAAAAAGCGCAAATAGCGTCGCCGACTATGCCTCAACGACTACGCAACGAACGTTGCCAAAGACAAAGACGCTGAATCTTCGGCAATCTCACTGGAAGATCTACGTATTACGATACTTAGTTGACTCTAAAAAATGTTCCCACAGTTTCAGTACAAGCTACCATTATCACAGGGAATGCCGGCGATGAGTCCCGTTCGAAAGTGGCGGTCTACTTTTCAATAGTATATTACGTAAAAACCATCGTTGAATCTGTGCACACATACTGTTTATATTTTATATGTTTGTTTAACTCTCTTATCAGAAAAATTCAGCTCTGAGGAGTTTTTTGAAGGAATTTGATTATGGTGCCAAAGTAAAGTTGCCTGTAGGCTGCAATAGGTTGGTTGAAAAATGTTTTGCTCGATAGTGCCAAACTTTACTGCAACTATTTAGTTGAAAGAATTTTTCAAGTTCTTATTTCATTTTGACGATGTTTCTAAATCTTTGTCAGTGCTATGAGTCCGACCTCAATTTGAATCGCCAACTTGTTCATGGGGTTCTGTAGCTTCTCTGTGACATCGTATACATGAGTTGTAGTTTTTTTTTTGTGCGTCCATTTTTATAATCGCTTTTCTCCACCGCTAATCATTTTCGCACGCATAGTTGGACAGTGTTTACTTGTGGAAGCCGTTATCAACCCACGGCGGCGAGTTGTCAAAGCCAATGCGACCGTCTAAGAATACTTGGCAAGAGGTTACGTACACACAAACGTAATCATGTTGCTCGTGTCGGTGTTCTATCAATAGTGATTAGGTTAGCGGTTGCTGATTGATAGAGGTTTGCGCAATCGGATCATTTACAGTAGTGTGAGAAAAGAACAAGAAGGTAGCGATGGGCTAAGTAATTTCGAGTTGTAAGCGGATTACTATAAAGCTGAGAAAGAGTCAGTTATGGTTGCTATTGGGTATGAAGTGGCGTTTGAAGTTCACAAGTTAAGTGTTTTTACTTTTTTGATTATTGTATATATCATGGAGTAAAGTATCAAGTCATCTGAGTTAACCTCAGCACACTTCCTGCGAAAGTGGTTTTTCGACAGCAGATATTTCCTCTCCAATAGAGTTGCGAAAGTTGAAAACTTCAGAGATCTATACAAGATAATTTACTTTATAATGAGAGTTGGAATTTATCATTAAGTATTCCAGTTTGGAGTTCATAAGTTGAAGAAGTAGCGCGCTAATCGAAGGTCTCCTAAAGTTGCAAGGAGACCGTTTCGACTAGCATTTTACGAATTTTATGAAGAAGACGAAATGCTGAAGCAGCAGCAGAAGTAACACGTGAAATGTTTGAAGTCTTGATGAAGGATGAATGCTAAAAACAAATCGAATGCAAGAAGTACTGAGATCCTACACAGCAGATATGATGATGGGTCATATTGAAATGAAAACAAAAATTATTAATGAAAATTGAGATTCTGAAGAACGAATCAAAACGAGAAGTGAGTCTTTATTTTCCTCAAACAAGCTTGGTAGGGACAAGAAACACAGTACATTGGGGACCGCCATCGTTTTGTACTGAACTAAATTCCTCACGTTCAATCGATTTTGTTGTTTTTGAAGCATTAGAACTTCCTCTTGGTGAAGAAGGAAAATTTGCACCTTTTAGGTGTGTGGATCTTTCAGATTCTTATCCCAATAGCTAAAGTTCAGTGGTCTTCAATATACCGATTTGTAATTCAAAATGAACATTTCTGCGTGTCAAGCTCATTGGAGGTAATACACTTATTCGCGAGAGTATTTAGTGAGCTATTTTCTAGCCGCGATCATGCGTTATCCATAGAATTTCCGTTACAGTTCCGAGAAACATTTCCGAAGTGTAAAATGCTAAACTTCTCGGGCACTAGTTGTGATTATTGTACTTTTTGTGAAATATCCATATTTTCAAAGTATTTTAAGAATTCGTCTGGTCACAAGAAGAACCACGAAACGCTGGGGCATGGTCCTTCATCAGGCCACGATTTGAAAACTCTCTAGGAATTTCGGTTAGTTTCAGTTGTAATACTTCTACTCGTCATCAGGTGTACTTCCGTGGTTTTATCATAAAAATGAACTGTTTGAGGTCTCGAGATTTACGCTTTAGTTCTGTGCTCCTGAAAAAATCTGTAACGGTGATTTAAAATCAAATCAAATTAATCACTGATAAATAAGTGGAAAATCTATTGATTCTAAACGTATCTTTCATTTACCAGGTAAGTTCACTGTGTTCCTATTTCATCTTTTGGTTTCATTCATCTTATCATTTTTTGATATTTCTTTCTGGGAAATTGTATAGTATTGCGCATTGACCAGTTTGTTGAACAGATCGCGGACAATTCCATTTTTTTGATGATCGGACTTTTTCGAATAGCTTATGATTGTTCTGAAAGAGTTTATTTGGGTTGCTATACAAGTTTTTTTGTCCTACGCGACTTCATTCAATCTTTCTTTTTTCTTGTGTTTCCTGATGACACGTGTTCTAGGTTTTATAAATAGATTTTGATACCCTAGTGGAGACATGAGTGAATAGTTTTGTGTACCCATCTGCATTGATTCAACTGAGCATATCATCTTTCAATAACTCTGGTTACCATCGTAACGTGATTACCAAAAAATCTGTGTGAAAAATCAACCCGTTTCAAATTGCAAAGTTATAGAGTCTGAACCATTTCTTTGTTTGCAAAAAATATTTAAAAAAAAAGTTCTCATAGGTGATAAACGTAGTAGAACATCGGCTTATTGGATAGATGTGTTCATTTCTTTTTTTTTCCACTGTGACTATTTTCAGCCAGTATATGCTGGAAGACCGGAACTGGCTTGGACAGCGACAGCAATCGGTGAACATCACGCAAAAGAAGAAGAAGAAGTTATTAGAAAAACTTTCGAAATCTAGATCTTTCCCCTAACAACACGGCTATACTTAAAGTATTTATCGTTCTAGTTTCGTTTTTCTTGTTGCTGTTACTAGTCTAGTTATTTGATTTTTCCGTATACTACTACTATTGTAGGGAATTTTCACTTCGATTCCATATCGTTATGTAGTGTCGTATTCTACCAAGTTTTAGTTCGACTAGACTCGGCAGCTGACTGTCGTTCCGAATTCAACAGCCTTACCAATACGAAACGTGTCCTTTGTTTATTATGTTCCGTATGAGTGATTGACTTATTATGACACATTTTCACTGAGGAGTAGCATCTTGTTGATATTGTGAAAACTATAAAGCTAAAATTTGTCAAACCACAGTTTGTTATCTGTTATAATTTGATAAATGGTTTTTTTTTTGTTGCCCTGCTTTCGACGGTAATTACTCATCATCAAACATGCTTCGGAAATTGGGCGAACATTGATCCAGCGCTGGATTTTGAGCTCTTTGAAGGTGTTCCACTAGTGGATTGTAGATGTTTAGGATGCACTTCTAGGGAAAGTACGGGAAGAAAGACGCTTTTTGCTTACTTCTTGAGTGTGTAATTCATGTAAAGATTGAGTCTTGTGTAACTTTTGTTGTATTGGGAAATTTAGTTAACATGGATAGCGTATCGGGCGACTACTTCCTCAATGCCGCTCTCCCTACTACCATTTTAGGAGTGTCATTAACGGAGATAGGTTTGAGGTCACGTCGAAAATAAATTTGTATTCTGAGGAACTGTAATAGATATGAAGAGATAGAAGCTAGTCATGCGGTTTCTTCCTGTAGTCCTACATAGCTGGACTCCACCTCTAAGTGAGATTGATGTAGAAGTGCATTTTATACAATGAATAAGATTTTGTGATTTCCCTCAAATGTTTGGTTATCCTGGTGATTATCATAGAATTAATCTTGTTCTGTAAATGCGTATGTGGGCTGAGGCGTGTATTTATATCTGGGAGCACATAAGCATATATATATATATATATATATATATATATATATATATATATATATATATATATATATATATATATATATATATATATATGTTTATATTTCATATCACCAAATTTTCTCCAGAACTCAATCTTTGTAACGCTACGGTCACGACAATTATCCTACTATCCTCTTAATGTGCTCATCAACTTACTGATTGGTGTAGCGTCTATGTCTACCACCACCACAACACAATCGACTGCCGTCGGTGCATTGTAATGAGGTTATCTCCGAAGACAACGTCGTCATGGACCTCTGTTTCTAATGGATTCAATTCGTTTCAGCATTTCTTCCATTGTACTCAATGCTTCTCATTACGTCACTATCTTATTATTTATGCTCTGTGCACTATTTAAAACTAGACTTGTCGTGCTAATGCATCTTAGATTTGGTTCAGAAAGTCTTTGCTGTACTAATCTTAGTTGAGAATTTCATAAAAAATGGGTAATGCGTTTGAAGTTGATTAACGCCTGTGGGATGCTATGCATTCGACTTTATTAAGAATCGCTAAAAGTGATCGAATGCATATTTGACTTTTGTAATTACGATGTATGGAGTCAGTGCTGCTATCCTCTCAAATCGGATTGATACCACTTTTCCCAACCCCGCGGAGATGAAAGGCTTGGCGAGCCTTGGCAGCGACTAAGAATTATGCTGCACTATTTTCTAAGAAATTTTTATTACCTCTTATTCTTAATCATGAGATACTCAATACTGGCACTGTCACGAATTTATGTTGCTCAAAGCAGCATAACGAGAATTCATTAGTACCATCATTCGTCGGATCTACATCTAGTGAGTGCTATTGCTCTAATGTCATTATGACTTCCACACCACTGTGAAGAAATTTAAATGGAATTTCAATTTCCTGTAGTTGTGACTCTGCGAACGCTTTGACACAACTATCCCAAGAATCGATGGACAACTGATTCGACCATCACTCAGAGACATTCGCCAAAAACACCAAAATTTCTAAGCACCAGCCGAATCGGCACGCAAAAAGTTGAAGGACCTTCACGGGTGATAGATGTGAGGAGTCGTACAAAGTAAAAATAGTGCACCCGAAAAGCATAGTCGCTTATAGTTCATGACACAGAACAACCGGGTTTGACGCTTTCTTGTATCCTAGCTTTTTGTGCTATAAAAAAAGAGCCGCTATTTCTGTATATCACAGGCCTAACAAAATATGCATCATACATTTATATGCAAATTCAATCATTAATTTAGTAAAATGCTCTGTCCTTACATTTATTGTACGCAAGCCACTATTTGCTTGATTTTGCCTCGAATTAGTACTTGATTGAGATCTTCGGATTTGTATATGGTTTTGTTAGACTTCTGCTCTGGTCTTTTGAGTAGGACGAAATCTTTTCTTAACAAGTCTCGTATCAGTTTGCTGACCTCGAAGGGGATGAGAACTTTTTTATGGACCAGGGCGTGGCCCAATCAGCAAGCAGACGTTTCTTACACGGTATCCTCTGACTGCACAGCTTTCCGAGCCATCTTCCTATACTATAAATGTTGTTTTCCTTGTTACCATACTCTGATGTTTATATCATGGTTCATGAGTGATAACATCTCATCCAATCAGCAAGTAGTCCATGGTTTTTCCATCTATTTACCACATAACTAAGGTAATTTAATTTTCTTTCTTATAATTTCATGTGTTCCTTATAATTACAAAGTTTTCTAAAATTTTCCTATGTGTGTTCCCTGCATTCATTTAAGAAGCTTCTGATGAATGACATTGAACAATCTCGTCATATTTATAATGCTCAATATCCCAATATAAAAAAAAAACTTGAACGTTCACAATTCTTAGACAACATATGGTTCTGCTTAAAATGCTTCTATCATAGCTCCAGGAATTATTAGCTATAATTTGGAGAAATCATAAATTTCTAGGTTTGGATTGGTGAGGGGGCGGTTTAGTGGTGACCAGGAGACGGAACAGTTAATCGCCTCGACTCGGCCGTCTCGGAATTTCAGCGTTCACCGTTTTTTTTTCCTTCCTTTTCGTATTTTCTGGTCTAGCTCGACGTCTAATTGCTTGAAATTGTCTCTCACAGAGGTCATCGAGTTGACGAGACGATTCATCCAAAATTCCGTCTGACGGTTCTCTGCAATTGTCGTCACGTTATACTACTTTGACTGATCTCAGTTTTTAAGTGCCTTGCACTTTGAGGCATCAACTTTTGGTTCTCAACTTTTACTGTTGAATTTTTTTTGAATAAGCTTTTATTTAGAGTATTGTCTTCTATTTCTACAAGGAAACGTATGTGGGTGATGTTTGTACGCAGTTATGAATGTCCTGATCGGAGAACTTAACTTCGCCGCAACTTTTTCAATTACCTAACCTATTAGGTTAAAATTAAGTACGGTTTTATTATATTTCTGGTTATTTTCAACTATTTACAACAATCTATTTTTTCGGTATTTTCAAATATTTAAAGTCCCTCGAAAACTCAATATCTCAAGATTCTGAATATGTAAGCCATTTTATATCTTGGAACTGCATAAATTTTTTTTACTTTAGAATGAATACAGGTGCTTTATCACATCATCGACTTTGACAAAGCGTTTTCCTGCCAAGGAATGTTGCGGAGACCTGAAAAGATGGTAATCACTTGGAACAGCATCTGGACTATGCAGTGGATAAATTGAACGTTCCCCACTTTAATTCTTCTCTTTAAATTTTCCTCACTCTGATTCTTCTCTATCTTTTGCATTGTCAGCGCTGTCTTGACTTGCAGTGTCAGCGCTGTCTTGGTACCGCTTCGATAAAGCTCTTGCAGCCGATTTTGGCGTGTTTCGCCCTCATAAAATTTTTTGAACCATCTTTGTGTGGTTGAACAGAATTACTTTTGTTGAACCGTTTTTAATGGTGTATGATGTTACAAATACATCCAATGATGTTGAGTGATGTGCAAAACTTTAAACGTCAGCACCCTTTCCGAGGGTGCGTGTTTAACCAGTTGCGCTACAACCAATTGCAACACTCTTTTTGCGCTACAACACATCAGTTCGGATTTGAGTCCCGCCTGAAATCAAGGTTTTGCACAACACTCAACATTATTGAATGTATTTGCAACATCTTTTCAGAGCACACTTTTATAACTCTGTGATCTCCACACAAAACTATGTCGCAGAGGGGGATATTTCTCGCCGGGCAGAGCTCAATCTTTGGACTATTGGTAACTATTTGATAGCGTAATCGCTTCTAATTCCAACGCTGTGCTTATTTGCAAGACCGATGCAAGATCTATCGGCTGCCTCAGCCAGGCCCACGTGAATTGGTCAGAGTCCACCTTGGTCGTAGATGAAAATTCAACTTATTTTAGCTGCTGCGTTTCAGAGAAACGCTCTTTTCAGGATATAATCACAGCGTGGGAATTAGAAGCGATTACGCTATCAAACGATTACTAATAGTCCAAAGAACGAGTTTTGTGCGGCAAAAAATATTGCGTCTGCAGCGCGAGAAATCTCCTTCTATAGCAACGTCAAAAAAAAGGTGTCTTCAAAACCTGGTGATGTGGAGCTGAAGCCTGAACTCTCATTTGTCAAATGCTAATCAACACTTCTATTAAAGTTTCCTCTCTAGCGAATAGGGTCGGTTTCTCATTTGTTCCATATAATCAGAAAGAACCAAGAATTTTATTTAGAATCTTTGTGTGAATTTGCAGATCAATCGCCTTGGCGTTAAGTGCTCTACATCGTTCTGTGTAGCTTCGATGACAGAATGACCCAAGAGGAACGTTCAAGAGACGTTCACGACTTAAGTTTGAAGTGTTGATTCTAAATTAAAGAAAATATCAGTTTCACAAAATAAAGTAGCTTCACATATTCAGAATCTCAAAATGCATGGCTTTCGAATGACATAAAACACGATAAAAAGGACCAAAAAATAAATTTTATGTAAATAAATAAATATAGCAAAGAAATATGACATAACTTGGTTGCTAACGTGATGAAAAATTCCATTCATTCGCAAGAAATCAGGTAACTTACACATTTAGAATCTCGATATCGCGAGTTTTCAAATGACGTAATACACGATAAAAAAATCCAAGAATAAGTTTATTTGGACAAATAAAAGCAACATAAAAATACAACATAACTTAGTTTTCAACCTTCTAATTATTTTTGATAACTCGGAATTCTTACGTAAGTCCTGTGGCTTTACTCATGAGTTTTTACCGATTGCTGCACAATTGCTGCTTTATACGAAATTTGTGTAATGACTCATAAATATTCACCATATCCTTTACTCAGGAAATTATCGAAACTGTTTAATACTTTCAATACTCAATGAATAGAACACACTATCATCTTTGTTTCTGTGGTAATCTTCTGCAAACATTCTATCCGTTGATTGCCTCAGAATGTGGACTCCGATGAAGCGCAGACACTTCACCGGTGTGGGGTCTATAATTTTTGTACATGTGCCTATCATGTATATTCATGTATAGGAGAGGCTGTAGCCGGAGTGGTCAGGGGATGGAGACTATCAGAAACCTGGTTCGGCCCAATCTACAGTGCTCTCTTGCTAAACATGTGGGAGCGCTAGCTCGCTAAGTCAAGATTCAAGAAATCTGACTCCTCCAGTATTCTACGCTTGAGGAATTCGAGCTTCGAGCAGTAGTTGAAACTATGCTAGAATATCGAAGACCTTTGAGACGATGAATGCAAAGGAAGAAAAAATCGAATGCTGGAAGTGTTGAGGTCCGCATATTGTAAAATGAAAAAAGTTTATGTATAGGTGTAAACGTATGTATGTATATGCCTATGTATGTAGACATGTTCGATCATGTATGAGCGTGTGTATGTGCATGTATGAATGTGTGTGCATATTGTATGTTGTACGTTATGGTGCTACAGGCGTTCGTGGGTAATATTGCTATTAGAATGATTGAACGCTGCCATAATCGTAGTCGTTCATCAATGACTAATTAGGAATCTTTGCGTGCTGTTTGAGTCAGGAATTCTTATGTCGTAAGCATATCGACCAACAGATGGCATATGTTCGCTTGAACATGTTACTAGATCGCTAACGGTTAGCATTTCATTTCCTTTCGGAATCGCTCGCAATGATTAGATTGGTGATCGACATTCATAGTAATTTCATCTTTTTTCCTACTGCTCTTGATTTTTCTAAACTGAATTGACATAGGCGTAATAAACGCAGTGATTAGAGATGCCTTGCCATAGATACATGATGTGGTTATTTTAGCGGGATAGGACGCCTCGATTTTATCAATCCTTCTATAACTTTGGGGTCGACAGACTGCCTTCAAACCTGTCTAGAGAGATAGCAACTCTGATTATTTAGATTAGTAGATGACAACAAGTCATTGTATTGGCGGGATCCCTCCAAATACCCCCACGATGTTACAAATGAAGTCGATGTTACAAATGGAGTCGAATGCTTTGCGCATGCTCAAGCGATTTGACATCACTGAGCCCTTTGCGCTTTTAACTACATCTCCACTCATCAAGTATATGCTTTCTTCGTGCTTATGTGGTGTGCTCATCTTGATTGTTGTAGTTGCAAGTGTTACGTAGAGTATATGCATTGTACCCTGACGTTAAGAATGAACTGGCAGAAAATGAAGTTGATGATTGTAAGCTTTTTGTTATTTTGTGGAAGTGTGATGCTACAAGTATACTCAATGACTTTGAGCGATATGCAAAACGTTGACGTCAAGCGAGAATCGAGCCAGCATCTCACTCTTTCCCGGGACGCGTGCCAACGACTTGCACTATTGACGCCTCTTCAACTATCACTGTTTTCACGCTACAATGCATCAATCTGTCAGCAACCAACCACATTTAGTTTGACCTAACAAGCCATATCCGCACTGATCCCATTTACGCTGACATAAAGGGTCAAATAAGAGTTTGATTTCCGTCTAACGTCAAAGTTTTGCGCATCACTCAACATCACTGGATTGTTATTTTAAACACGCCTTCAGTTTAATTGGGGTTTATGCCGATTTATTCTTCCTAGATAAATTGCGCTGATTGGTGATGCTTTCAAGTTACCACATAGGTAAAGCATGACTGAGAGAGAAGGAGATCGAAAACCTCGACTGTCCAGCTTAAAATTTAGTGAGTTCTCGAAAAGATTATCAGGTTCGGAGCCACCTCAGGTTCCAAGCTTGTATCTCAGCACTCTTGTCGTTATGTAGATTTTCGTGACCATTCACACGGTCACGGATTTTTTATGTGGATGAACGTCGTCCTCTTTATTCCTCATTAGAATTGCAATATCGCACTTCTTTAACCTTCGTCCAGTTGACGTGATCTTCTTGAAAGTCTTGCTCTTTAGTGGGCTTCTATCAGGGCTGTAACGTTATAACCACTTGATTATCACTAAAAGTACTACCAAATGTGAGCTGTGCCCTATGGTAGAAAGACTTTAGAACACATATTTTTCAACCTATTTCCTTTTGAGAAGTTACCATTAGTTCTATTGTTATCCTTTTTCCCATTTTATGTGGTCTAGCTATATTTTTCTATCATTTTCTTAGAAGAATGTTTGAAATTTATGCGGTTTATCAAGGTTTCTCTGCTTAAAATTCCAATTAAAATGCATGAAAGAGGGAAATAAATCCACGTTTGATAAGTCAGAGGAATTTGTGTTCTTGCTTACTCAAAAACTGAAACTGGAAGGAATGTGTTTAATAAAAAGAACAAGAATGCGGGGCAAACCAAAAAAAGTAAAAATGAAAATCGCATGTATTTTTTTACCTGGGTAATTCGTCCACTAATACGTCCATTCGCCTTTTCGCGGTCCAGTGTTAATAAATAACTGTTGCTCTCTCGAAAGACACAAAAAATATGGGATTTTTGTACAAAACAGCTGTCACCGGCCACTACTATGCTGTAAATGTCCATTCAACTGAGCTTCTCTGATAACAATTACGAACAGAAATGAAAAATATTCCAATTGAAATCATCCTATAACTACTTGTCATAGTATTTGCTGAGTTTTGTATTTGACCTACTATAAGCAGTTAATGAAAGGTTACAGGATAATTCTAAGGCGATTTGCGTCTTATTCAGTCATTCTTTTGTGCCGCCTATCCATCTCGTGGTGCTCATCATCTGCCACTTCAGTATCTCATTCCGATCTCTTCATCTTAGCGGTTACCTTCTAATTTCCTCGGCTTATTTCCGATTTACGTAACGTCGTAACCATTCATCGTATGCTTCTTTTGTTTATTCAAAATCGATCGCGCTGTTCTACCATGTAGAATACTTTAATGTTATATTGGAACACGAATTCACATATAACTTTTGAGTTTTTCAAAAGTAATGTTGTCCACCCATCTGTAAAAATGAGAAGCTTGTTTAATCTCGTGATAAATATGTTCAATTCAATAAGGATTTTTGATCACTATAAGATTTTAGGGCTGTGGTACGTCCACTATTCCTGATGACTTGCCTTGCAAACTGCTTGCTGATTTCAAGATTCAAAGAATTTAGAATAATGCCGCTATAAAGTAGCTAGGTACTTTTACTCATTGAACAAAAAAAAATCTACAGCATTTTGGAGTAAATTTTGTACTCAGAAGAGTATTCGGTGCATTAGCTTTGCTTCATTCTTCGCCAGAATGCTGTCGCTTGTCGTAGGCAAAATTGAATTCTTAGTCACAAATCACAAAAACTCAAGCTTTATGTGACAAAGAAGTGGTTAAGAGCAGATTTTTTACGACAGTCACGTTGCAGTTCATTCAGTTGATGTGATGCGCATTTGTCAAAGCTTTTTTTTCGACTTTCCAATAGATTTCCCCACGGCTTTTCTTCTCTTGCGGCTGACATTTTTCTTCGTTAGCTTTCGAGCCGCTCTGCGTGGATCAGCTTCAACTATCATCCAACGTAGCTGGCAGAAATTATAGAGCAATATACAGATATCGTTTCAAATACCGTTTTAAAGATATATACCAAATGAAACTAGCAATGTAAACTTCATTTGGGCATCAAAAAGATGAAATAAAAAGAGTGATGCACGGTTTTATGGGCAACCTAATAATTGTAGTTTTTTTTTTCAGATTATTCGAAAGAGTAGTAATTGAATAGTTGAAGGATGATTACGACCCACCGTCGTCTGTTTGAGAAATGTATATTCTTTATGCAATAATTTTACTTTAGGGATTTTTTTTTTTGAAAAACTCGCGCAAAAATTCATTGGAATTTAATTCAGACAAAATTTTGAAATGAGTAATTCCTAAAAACAACTATCCATTAATCTCATGATAGCTTAGTACTTGGGGGGTCGTGGACGAGTGTTCGTGGTGTAGGCAGTCAGGCAGCCAGGTTCTGGTTCAGGTGTGCTCACTAGCATTGTTCTGCAAACAATCAGCGAACGCCTTACGGAACGCCCTAGTTCGCGTTCCTCCAAATTTACAAGGAGAATCGCTCTACCGGCATTCTCCGTCTTCACGAAGAAGTCGAAATCTTCAAACAGCAGTCGAAGAATCAATCGCACAAAAAATATCTGAAGTTCTTCGTGGAGGATACATGAGAAGAGACGAATCGAGTGCTAGAGTTCTGGGATCCGCGCAGCAAAGTATGAATAGGGGGCGTAAAAATAGAAAACAAAATTTCAGTACTTCGCAATTTTTCTCTTTGTGAGCAAAAATCTCCAAAAAACATGCTGTTGTAATAGAGTTTATTTTCTACAGCTGACATTTTAGAGGGTTTCACCTTCTGCAGAGCCTCGAAAGATCAACTTTTCTACAGTTCACCCAGCCAAACACCTTCAATATTTCAAAGTCACACAAGCATAGAACAATTTGCAACATACTCACCACTTTTTATAAGTCGCCCACTGAGCTGTTCAAGTGGAGACGAACCGTGCAGAAATCACATGAATTGCCAATGCTTCTCTCACATCAAATAACAGTCTTATAGTCTCAGTCTGTTTAGATGACTGGTTTGCAAGCAACCTAATCTTTCCGTGCTCTTTATATGTCGCTCAACATTCTTGGATATTCTGTCATAACATCATAACACTTGCTATGAATGCGATAAAACAAAAGAATTTTCTTACATTATATACGTCTACGGAATGGTAAGTATGTTTTTGGTCGGCAAGAGTTTTCTAAGAGCGACCTTTTCCACTGGAGAAAGACATTCCACTAGACTTAGTAACTAATCAGAAGGTTGAATTGGGCAATTTGGAAAATAAATTTGTTTTTTTGGAAAGACCTCTTAACAGTGCTATAGTACATGATCATGATTTTGAGTTCCACACGAGACACGCGATATCGCGCGTATTTTTCGTTGGACAACATCTTTCCTCAAACTATTAGTAATTTCTCGATAGCGTAAATCTCAGCGGTTTTAGCGCTATGCCTGCTTTTTGAAAAGATCGTTTTACTGCATAGCAACAGGAAAAATAAGATCGAGTTTCACAATCGGCGCGCATTTCTTGTCTGCTAGGCTGTGTGAGTGGTTGTGTGTCGGTGACGCGGCCCAGTTGACATGTGGTGAGCGATTTTCGTTAATAAACTTAGGATTTTCTCTCCGCTTTAGAGGAAAACTCGAGATGAAGCAGATGACACCGATACTCCAAGAATTACTTTACACGTTCATATGCTTTTCCGTGTATATGCTTGAGGCTGCTAGCATTAGGCATACTAGCCGGTTTATCTCGGAAATATAAAATGGAAATGAAAAGCCTAAGGACGTAATACAATAGAACGAGTTCTTCTACAATCACAACACAGAAAAGTCCAGAGATTTTTACCAAACTGAATAGCAAATTTGAATAAAAATAGATAATACACGCGATAACGCGTTCGTGTGTAACACGATTTTATTTTCACTGCTACAGCGCTTTAAGAAGGCGTTTTTAGAAAGCACGTAAACTTTTGAAATCTCCGAGATTGCGCCTACTGGAAGAGAAAACTAATATACTAACGGAAGAGCTGTGTCCTCTTTGAAAGTTTCCGTGATGCTAAACCTTCAAAGATTTCAGTCGCAAGCTTTGTCCAGCAAAAAAGGCGCCTTCAAAAACGCTTTTCGACAACAGAAATGTAAAAGTTTCTTTCGTTTTGCCTACAATTATTAACTTAAAGCATCTAATTTGTCATTAATATTCTAAAACGAAATCATAGTGCTAAAGCAGCAAAATTTCAAACCTTCTGACTTAATTTTACAACACATTTTGTTTTTCTGATTGATAGCGGTAGAGTGGGTATTCTTTGATCAAAAGGGATCAGTCGCGATCGTGAAATCAATTTTGATGTAAGAGGCAGTCGAGTTCAAGAACATCTTGTGCTTTCTGATGTCTTTTCCACGTCCACAACTTAATATGATAAAATTCAAATGAAAAGAATAGTTGAAACCTATCTATGCCGTTTGCATGAAAAGCTAGAAGAATCCACTTTCCTTCACCCTATCATTTCGGACTTGCATTCCTGTGCACCAGTTTTTCCAAATTCACACAACATTTTTCGTTGGGGGAATCCTCAAGTGGGTTTTCATTGCGCGTTCCTACTAGTGGAAAAAAACTCGAGGCCACCCATGGCGATTGATCTCTTATCAATGATTTGTCACCAGTTGCACTTTTTAGTGATGCTATAAAAAGAGCAGAATAGCAGTTACTCATACGAAGAAATAAATCTTCTACCACCGACAGTATCAAATGTGTTTTCACATTAATTACTGCAAGAAATGAACAGAAAAAAAGTTGAACTAAATTTTAATGAATGGTAAGTCTACCCAATATCCAAGCATATTTTTATCACGCTTTTGTTTATTTTGTACTATTCTTTTCTTCTTCCTCAATATGTTCAATAGGATTAATTTAGGGTCTAATTAAATCTAAGAAAGTTGGTATTTCATTTTGAAAATTTTCACATAGTAAAAAATGAATTATTAATTTTTGCTCCCCTTTACTTTTTTCCATTCTTTTTCCATTCGCTTTTAGGTTGGGTTTTGTAAGATTTGTTTTTCAGGGAGGTGTCGATTTCCACTGATATTTATATGCATAGTATATTACCCTCTACTTATGTAACACCGTAAATACTAATTAATTTGAGAGGATGTTAGCAAAGGCAGTGTGAATAGTATTCGGCAGAAGATTCAGACGATGTTTTAGTTCTTTCCACCTACAACTTGGTAATCTCATCTTTATGTCGCTCCTCTCTGCATTCGTTCGTCTTCAAATGTTATAATTGCAGTATGTAGCGCGTAACCCACGAACTCTGGTGGCCACTAATCTATGACATAACGAGGTCGTAATGCCCATTTACCTATTTACATAGACATCTTAAAGACTTAGATGACCATCCTTGAAATGTAATGCTGCTCTCAGCACCTTTTTCGTCCGTTTCTTTGCCCAGCACACTTCACCACTTGAGCTGGTCAGGCCCATTTGTGGTTGAAGCTAATACTAGAAAATCTTCTCGTCGTATTCTCCTGTTGACAGACAGGACAGTAAATGTGTTTAGTTTTTTCTAAAATACTCGAACAGCTGTACTATCCCGGCCCTGGGTGTTCCTCATCACAGCCAGTCGCTATCCTTTCAGAAGCGATGACTCTCTTGCATAAATTACTCTACTGACATATAGAGCAATACAATAAGCCGAGTTATTACAGACCGGTCGAATCAGATATAAATAAATTTTCAACTAATCATTTACCTCAACGCTACGTCTCTTTCATAAGTTTCATTTGTACGTAGGCAAGATGTCAATAGTAAAAATTAGAAGTACTGAATTGAACTAACATTTCCACGTAGTCAAATTTTTTCGCGTTATGATTTGTATTTTGAATGAAATCGAGTAACTTTTATTCAATTTATTCAAGCTTGAATTTATGTTCAAACGGCGATTATCGACTTTATCACTTACCCTAAGAGTTCAAATAATCCCTCAAAATTCATTTATCATAATCTGTTCTTTTCAAAATCACCTCTCATGTTTTGAAGTCCGGCTTATCAATTAATAACGTACATTTTGCCTTATAAATATTCTCATAAACACATTAGTGGCATACATCATTTTTGCAATGGTTCAATGGAGAGTAAAATCTGTCAATGAAGTAAATTTCTCTTCTGCATTTTTGTGTACAAATGCTAAATATGTTCTAAACTTTTGCATATTGAAATTGTGATTCCTAGTGGCATGTGTCTGTATGGTTAGCAGTCATTCGATAACTATTTCAAAGGCAATTTCTCTTGTTATTAGAAGTCGTGCTGACAAGCAAAACCTTTTGCTCTTCAAATCCAAGTACCATATCTTGTTTACATTCGTTATTTACGACTTACACAAATAAGCTTGACCGTATTCCTTCCAATCAATATTTTTTTCGTTCAATAAAGGCATTTGTATGCTTCACACAATGCTTCTATTTGACTTGATAAAGGACTTATTGCAACTCATTTCTTCCTCTGATTTTCTGTTTGTGCTTTTTTTGATTTTCTTATTTTTTTCTAGACAGCAAGAATGAGCGTTTATGTTTTATGCTTTGTGTTTACCTTTCCTTTTTGATTGAACTCTCGACAATAAACAGTCATTTTTAGTAAAATTGTGTGATTTTGATGATAAAGAAATTTCATGTACCTTGAACAGAATATTATAGCTTTTACCTGCTATTCTCGACTGTCGTAAGTACTCTAGTGACGAATACGATTCCTTCAAACTCGAATCGAAAACCTTTCTTTTTTTTACTTGTGACGTTTAAAGAGAATCCAGGTCTTCTTGCATCGCTATTTTATTTGTCCTCTCTTTCTTTCTCTCTCCGAGCTTCTCTCTCTTCATTTTTTTTCTTCTTGTGCTTTTCATCTCCGCACCTCTCTCACTTTGTCTTCGTCACTCATTCAGTCTTTTCTCTCATTCCATCTCTCACTTCGTCTTTGTGTTGTTGTATTTTTTTTCTCCGGGTCTCTTTCATACATCGTCTTTGTTGATGTTCTTCCGTTCATCCCACAAAAGTTAATTAGGCATTGTCCTCTGTCGTGCGTCTTTGAAGAGTCAATTTCGTCGATTACAGTTAATGTCGTTTCTCTTAAACGTTTTCTATGTCATGAACACGATTTCTTACGACTTCACTAAAGAATTAATGTGATCTTTCTCAAGGTGAATGTGCTATAATTCTTTATTTCCTTTTTCTCCTGTCAACGACAAACGATGAAGCGACCGTAAGAATGTATGGTGGGTAAGGTCGTTTGCGTTGTCGTCGTCAGCTTCCGTACTGTGGTGTCGGCTTACCCTTTTGAGAAAACCCACCATCGGACGATTTGCCCCATTATCAGCGCCCTTCTTTGGATTATTTATGGAATCTCGCCGCCATTTCCCGCGCACTTTTTATTCATCAAGTTCCATCATCTTTTTATATGATATTAATCTCCTCGCTAACTTAATTCTTCAGATCATCTTTAAAAGGAAAAAGATCTCTGAAGTTTGCTCCGACTATGAATAAAGAATTTTTCTCACCATAATCGTATCGACACTGCAGTAGCATCTACCTTGCGTCTACCAAGAGATGGCCAATCATTACGTGTCATATGGATCCTAACACTTCCATTCGTTTCATTGTCTTCTAATGAGCGACCCACCCACTGAAGTTGATTTGAGCCGTACGAGGGTTCTTTTGTAGCTATGCAATCTGCCATCTTCAGAGCTCAATGACATACTGATTTCTGGATGAGCGTTCCAACTCTTTGTGAAATTTTCCGATGACCGTTATAGACCGTTTCCAGGTCCGCATTACGTGGCCATTGCAAGTCAAAAAGAGGTTTGCTGATTTCGGTTGGAAATCCTATAGCATGGCAGGGATGTCGATTCAGGGGGATGTATAGGGTCGACTTCGCACAATAGTATTGTGAACAGTTTTCCATACATATTGTGAACATTCTTGTAATACTGCTCAGCATTCTCAGATTACACTCCTCGATTATCATCAAAATACCGTACCTTTAGATGATAATGTTTTATCTAAAAAGAATGAAAATATAGTGATTCTATGTTTAGAGAAGATGAGCGCAGTTTTCTTCAGTGATGAAAAAACACACCTATGAGAGGCTCTCTGAATCATCGATGGCTAATAAGCGAAAAATTGTGATAAGGATTCAAGATAAGGATTATGTTATTTACTAATTCACATGAACAGACTGACTCTTTTAGTGAATGTCGACCAATCTTGTGTGTTAATATACTCAGTGATGTAGAATATTGTCTCAAAACATTTGCGTTAGCTGGGATTCGAACCCACATTTCACTCTATAACAGATAACGTGATGTGGCATAGAAAGAAAAAGTGGTGTCAAGACGGGCGTCGGTAGTGCAACGGTTGAGCACGCGCCCCTGGATATGGTGGCGCAGATGTTTCTGCACACCACTCTATCTAGATCACTGGGTATATTAAGACATCACAACACTACAAAAAGCGGTAAAAAAGGGATTTGTTTGATCTTGTATGTTGTTCTTTTGAACAGTTCGAATCTATTGCATATCTTTTCAGTGCCATTTCATTTTGACCATCGTCTTTTACTGACAACTGAATAATGTTATGAATTATTTTATCATCTTTCTTCTCAATTGACACGGGATACTTCTCTTATAGCATATTCTTCATCGATTACGGTTGTCTGCAAAGTCACTTGCAGCAAGTTTTCCTGCTGTCGTCATTGGTTTTTTTTTCTGGAAGTACTTTCTTCTTCTATTACCATCACCACCAACTCGCGCACTGATTTCTTTTTCATTTACCACCTATTGTTGTCCTTTTCACATCGCATTGTTCCTCTACTGTCCTCTATGGCCATTTCTATCACACTGCTTTCGTTCCACTTATTCACTGCTACTCTAGCATAGCTTTCGTGCTCTATTATCATACAGTAGGATGCAGTAATAGTGTGTTCGCACCTGGCAGTTGATCCTGTAATTGAGCACTCTCAGCTCATTTGTGGCGATTTGGTGTGGTTTCAATCGTTTTGGCACACTTCGGCAATGATTTATGTTCAGAGTGTTTCGTGTCGCAGATTCTCTATCTGCTCAGTCTCCCAGCCGTTCGCCGTTCGTTGTGGTTGTCGCACTCGCCTCTCCCTCTCTTGTATTTGACGGCTTCAGCTGTTACGACACGAAAATTTATGCGGTAGGGTCTGTGTAATGGTTCCAATCGAAGGAAAATTGCGATGAGAGGACTTAATGTTACTAACACCGAAATGATCTACTGCTGAATTTTTATATGAACTTCTCCCATATATAGGGTTATGGATCAGATGTTCATTTCTTAACTCTAGAATACGGTAAATTTCTCGACACATGATAAGCTAGAGGCGGAAGTAATCTTAGATACTCTTACGGTCTTAGGATGAATGGTGTTGAATGAAGGTAATCAAAGTTCCTGTGCTTCCCCTACAGTTTCCGAGTTCTTTGTTCACATTGACCGTATCATACGTTTGAAATTACTGGTTTGTTTATATACTTCAACTAACAGAATGTACGTTAGTTTCTTTATCACTGAAAAATCTTTCAGTTTTTTCATAATTTTCTAACTTTACAAATGTACAACTTTGAGATGCTATTTCTTCTTCGATGAGGTGCTTTTTTGTACTTGGAAGTTGCTTTCAGATTAAAAATAATTCCTACATCAGCATGTTTTTTATTTACATCAGTAAATTCGTCCAGCTTTAAATGGATAGTGGACGAGTTTTCTTGATGAACTTGACTTGTTCCAAATTTCTCTGCAATTTTGTAATTTTTGGTGCTTGGTGAACTCATTTTAGCTTTTATAACATCCATAATTTATGTCAGTTTTTCATATTGCCTCATACCTTATTTTTTTAAGTTTCATTGCTCATTTCATTCCAATTCATTGTTGCTCAGTTTATGAAAATACTGCTGGAATCAAACTCCTAAGTTTTTTTATTCGTCGCAATTTTAAGATTTCGAAATATTTTCTATGACTCTTTTTCGATGTAACAAAATATCCATCGCAGAGAATAATTTGATGATGATGACAGGTGTTATCGAACCTCTTTAGCGTCCTCAAGCAGTAATTTGATGAGGGCAGATAATATGAGAGAAGTGTGTGATCTGCTGACAGATGCTGGCATAGAGGTCGTCTTCATTGTTTCGTTCTCAGTGCTCTTTTCTCAGATCTTTGCTGTTCAGTCTATTAACTCTTCCATTCCAAGTCTTCTACAGTTTGTTAGAATCTCGTAGATACGAAAAATTTTGAAGTACCTAATCTTGAAGAATGTTAAGAAGTAATTTGTACGTCGCTTCATCGTTTAAACGTAGTTGTTACTATGGGTAATACTGGAAATTATTTATTTTTCAGAAGTAACAGTGGCAATAGTGGTGAATGACCTCAGCAATAATGATAACTTTTGTTGTTGACGAGCTGTAGTTTTCCTTCTTCATCAGTAATCCTTCTGGTTTGTTATAGTTCCACTTAGCACAAAAAATAAACAAAGCTTCTTCTTCATCCAAAGTGTACAGTATTTTTCAAGGATTCTTCAGATTGGAAACATATATTTCATTTGACATTTCTACCACCATCGCGACGAGTTGTGTAATATCTGAGTACTGTTCAACGCTGTATTGTATCTCTCTTTCTCCTCGCTTTAAGCTTTATCTCCTCGATGGTATTATTCGAATTGATGCGTTTCCTTTGAACTTTACCTCTAAAACTCAGATTAAGAGTTAAATTGTACTAAGATTCGCCGCATCAATGATGAGTCTTAGTCTGATTACAGTACACCTTCTTTTCGTCCATAAATGTTCAGCAATCGACCGTAACAATGCTTATCCAAGTGGTTTGTCGATATATTAGGTTGTTCAAGAAGTACTGGAAGATTTTTAAAAGTTTCATTTTTGGCAAGTCTGTGTCGTTATTTAGTTATAACTTTGCATAGATTTATCTAGTTAATTTATTTGGATTGCTGGATAACGTCTACGACAACGGGTATAAAATTATCCAAGATTAGTCCGACGTTATCGCGCTTTGTTTCAGCAGGACAATGGCAAACCGCATATGGACAAGAAGACCAAGAACAATTCTGAAGAGTTAGACGGCGCCAAAGTTCCTCCGCACCCCGCCTACAGTCCAAACTTTGCTCCATCCGATTATGGCTTGTTCGATCACTGCGACACTTTTTAATGACCGTCAATTTGAATCATTCAATGAAGTTGAGAAAGCAAGTCAAGTTTTTCGATTCAAGGGAAACGGAATTGCACTTTGAGTAGATCCAAAATCTTGCAGATGATGGCAGAAAGTCGTAGACATCGATAGTCCAAACTCTAAAGGGTAGTTATTGTTGTTAATTTGCGTATAAAAGGACACTTTCAAAAATTTTCCAGAATTTTATGCTCAACCCTAGTAATAGCAAAATTGTTTTTGAACCTCAGGGACGGAAATTTTTTGCAATCAACAAAATATCAGCAAAGTGGAGTGTATGCACAAACCACATGGTTTTATGTATGGCGGACCATTCAAGTCGATCTTTATGTAATTTCATTCATTCCTTTGTTCAAATTATGAAACGCCTTTTCATTCTCGGAATTTCTTTTTCGTAATTTCAGTTGTGAAATATTGTCCGCGATTAACGTGATTGGTGAAGGAGTAGCTTCCAATGCTTTTTTTCATGAGTGATTCATATTTCAAGATATAGCTAACAGAATATGGATTCGATCTAGAGAGAGTTTTTAATATCTTCAATGAGTCGTCGAGAGTTTTTTTTCCCTCATGAAAATTTCCTTATAATAGAGAGCGACACAAATATTCATGCTGGCGGCTAACTATCGCAAAGATTTATTGTTTAGAGGCCTTCATGAATGATATCCGTTACTGTGTTCGTATGCCGTGACACAGTGATGGTAGATTATAATCACCCCACTGGTATAAACAGACCATATGATTCCAACCAGATAAGGTTTGATCGTCAATAAATTCGAAAGGATAAGACTCCCGCCGTTAAGCAATACCTGAGGAACTCCCATGCTTTTTAACTTCGATATGAATCGTAAAATTAGAGACGAATGCATGACGCATCCCTCAGGGATTGACCAACGCCGAAAGCTTTTTCCTTTTTGCATCGCTAGAGGTGACTAATGCACATTTGGCTTACAGGATTACTTACAGTAGCCTAACGATTTATCAGGTAGTACTACTATATTGCGAATGAATTACGATGCCAATTTGTCCATTACGGTATAATGGAAAATTTGGTGAACACTGGACACAGAATCGGACCAAAGATCACTTGTGTGCTGTAGTACACCTCCAACCTCTGCACTGCACGCGCCCTCTGATGATGTATTCTGACAGCAAACTGCTCTGATGAAATAATTCAAAGTTACGGTAACTTAGGTGGCCATCACGAACGGTAGCGGATATAGTGGCTGCCAAATCGACGACGAATTATTATCGATAGTTGGTAAACACTCAATATCAAATGTATATATCAATTATATCCATTTGGAAGCTGTTAATCGTAAATTATCCATTTGGGTAGCATTAAAATCTTCATTCTTTATGTGACGTGGTGCGCGAATGGCTCCGTTTACATTAGGGGTACAATGAGCCGTGACACTTTGATATCTAGCTCTTTATCTTGTCCATACCGGTTTTCATAGCATTTAAGTTTCTGCCACTTCGACTGATACTACCAGGCTCATTTCTAACTAAGCTAGCAAGAAATTATTCGTTTCTCTGCTCACTTACATTCTTGAGACACAAGCCAATGGGTTTTTGCGATATTATCGCCATTGATACCGAACAACCTTATCCTGTGCATTTTGCATCGTGATTTACGCAAGCCACGAAAAAGACAAAGACATTTCGTTTCACCTGTCGTCTTTCATAATTTTCCCTCCGTGGTTCTTACCGATTATGAGAAACCTGCTTCCAGACTACTGTAGTCGGCATCCTGTTTTCTAGTGTCATTTCGTCAGCCTCAACAAGAAGTACAATTCTATCTTCAGTTGAGGTTTCTTCTAGTAGAACCTCCTGCCGGGTTGCTCATGCTCTTATTTGCTTAAGTTTTACGTGGCCAAAAGAGCGTTTAATTCTTTGTCATATGTGGTCTTCATTGAAAAAAGTCGCCCGAGAGAAGACCTAAGTCAATAAAATGTTGAATAGATGCAAAATATTGTGGAGGTAAACTTATTGTAGGAAAATAGTTAGAAACTTGGGAATGAGTTAGATTGAAAACTATGTTTGCGGTTTTTGTCAACCTCTGTATATAGTGACACCAAAGCATGAGCTAATTAGTGCGCCAAAATGGTTTTCTGACTACATTTCCAGTGCTTGAGCACCGAATGAATAGCCATTATGGTATGCATATTTTGGCCTAGACGACAAGTGGGAAATTGTAGTTTATCGCCAACTAATGCTTTTCGGAAATTATTTACCGAGGTTCTTTAACTTGTCAAGCGAATAAAAAAAGTCTATTCACATTTTCTCTTGACAGATTTCTAGATAATTTTCACTTTGCCGCACAATGGTTCACGCTTTTCATAGAGTTTCTCGTCTTTGATTTCTCCGTCGCCTATCGTCTTTCATCGCTGTTGTGGAAATGTAGACTGACAGCTGTATCAACCGTTGTTCCGTTTTCGCTCTCATCGACAAGTTTCATGGAATGAATGATATGAGATTCAGTCATAAGTTCGATTACCATTGAGTGATTTTCTTCCTCCGCGTTTTTATCTTTTCGAGACAATACAGTTTACAATCACTAATAAAATCATCAAATAATTTGTCGTGGTGTCCAAATATACCAACATCATTCGTGCAGAAAACACCAATCATTATGGAATAAGATTTTATTTTAGGAAAAAAGTGATATCCTTTTTGGAAATCGCGAAATGCTCAGAATCTGTTCAAGATGATCTTGTATGACACAGTTGCGACGAAGATGTGAAGCGGCTGAAGTTGCTACTTTTTTGTACAAAAGACCACCTGTGTTTCTTTTCATAATTAATCAGCTCACTTTACAATCACATGATGGCAAAAGCTGTTAGTTTAATGTAAAGGATTCTTGAAAAATATCATACCATCTATGGACTCGAGCTGGCTATACAAAAAGCCACAAAATCAACAATGCAACAAATATAGAGAACCGATAATAAGAAAAAACGATGTTCAACGAATAGAAATTATGGGAATTATGCAAATTCGCAGGAATTTCTTGAGGACTTTTTGGACATTATATTCTTCTGTTCCGTCATACTATATCATTTACTCCTCCTTGACGACATTGTTATCAATCCTTAACTATCTCCTGAAACTTCGTACACAGAAAACTTTTGTATTTTTATGCCAAAATCTTGGTCACCATCCTCCCCGTTGTGTGATAAAGTCGACAGCTATAAATATCCACAGTCTGCAGAAGCGTGTCTCTTCACTAGCTCTATCGGATGCGTGCTTCGAATGATAGATTTACCAGTATTTAATAGTCTTGTGTATTTCCGAAGACTGTATAAACAACGTGGATATACGGATTGATGTATGATACACATGACTCCTCCCACGCGACGTTGAACACCTCCCACTCCTAACTAACTGAACGACAACGACGGCGATCCACCCACTCAAACGTGCTTATTCTCACTTACGTACATCCGTACTTTCATCAACGCTCACCTAAGTGATTTTCATAGTCGATATTTTAGACCGATGGTGTAGGTGGTGCTTCATCTTCTCCAAGTTGTTCACCTTTTTTTATTAACACTTATAGTTCGATAGTTTTTTTCTTGTATTGATAAGAAGTAAGCTTGTATTTCTGCACTACATCGCATCAGTGAAATATTATCAGCGAGTCGGTTGTAATGTACTGATATCCGACATATTGCAATTCATCCATCATTGTGAGTTCGACCGACCGACCACACGCACTCATCGCCCTTGCCACAATCTAACACACACTCCACACATCTTTCACCACTATTTAAGACATTTCTCAAAGTTTCCAACGCAAAAACATCTGTTATCGAGTTGATATAGTGACTCGTACAATCGACCACTGACGTTAATCTTGTGTGGTCAGTGTGTACATAGTTTTTCCCCTTGCTTCACATTCTGGTGATGAATGTAATGGCATCACGACGTCGCATAAATACTTATGAAGTGCTAAATCTGATAATATTGCTTCTGAGATGATAGCTTTATCCATGAGTTCAAAAAAACCACGGCGAATACTCCTTACAACCAACCTAAGCGCTTGTGTGTGTTTGTGTGTGTGTGTGTGCATGTGTGTGGGTGTATATGTATGTGTATATATATATATATATTATATGTATATATATGTGTGTACATTGTACCTGAATGTATTTAGTAAAGTACACACTCGTAGCTCCATTTGATGAGTTCTTCATGGCAATGTTGACCTGTTATTCCTTTCACAACAGGTTCTTATGAAAGTAGATCACTTTGAATTTTCCTTTTTATCGCTACTTTTCTCGATTTCAGCTGTTTATTCTCTAGGTCTTTTTCCTCGTTCTTCAGTCAGTCCTTCTTAATGGATTTCATTATGTTCGAAAAATCGAACACATGGTTCTCTTTCCAAGCATCTTCCGAAGAATTCGATTTCGCACTTTTTCAGAATTTATTGTCTTTCCAACAATCAAGTGCATTAATATGTTTTCACGCATTTTCAGTTTTCTTTCATATGATCAAAAAGGAAAGCATTCTCTAGCTTCTTACTAAAGTAAAAACGGAACTTTCGTTTCGAGTGTTTTCTTGAGACATGCTCAAGTTTCAAAATGCCTGGAAATTATTTTTGATTCATGGATGTGGTCTGTTATGGGCAGATATACAGTACGCACCTGTTTCGGCCTTGTAGCCTCGTCAGTTGCAAAGTGCCTTTCGTGCTAAGAAAGTGCTAAGAATACTCTCAGAACGAAAGCTATGATATTTCATAAATACAAGCCACGAACATTCGGGTGTACAACACTGCCCATAAAGTGATATTTTTCACTTGATGGCGCGTACAAAGAGTACGTCTGCGATTCCTATTTATAAGGGGTTACCCCCAAATGGGATTGGCTTGGACGAAAGGCACTGTACAGCTGACGAAGCTGCAAAGCCGAAACACGTGTATTGCACTGGATGAGTGTCCATAACAGACCGTATGCATGGCTCAAAAAAAAGCATCACACAAAAGAAACTATATTGGTTCACACATAATCATTCTCTTGCACACTGTGACCTTTTCAACCTTAATTTGCAGTTTTTTCTCTGGGTTGGATGTCCTTCCTCCTCTTACTGACTTTTGTATCCTCAGTTCGTAAAACGCATTGGTAAGACACATTAGCAAACCGCTTTACGAAGACAAAGAGTCTTTTTCGATGTTGTACTGCATCTGCAGCAGAGGCTTCATTTCTCATCGGTTCTACATAAGCTGCGTGAGAGTTTAACGTTTTTGGTCTAAAACTCAATCAAGAGTAATATACATGCCTGGGATTTTTTTCCTTCTGGTCAGATTTTGGTTGTGAAGAGATCCCCAACCATACGATTCATAGGGTAGAGCGGCTGCTTACGTCAGCGGTTTGTGGAACAATTCTTTGAGAACTCCAAGAAACGCTTCACCACCTATATTAGTCAAATATAAATAATGTTATTCACTTCATAATGTCTACACTTGTTATGTTTTTGTACGAGCTTCCTCACGAAACACTAATTTTCTAATTTTTATTCATATTTCCCGTTCACTTCACTACAGTGAACTCGATTTGAAATATTCTATATAACTCTTCCTATTACGTGTAAATTGTTTCATTGATATGTTAATACAAGGTTGTTAGAAAACATTTATTCGACCAACATCTCGACGTCTTCCTCTTCTTTGACACCGGTGATCCAAGTTGATGGTTCACAGTGGTTCGTACTCGCATTTTGGCGTCTACCTATTCGTATCAAGTCGGCTATCCTTCAGCGAATTAACGCTTGAATAAAAAACCCTTAATCGACGATGTCCTTCCATACATGGTGGTTATTAATGATACTGATTAAAACGAGGATCCTCAATTCTAAAAAGAGGAAAATGTTGCAACAGCCGACTGAATGCTAGATAACAATCTTTGTTAAATTATCAGTGGAAGAAAGTGATTTGATTATTTTCACTGAAATTAGAGAATTTGACTTTAGAATACTCTAGTCTGTACTAATAGCCTGAGGGCCACGAAGAGCATAACACTTTCACCACGGTGCGCTTATTACTCTCAGAAAACAATTAGCTACTGGTACGTTAGTAAGCTCTTTTATGGTTGACGTAAACTTTCAGTCCAGATTGCCTCAGGAAATGTCAAAAGCCATCCAAGCTTGTTGATCCTACTAGTGGAGGGAGATTCGCTTTTGCTTTGTAGTGTGACACGTATGAGCACATCTCGGCCGTGTAAATGAGATAAACAGTTGAGTGAGCGGTTATTGTGTGCTACCTAAACTGTTTGCCATTTCGAAATTGTAGCAATCGAGTCAGTTTTAGGCACTCAAATGCTATCTATTGTTATTTCGTTGAAAAATAATCATATAACGTCGGACTAATTCTTCCCACTGGAGCAAGTATTGATGAGTCAAAGCTTTCTGAGACTCCACCATGCTTTTGACTAAATGGATTGCTGTTTTTTCCAATTCCTGCTTTGTTCCTAACATGTGGTTCGTTAGTAGTTGGTAATGGTGATGATTCATTTACTGTTCTTTACTTGCGACTCCGAGGGTTTGAAATTCTTTTTTAGTATGGGTAGCCGTGTCAGGATGTGAAACTCTGCTTTTCATTTCGCTTCGTTATCCGAAAACCCTGTCGACCCTATGAATCTCCATTCGAAAAAATTGAGCGTTGATAATTCAACTTCTGAAAACAATTGCAATCAATCTCACTGAATTATTGACTAGAATGTGAGCTTCATCATTTTCAACCGGTGTTTTCACCCTACTCGACCTACTTTTTGATGTTTTTGGGTTGATAATACAATAATTGTTGGGTTATTCAACAGCACAACAAAGCTATCCTTGAGACTGCAAGGAAACGCGTTCAGTAAGTATCTACGACGTTTAAGGAGAAGACGATAAACGAATTGAATTCTGGAAGTACTGGGATAGGCACAGAAAAAAAAGTGACGAATCAAATTAAAAAATGATTGTGTTTGAGCGGTGTCTATTGATCTCCATCCTTTCAAACTTAATGTTATCGTATTGCTCAGATTTAGATATACGGTATGAGTAGTTTCGTCCGATTTTCGTCAAACTCTTGCATCGTCACAACAACTCACTGTTCACCAAAAGACGTTCCTCTCCTTTTGCTTCATCGCGGTGTTCATGACCATTCGCCGGGATTCATTAACCTAAGAAGCGAAATTATTCCACGATAATACGGAATCTATTTCCGGCCGCATCATTGGCTATCGCCTAATGAATGATGAGTTACTCCAGCATAAATAGAAGGCCGTGCAGCCAATAAGACAACGGTAGTGATTTTTTTCTCTTCATCTAATGATGGGTTAGCGACTCTTCTTACATATGCTATTCAAACGACTCCCGTTCACTCGTTAATGCCTAGTTTTTTTGTGAAGTGGTATGACAGTAACCTGTTGCGTTTGAGATCGTTTTAGTTCACTGCAGTTAAGTCGTCACAAACGATCATTGGCTATTTCTCTCCAAGATCATCATGGCAGTCTCGTTATCAGTTAACACTTACGTTGTTCACTTATTCATTTAATAAGAATATGAGTATTTATTAACTTTATTTTATATATTATTTTGTCATCAACATTATTTGAAACTGTGTAAGTCTTTTATCCAAAAAAGAAAACGGAAAAATAAAAAAGAAAAATGGGGCAGAAAGAAATCTAATTAATTGTAATTATTGAATGAATAAAATGTGAAAATCATTGTTTTTTTTTTTGTACGGAAATTAAGTATAGAAGCGTGCTCCAATGGACTGATTGATATGAAAGAAGTAGAAAAGTCCTTTCATAGTATTTACTATAAATGAACATTGTAGATTTCTACGGCTTTCTTTCTACCGAACATGCACTAATTAAATCTAATTTAAGTGCTTTCTCGAAGCGAAACGTTTGTGAAAACGATTTCGGTAAAATCCAGGTGTGCTCCAAAGGTCTTAAAAAGAAATACAATGAAAAAAATGCAATTATATCAAACGAAATGATATCCGGAGAGTACTCATTTCAGGTAGTAAGATTTACTATGAGTGACGAGTCGGATTGTTGTATGCTGGCTCAGTTTTGCAAACGGACTTGCGCGCTTTATGCATTCAAACCAATGCGTAGGTGTTCATTTCGAGATTTTCAGTAATGTTTGTAAACTGGCTCCACTGCTACTGGATGAAAGGAAATATATGCATTGTTTTATGCATAGCAGAGAGTTTATGATTAACTACTACCGCATTGCTTTTGATTGGTGGCCATCTCGATCGCCGTAGAGTGGCATCATCAATCTCTCATGAAGTCTTGCTGACCATTGCCATAATTGAACGCTTTTTCTCCAATGCTCAAGAGAAAAGTTTTTATGTATGAGTATATCACAAGGTCTGCCAACCTTAACGATTCTCTTCTACTACCATAAATAAGTCTTTCTTACCTTCACCCTTAAGGCGCATAGTTGTGCAGCATGATTTGATGGCTAATTTCATCATATTCAAGTTCTCCTACGTTTTGAACGTTCATAAGGTAGTGCTCGGCATTAATCATTTCCTTGGCGAGGCGATGCATTCGGCCCCTTCCATAGAACCCTTTATGTGGTTGAACGCATATTTGGCTTTTCCCACAACTTTCTGAGGCCATAAGTGATTGTTTTGACCTCCCAAATAAATGTGATACTAATTTGCAGGCCTCAAAGGTTTAGAAGGCTTAGTCTGCTGAGGACGAGATTTGAACCAACAAACATTTGTGCATTCAAGGGCAGCTGTAACCGATGATTTGTAGACTTGTAATCCATAAATTGAAACCGTCTTGGGTGTATTATTTTAGGCTCAAAATTATTTTCTTAGGCTATAATCAAGTCTCTACGAGGGAAAGAACTAAAGACGATAATAAGCGAGTTTTCTTTGCTCTATGTAAATAAACCCTTTAGATTACGGTAGCAATGAAGTGCACATCGTCTACTAAACTATTCTAATGAAAAGATGACTAACATGCGTTGGTTTCAGTGCATACATAACCATAACTTACGTTTGTTATCTGAAAGCAAGTCTTGGATCCAAATACTCTTTACCATTCTCATGCATAGTTCATTTTTTCGGACCACTACTGAATTCTAAATCACAGAGTCTCGTTATGACTTGCTTATGCAATGCAAAATCTGTTCAAAAAATTGTGACGACCCTGGCTAATCTGGCGCAAGATTTCTTAGGCTTAAGGTAGAGATAGCTCATCCATGCGACTCGCTACACCGTGTGTCTTTCAGAGCGAAAACTGGAAAAAGAATTCAATTCGACCTTGACAGTGCGTGTCGTTAATTTACTTCACAAGGCGATTTTTCTAACTCTTAGCTGTTCACTCACGATTGAGTATCACTCATACATTTCTCACCCCAAGGAACTGATTACTCAAAAAAGTTTCATCCTCTCGAAGCGTTTGTCAGTACGGTGATTGAAAGGAAAGTTCTTTCGAGTTACTCTAAGTTTTCTTACGATTTTTCTACGGCAAACGATGCCAGTTCTAGTTCCCGTTGGTACTGGAGATGATGGCCCCGTATCGAAGTAGATCTAGATCAGTTCGCTAGCTAGAGAGCTAGCCAACTGTCAGCATAGTCAGACATTTCATCCTCAGTGTGATTGAGATGATAAATTAGCATTTCAGTTTTCTTGTCACATCGTTCTACTCTTCTTCACTGATGTTCTTCACTACGGCAATCCTTGTCGACTATACGTTTAATTATGACGTCGTTAAACGCTTATGAGAATCGAAATCCAGGTGGTTCCTCGTTTTACCATGATCGTATCAGCTGTAGTTTACAAGCTCTACCTTTTTCCTGTATCTTGCTCTCTTCATACTTCGTCACCATCCTAATCTTTTTCGTTTCACCTCGAATTTATCACTTTTTTGTAATCAATTTTTAGTTGTTGCTTCAAGCATACGTCACTGATTAATATGGATGATTTGAGGACCAAAATGCATTGCTTTTATGTCACGAAGAAGAAAACACAAATGAGTAAGATGTTTACAGGAAAACCACTGCTTTTCTACCACTCTTTCCTTGGCATATCCAATCGTAATGGTAGCACGCGCCCTTGGTATGAGCGAAATGCGGGTTGAACTCGCGCCTGAATTCGGACTTTGGCATACCACCCGACGATCTTGAATTTATATCTTTATGTAACATAACAACACTTCTAAAAAGCATCAAAAGAACTATTGAAATAGAATAATACTATTTTTATAGTATCATACTGATACTGACTATTCTTTCAGTCGACTACTATTATTAAGAAACCTCGCTACAAACATTCAATATAGTTTGAGAGAATGTTGTAAGCCTCAAGCGTCGCTGTGGTGGCTCTGATGAGGCGGACGAGACTGTCCAAACTACGTAAGTCACTTGCATACCAACCTCGAAAAGACTTACAACATTCTCTCAGACTAACTGTTCTGCGCAAAGATTTACGTCTTATGCAAGAATTAGTTCTTGGTAATGTTTTCTACTTTATATTTCTAGCATGGAAATCTCCAGTTGCTTGAGTGATAACTTCCAGTTCTAGGTTTATAGTGTCCTTTTATTCCTTTGCAACGCTTATGAGAATGAATAAATATTAACACAGTTTCGGTGAAAGATGTCCTAAGAGTAATTAGGGGTTTTGTGATTTGATATGGTTCAAGATGTTCCCTTGTTTTCATTAAATCTATTTTATTATCTAACAGTTATCATTGTCGCGCGTTCTCATTTTCTTTCGAGTTTTCTTGTGTTTCTATCCATCGTTCATTAATAAGGGAGAAATTGTCGATCTCTTCGTCTTCTCTCCATCTCCTCGTTCACAGCATGTCGTCATCAATTTTCTTTGTGGTCACGTACATCTCCAAAACGTTCACCTTGACAATGTCCGAGAGAAAAGTTGAACAACTGTTATCGCGTTTGGAAAGAAGCTGTCGGTAACAGTGAAAGGTAGAGAGACGAGAAACATGGATGGCGATCAAGCTACAATCTAAGAACGTGATATTCAGATGCTGTTGTTTAGTCTTTCCTTTTATTCCTTAATATGTGCCAAAGTAATGGATGAAAAGATGACTAGGTGTGGCCGACTTCCAGAGAGATTCAGAATGGCCAACAATGTTCAAGCAATTTCTATCGTTTGCCGAACCCCATGTAAATCTTGTTTAGCATATCATAATTCAGTGTTTCTTTTGATGAGCAGAAGAGAGGCTGTCTACTGTAGACTCTATTTGTTACAATTCAATACTTCTTCATTCGGCCGCTTTTTATAGACCTCGCTCAAAAACAGTGATACTCCGATAATAATATAACATGCTCTGAGTCGTTCGTGAGGTCGGATAGTGCTAGGCAGGCGCATGTGTTGTCCTTCAGGACTCGTCAGTTGCACAGTCTTCTTCTGAGGCTATACGCCTCCATCAAAGAATCGACGCTGAATTATATCCACCACAAGTCATGAGACAGATTTCCCTGACAACAGCGACCAGCAGACTGTGAAGACTATGCTACTGACGAGTCCTGGTAGACGAAACAGGCTCGTGCCATGCCTCTATCACATCTCGCAAATAGATCAAAACATGTTAAATCATTATTAAACAATTCAACACAGGTATCAATGGCTGGTACTTTGGTAGTATCGCCTTTTTCAGAGACTAGAATGATCACACTGACTCGCAAACACCACAGTCAAATATTGTAGCATGCTGAAAATCGTGATAAAGAAATTTTTATTCACACAGTAAACAGCTCTTAGAGCACTCACTGTTTTCCTTCGTTGTTGCATCACGAGGTTAATAATAAAAAGTTTTATTTGCCTAACGATTCAACGCGTTTCTTCTTCTTCACAGCCGACAAATCGAGGCGGTCCTCCACTGTCGCTCGTACTCGTTGTGGATCTCCGCTTTCGTTTCATTCGCGTCGAAACTTCTTCTGTGGAGCACCACTCAAATGAAGAGCCTCACTCACAGTATTGCTTTCTTTGAGACTTCGTCATTATTCACTGGAGAGAAGCAGCACATAGTTCTGCGTAAGGTAGAAGCGTGCTGGGTTCAGATCAGGAAAAATAGCCTGAGGTATGATGCAAGGTCAGGCGTGTTAGCAGACAATCCTTGTGATCACTACATATTATAATATTTCGAAAAATAAGGGAAAATGATAGAACAAAGGTTTTAGCATAATTCAGATCGCTCAGAACATTTATAGACAAAGGCAGGAAAGAGAATCATGAGAGATTCATAAATTAGTGGTTGATCACTTTGAAAGGAACCTAATCATGCGCGGCCGACTCTTTTTACTTAGGATAAACGTTAAGATGGACTACAAAGTCATGCATATAGAATTTTTCTGTTCATGGTCAATTTTTTAACAGCTGTTGCTTTTTAATAAGGAAGAAAGGGTAGAAAATGAGACAAAAGGATTAAGAGAATCTCTCTAGATTTACTACCACACTTCGGCCGTAATTCATCATTTGTAGAGTGCCGCTAGTTTCAAATGGTGTTCCTGTTTAACGTCTTTACCCAGAAATGATTAAAACCTTGACATTTCTCTCAGAGTTTTCATATGTTCATTCTGACAGGTGGCAAATGTCATGTCAGTTTCGCTCTTATGTCGACGTGGATGCAATTTCTCTAACGTGATCATCTTTCATCATTGTATTTAACTAGTTTTATTCTCGATATCCGCGCAAGTTTCCACTTTTTCCCATTCCAATTTTTTGATCCCACTTCTATCACCAGCGCACAACGGCTACTGTGTGATCTTGTTTTGATTTTTTTTCTCCATAGTTAGAAAATGTGGCGGATCTGTAGAGTAGAACTCCACGTTGATCGCATGAAACAGCTGTCTGATAATGGATTACTATTCAATAACATGAAGTCCGTATAAGTAGAAACAGCTTTTGAAGTTCTCTGTAAGTCGAACTTTCCGTGTCTCATAATTCTTCCCTTCTCTTTTTTTTTTTTGCTTTTTCTTTTTTTATTCTTCTAGCCATCTCGTCAACAGTTCGCTCAAGTGGGTATCATAGGGTAGTGCTATCAATATTGACACCGATCACTAAAAATCAGTTTCTAACTAGCAAAATCCACTCTGAGCTAGAATATATTTACTTGAAATTGAGATATGTGATTCCTTGCGGCAGTATTGCATTTAGATCAATGGATGTCGTTATTACATAATAAATAGCTGATTTTCGTTTTTTAGACGATAAAATTATCATTAACGATGAGGAATCAACTCCTTCGTCACTATATCGTCCCTTTTCACATTGAAAAAAATCATAACTCTGTGAGTATGTAAGCAACATGTTGTATTCCTTATCTCGAGATAACAGTACATTACTCAATAATGTAGAGTGGTGTGCAAAAACATTTGCGTCAAAGGAGACTCGAGCCAAGATTTCATCCTACATGAAATTTTGAGGGTAAAATGTGAGTTCATCCCACCTAATGCAAATGTTTTCGCACACCTTTCTACATTATTGGGTATATTGTAACATCATACCACCACAAGAGGCGGTCAAATGAACTAAATTTTGATTAATCAACAGTAGGATATAGGGGTTCATTTGCCGCATTATTTGACAGTGTTCGAGAGAAATTTAGAGCATATAAGCTAAGGGACAAGAGAGAAAGGCAGAGAAGGAAAAAGCATGACAAAACCTTGAGATATATTAGAAACTTCGTATGTTCATCAGAGTTTCAAACATTCTATTTCACGGAAAATGCAAACAAATGGGTGATCAGGACTCGCTTGTTCCAATATATTGTCTGGAAGTTTCACTAAAACTAGTGCAGTATAATGCCATTGGCGACGTTGGATCCTATAGTATGTTCTGAAGGTCTACTACTCCTTTCTATACACAGCAAACAGCAGGAGGAGCAGCAGACGAACAACTTTGTCATTGTTAAGTATCGACTGAACAATTTTGTCGGAATGATTTACAATTACCGTACCATACGTTGTCTCCACGGCGACTACCTTTTTTCCGCTTCTAGGGCCGATCAATAGCTATCTTCGGTACTTGCAGTGCTTCCAATGGTCTTTGCTCTAGAGATTACCACAAAAAACGGATATTTATGATGATGAGAGACTGACACGTTTGATACCACGATGGATGTAACATTACCAACTCCAAAATCGTTCAACCATCTAGAATAGTTCTCACATATTTTTATGAAATGTTTAAAGCCTTAGCGAGCTTGGTACGCCACAGCCATACACGCGTGTTTCGGAGGTCTCGCCCTCCTCGTCAGTGGCCCACGTTCCACATTGAGCCCTGCATTGTAGCAAAGAGGGTGGCGTATGGTGACAGCACAACGTGCAATGACATTGTGCTATCACTTTTCAGTCGATGGATCGCGGCTGGTAGATACAAGTTGATCCATAGTATCAACTGCTTTTAAAACCTTGCAATAAACATTCGATATAATTCTTAAGAGTGTTTAAAGCCACTGACTACGTGGGCGAGACCTCCGAAACATGCGTGCATGGCTCTGGCGTACCAACCTCGCTAAGGCTTCAAACATACTCAAAATCATGCTAAATGTTTGTTGCGATGTCTTCAAAACAGTCGATGTTAGGGATCACTTCTCACATAGTTTTGTCGAATATACTTACTGTCAATACCGTGATTAATCATATTTTTGCGCATCTTTCACTTACATTCCAAATGTTTGCGACTCTTTAGATGGATAATGGACTAGACAGTAATCGACTTTTGAAATAAATCTCTCGATTAATTATCGGAAAATGGTCTTTTAAGACTGTGATGATTCTCTCAAATAGGGAAAATGTTTTGGTCGAATCCATGACCATCAACCATATGCTTCTTGTTCGTCTGTCACCATTTGACGCTTCAAATTCGTTCACTCTCGCGCAATGCGGAGCCGTAAATACTGTTCATATTACCCGGGCTATGAATTTTCTTCCCTCATTCCATTCGCTATCTTTACTTGAATCTCATCGGAACTTAACCATCACAATCTGTCCCTCACGACAATTACCGCAATTTATTCGTTTTATTACGTATCCATCTGTTACTGTTATCATATGACATTGGCTGCGATTCCCCATTCACTACCACTACAGCCACCAGCGCCACCATCACCAGAACCACGCTATTTAGAGAAACGAATGCGAGCATGTCGGCCTTGGCACACGCCTTCTCACTACCAGAGCTACCCCCATTCTCATCGTGACCAGTAACCCCTTGAACGAGAGCCGCTAAAGGGCAGCACTGATGCCTAGAGCTGCGTACTTGGCTCTCAAGTGCTGAACTTTATGTGACCTTGACCCATCTCCGGCGACGACAAGGAGCGATAATCATTTAATGCTAGGCGGTAACACTTGCAAGTTGAACTGCGATACTTCTTAGTTATCATAGCATGCACTTTTATGAGGAAGACTCAAAAAGTACCGAAGACATAAAGATTTCATGATTGTATGTAATTCTAGACAGTTGTTGATTATATTGTGACGTAAGCTTTATGCTTTATGGCAAAATCTCCAGGAATCCATACCCGTGACTAGATTTTTCGCTAGTGTCAAATTTCTCGAGTACGGCTTTTTCAATTATCCAGCTCATATCGGGCTTCACTGAGCTTCTGTTGACAATAGTTTATGATTATGTCGGGCACTGATATTGAAGTTTGATATCGATCTAACTAAATTTTGTCACGTTTTATTCCATTGTATGCTATTGAAATACATTTTTGTGAGATTACTTTGTAGATTAGGACTTACCAAAGATGTTCCCCTGTGTCATGATATTTCTTGACGATGTCATTTTTCGTCATACAATTATTGTCTTCTAGGATCATATGTGATGGAGAAAGTTTCTAGATGTTAAGCAGCGATACATTTATGAAACAATTTCTCTTTAACAGCTGAACTGCCTCTACGCACTTATAGAAGCATAGAAAAGGAATGTAGTTTCGATTGGAGCTATAAATTTGACTTTGCACTTTCAATAATCGTTTTTGAGAGCAGAGAAATAATAACTGCATTAATGTGACTGTTGATAGAATGATACATATGACCCACATATGATTCACATTGACATCAGTGATCTGATTGCCATAATGATTATGAAATATTCCTATTGAAAACTTTTTTATGTTTAGTTCTTGCTTATTTAGCTTAATAACACTGTATAACTAGAAATCAAAAAAGGGCTAACTGCATGAAAAACTTCATCTTTTAGCTTTGTGAAGTAATAATATGATTGATGGAAACACTTCCATGCAATACCAGTAACGCTTTAGGTAGATTTTCTCTTTTATTTCGATCGTTCGGCACTTTTCAGTCTGAATCAGTTATCTTTGAACAAGCTATAATAAACTAAAAGTCAATGATGAGACTGCTGAAAACGTTGAATAAGTCAAGAGCAGTTCAGAATAATCTAGAAACAGTTGATTAGCGAACGTTAGGAGTTTCCGACTTAGAGATGTCTCTCTCAACTTGCAGATACTATTCTTCACTTGCTTTCTAGGAAATTTGTTGCCTCAATGTTAGAAAACAATAAAATTTTTTATAACTTTTCATCAACATTACCAAATGGCAGCGATCTCTTAACGACAACATGCCAACGAATGCTCATTTTTCGATGTAAGTGGGTTCAATGTGCTGTCAGGATTGACTGCTTCTATTGCAGCAAGGGTGGTAGCAGAGCAGGATCCTTGGTGCTACATTGGTTAGCACGCGCCTCCCGAAAAGGGTTGAATGCGGGTTCCAGTCTCGAACTAGATTCAAAGTTTGCTTATCACGAATGAAGCCCTTGTTGAAGAAGTATAGAAGTCCTTCTATGTGTTTTCATGCTTAAGAAATCTCATTAGTCATAAGAAATTAGCATAACAGAACAGGAAAACTCAAGTGACCTCCCTCTCAATCCTATTGTCGAATAAAAGATCTCACTCAATAACATATCGGATTTGGGATTTATTCATTGCTACAATGAACGACCTAGTGATGATGTTCTTGAAAGGATCAACAGGACGCTCTACATTATTGGACACATTGTTATAACATCGTACCACCGCTGAAAGAGCACTCAATTAGAGAATCTTCGTTGCATTCTCTTCGGGTCAATATTTTCATTGTTGTTTCGGTTATCACCAAGGCTGAACAGTTGTTTTTGCCAGAACATTCTTTAGTCCTAAGCACATCATCACTTGGTCGATCACTGTAGTAATAAATAAATCCGACATCCGACATGTTACTGAGTGATATCTTTTATCCGACATTCGGAATGAGAGGATTAGGTCACTTGAGTTTTCCTGTACTGTTATGCAATTTTATAATTAATGGGACTTTCTAGCATGAAAACACTTAGAAGGACTTTCAGAGTTCCTCGACAAAGACTTCATTCGTTACGATTTCATTTATCGAGCGGCGGAAATTTCCGCATTCGTAGTTTTACAATAGGGGTGAGTATAAAGCTTCGTCATTCTCGAAGCATGTGCCATGCATTCAACATTAGCAAGCAGGCATCGTTAGAGGTGACTGAATGCATAGCTGGCCTACGCAAAGATTTCCGGTAACCTACCGATTTATTGAACCAGTGCTACTATCCACCCACACAACTCTGGTGTCAATTTTCCGACACCGAAATGATGGAAGGCTTGATTAGACATCGGCTCGAGATCGAACTAATGACATGTGTATTGCAAGACACCTCGAGTCACTGAGCTAAATGTGCCTTTATATACTGACGGCAAATCGTCAAAAATGTACATTTATTTCATACCTCTATATGCTGTGAGTTTTTTTGGAACAAAATTCAACTCAAAGAGAATTTGTTTACTGAGCAAACCTAAATTTGTTAATCACTTGTCTCTGGTGTTTTAAATGTATGAGTAGATTGCTAGTCAATTCAAACCAGTCTAAAATCTAAAGAAGGCTGCCTCCAAGACATCAGCAATTGTCTTTGGAATTGTATCTGCACTCAATAAATTCTGCCTTTAATGACCTGACATTTGTTCATCAAGAAAAACATTCACTTACTTTTTGGATGACGAAACAGGAAATTTCAATAAGTGTCAAAACCTCATAATGCCTTACATTAAATGCCTAATCGTTTTTCGAGAAATTCACCAAAAGTTCATTAGTCGGAGGCTTTCTATTGTAATGAAATTCTTGTAATTTACAATAATAAAATACTATCAGGATACAACATTTAATAAAGACTAGTTCCCTAGTGAGTTTACAACATGTAGTAATCGTGCATGTCTGCCGATAACTAGTTCGATATGGTAATTTTGGTCGGTCATTCGTGGCGTAGTTTGAGTTTACTGAAGAGAGAAATAGTCGTTCGCTTACGGAGTAGCAGTTTGATTGGGGGTCGAGACTATTGCATTAGAGAGCTGGGCAGTGGCTACATCGTTGTCGTTGTCGTTGTCTTCGTCTGAACGGACGGACGGACGGATGGATGGATGGACGGACCGGGTAGTTCCGAATGAGGAGGTACCGCCCATTTTAACTTGCACCGCAAGCCGCCCTCCTCCCCATTCACCCTTCACCCCTCTCCATCACCATCACTACTATTACCACCACCATCAACTCACCCAGAAGCTTTCCAGTTATGTAAGCAATTCCTTAGCACCCTCTCCTGACTGCCGCCTTAAAGAGAAACCCACCAATCTGATCTGTACTTTCACTCGCCAGTCACTTGCACATTGACCTTTTCATATTTCTTGAGGTCATGGCCCTTAGCATCTTTTCTAAAATGACCTGAAAAGTAACAAGTCATGTTTGTTTAGATGTTTGAGGCCCTTTTATGGTCATTTGTTTGTCCACTAATTTATTTTTTTATTCATTTTTATGTCTGCATATCTGTGTTCTAGGAAAGCACTTTTACCTTTGCTTTCTTTTTCGGTCCATTCTAACTTACTACTTGATTGATTTATCGTACGATTGTTCTCATTCAAGTACTCATCAAGTTGTACGATCACGATCAAGCGATGAAAAAGCAAAAAACGAAAAACCGGTTTATTTTATCCAAAAGAAATCTGCGAGAAACTGTTTTCAGATTTTCAATTGGTGAATATATTTTCAATAAACATCTGGAGCAAATAAAATTTATGAAATTGACAGTATTCAGAAACATTTATGTTTCATTGTCATTCCTTGACGACGTTGGGAAGAGAAAAAGCAAATAAATTCAATGTCAATATTTATTTCAATTATTTTTTTATTCTTGTTCTTTCATTTTTTTTTTGTTTATGCATAGTTTGCCGTTGAATGCTTCAACATATTTTTGGCTAATATTTTGGTTTTTCAGGCCAAGAAAGTTGAATCATGTCTCACTATGATCCATTTGAGCAAGTTTTTCCCATGTTCACATGAAATTATAGTTTTTTCTGTTTTACCTGTTTCTTTTCCTTCTATGTTTTTGAACCCCTGTATTGTTCTATAATTATTTCCGTTTCAATTTTTTTAAGTTGGAGAATATTTTGCATTTTCTCACTCACCATTGACTCAACATCTCATCAGGCATAAAAGTTCTCATTTAATACACTTTACATTGGTTTTTTTTTTATCAAAAAACGTTTCAAAAGAACATTTGCACAATATACCTATAATATAGTAGAAAACTAACATAAAATAAAATAGAAAAATAAAGCTAAGATGATGCCACTCTATGGTAGTATGGGTATACATTACCATGTTAAGTGATAAAAAATGAATAGTATAAAAGTCGCCCTTTCAGAATGATCGGAATGTTTGCTCGTATCACTGTTTTTTTTTAGAAAAAAAAATCCTGAGAAAAGGAATCTACAGTAAATTCATAAAGAAAGATGGTGAACATGCAGAATAAGATGAAGAAAACGCCTGCTGAGAATGATCGTAATATGTGCTTGCCTTCTTTTTCTATAAACTTCTTTGGCAGTGAAACTCACAATGAAGTATTTAGCTGCAAAATCCAAAGTCTAAAGTACTACCACCATTTTCATGTGTTACCTTGAGATTTTATCTGCTATCTCTTTGTTTCAAAAGTGCTCTTTGTTTGCAAAGACGATGCTGTTCGTTTCCGTTGATTCTCGTGCTTCATTTTGTGACATGCCTTAGGAATTCGTGACGGCTCTCTAGGGTCTCCAGTGAATCAGTGCATTTCCCCTATATTTTTTCTCCGTTTCCCCTTCTTAGTTTTCGTTGGACAACCAAATTTCACTTTATCTTTCTTCTATAGACTCTCTTCTCCAATAAATAGTTCTTTTCTTCAGCAAGACTTACGACGTATCTTCTCGCCACGTTCGTGCTCATTCATTTGCTGCCATAGCGTTTCCAAAAAAGTGGCTTAGTAAAGCATTCCTTCATTCTCTCGAATTTCATTAATCATTTTGAACATTTTTCTTCCACTTTAAGTTTATTAAGAGAGGAAGCTGTGTAAATAGTTGATGACCGCTTTTCAAAACCTCTTGTTTCTAATCAAAGTTCAGTTCGTCATTTTTTGAAAGCTCTTATGTTCTATCGTTTTTGTCTACTTCATGATTGCTCCTTCTCTTTATGTATCATTTTAGATCATCATTTCCTCCTATGGAACGGATCTCCTCGGCCACCGTGCCGTCCGCCGCCAACAGTCAACGGCCTCCTCCGTTACCACCATCGCCGATTCGAACGAACACAAAGGTTGGTAATATCGAAATGTCCTCCAACTATGGTAATTTATTACGTAAAGATTGATTGACTCAAAAGAACTGATTTATTTGATTCATGTTATTTTATAGTACTTTCACCATCCAGCATTTGAGTCTTTGTTATTTGTACTTGGTAGAATTTTTAGTTGTCGGTGAAACTGAACGTTCGGCAACCTGATAAGCTCAAAAATGTAAAAAAATCAAGTTGGAAAATTTAGAAAAGTCAAAAAGGCTAGAATTTGAAAAATTTGAAAATGAGATAAAATAAGTTCATTAAAAGATTAAATAATCATGCATGATATTTCTATAATAATAGAGTATTTGAACATAATCTGGAATCTACTGTTTTCGGTGCTATGCGCCATATACATTTGCCTCCTGAAATATATGGTTTTGTTACCTTTAGAGTTTTCCATATGTAAGTTGTCTTCTGTACTCTGTACTACTAAGTGTCATCGACTTTCTCGTCTCAATTACACTTAAATATTTTCAAGCATTTAAGATCTGCAAATCGCTAATTTCTTCGAATAAATTCTCAAAAATAGCCCTTGCTACAAAATTTTGTAATGGGAATTATGAGCTTTGTCTTCTAGTGCAATGTTTCCAATGAAGCCAATAAAAATGACGGCAATCCATTTCTTTACGGCATACTTATGAGATATCTTTGAAAAATCCATGCGATGTCGCTTTTGCTCGAATATCAAAAAATATAACCGGCTTTTGCTTTATTTGATTATTTGTGTCAAAAATCAGGTTAATTAGCGTGCATTGCGGCGGCTGGTCTCGAGCTTTGTATCCCGCTGTGGGTTGACCCGACCCGAACAATCATAGAGGAGTAGTGATGATTGACGCTAGTAAGAGTTTACAGCGTTAAGTTAATATTGTTATAATAAGAAGGAAATTGAACGAGATGACAAATAGCCGACAAAATTAGTGGTGAGGGATTTGAATTGAGTGGACGGAGGCTATTGAAAACAATTCGAGTATTGTTATCGAATGTAAAGACCTCATTTTACTTCTTTGTCCTAACAATAGCTGTGAATTAGTGTTATTTTCGACATTTCTATTGCCGAAATCGCTGAAGTATTGAAACACTTTTCAGTACAATTTCTCCCCATATCACTATTAATAATATTTTTTCCTCAAAAGCTGATTTGTAAATAAGTCATTTTATTATTTTACGAATAGCTGTAGATCGTGATTTGATGCCACGTTAATTGTTTCTGGTTTTGTTTATTACAGTCATAACTTTCTATAGTTGAGTATTGATTAGAAAAAAAAGAACCTGTAGACTAACTGTTACAGTTTCCTTCGTTTCTTGTTTAATTTTTTCGTCAGTTTCTAAAACGTTCGCGCTCGTCTATTGTGCTCATCGGAATCATTTCCATAAACATATTTTTACCGATATTCAAACAATACTGATCGATGTGCATATGTTATTAAGATTTACGATTGGTTGCTAGAAATAAAAACCGTAGTTATGCCCTAATATATCCAGGAGCATACTATTAGTGTAATGAAATCGGACGGATATCCACTAGGCAGATCGTGATCGTAAACGATCGTCACAGATTTTTCTGCCTACGGCAGAATTTCTTAAGGTAGGATGGAATGATAGATAGGAAGAGGCGTGATGGATTGCTACAAAGTAAAAGTAAAAACGCTAGAAGGCGAAGTCAACTTTTGAGTGTTAGGTTAAACTGTGAATTATGCTGGAAATTGCTTCAAATATAAAGTTATATGTATCTTAAGAATGATCCAAAGACATTGTTAGACCCTAGAATGTGAATAGGTTGATCCCTCATTATTATTCTCTCTACTCGATTACTCAAATCACATAAAGTTTTTTGTTGTTGTTTTTTTTTCGTTTACAACATCTATGACATGATTTTGACTTCAGGCACTTAACTGTGACCAGCCAATCACAGTGTAGTTGGTACCGCATTGAAATCAGAGTTTATTTGATAATTAACAATTTCAAAGGCTCAGTGAACTAATTTTTTGGATTCGTCATTCTATCATTCTGTTTGTACAGTAGGAAGAGTTAAAAAAGCGACGAAGGTGCTCTAAACGAATCCTTTTGAAAAACCGTTTAAAAAGCCGCGTGAGTGAAAAACAATACACGCCATTCCAAAATGGGTAAGCAAGTAATAGCGAGTAATCAGTATTGCAAACCTTCATCGGTTTTCCGTTCTAATTTAATTCAATCAGGGTGATCTATGTTCATTCTTAGCTGCGATTATGTGCTATGGTATCACGCGACGATATTACGAACGGTGGCATCACTCTGCCGGCCGCAAACCAAATTCATATTGCTGGAGCAGTCAAATCTCATTCGAAAAACGCCTTCGAGAACGTATTCGGACCAGAGACTGCACAGGTAGTGCATTTTTATCTCATATTTTAGTTTCTTCATGCAAAACTTCTGTACTGTTTATGCAGGATCAGATCTGTTCAAATGTATTACCGGAGCTCGTACAAAGCGTGTTCACTGGTCAGGACTCCACATTAATCGCATTGGGAACAAAGTCAAGAGGTGAGTAGTCCATAGATATGAAATAAGCGCCTGATGTAATATCAGGTATAGTAGTCTGTAGAAAAAGTTTACTCCAAAGTGTTTATGACGTTTGGGATCTGTAAGGTTGCAAATGCATTGAGTTACATATACGGTGCTTATCGAATTTTTTCTGAAATCTACTGTCTTGAGTAATGTATACGTTTAGACTAAAGCTTAAACTAAGATTTAGGCTTAGGAGCAGTCATCACATATCTTTCGAAGGTATTGTATCTAATGTCGTTGTCTATTCGGTTATTTGTGAATATTGTTGAGTCCGTAATTGAGATCTGTTGTCTCCTCTTATTATTCATGTGCTGAATAGTTTTCGAGCATATATTCTCCGAAATCTTAAGATGGATACACTGTTGGTGGCCCTTGTGGAACAGCGTTTGCTTTGCTGCTTTTTGACCAGGGTTCTTCTAGAATGGCATCGATTCCACCATTCATCAAGTGGTCGACGACCACTTGAGACTGATTCTTTCACTGTGGATAATCAAAGTTTCTGCGAAGGGTTATCTTCCGTATCAGGTCGATATCTTCGTTATGACATATGTAATAATCAAAATAGGTTGAAGAGAAGTTTTCAAATCTACACAAAATGTAATGAGATGCTTTTGCGCCTGCATCAATCCACTACGGTTTTATCCACTCTTGTGATAAAGTAAGTGAGTCGACAGTGTCATGCAAAAATTGTTGCTGATCGAGTGTACTAATATATTCCTGCTGTTCAAAACACAATTATCAGTACGATCGAAAAGAATTTTGTAGACTGAGTCCGAATAGAATAATCTAATGTATAATAAGAGCTTGCATAAATCACCATTTCTGCTGATTTTTGTTAAAATCTTAAGAAAAATATGTATGAGGTTATTTCGAGATCACTTTCTTTGGATTTGAGATGGGTCTAGTCCACTAATTTCTTTCTCTACTGGTCTTTAAAGTCGCACAAATGTAAGGAGTAGATGAAACACCGCACAAAGAGAAAACTAAAGATTTTGAAAGCTAGTGGGGATTTGTAGTCCCATTAGTTTTGAGCCTTAAACCAAGCTTATACCTGAGCCTAGGCGTGCTCTCGTGACTTTTTATTTAAAGAAAAAAATCAATCAAAAGAACACTTCAAAGATTGGTGGGACCACAACCATCCACAATGGGCAGATATTCTATATACTTTCCATGGCTCATGTACCTAGTATTTAACTCAGATTATTGCATTTAGTTTATTCAGTTTTCTATCTGGTCTTTTTTCATTTTCAAATGATGTTTTTCATAAAAGAGGCCTCATGGATTAACTGTCAAATTTTCAATTTTCTAACAAAATCCATTGGTGTCGATGGTGACAGGCCGGGTAAATCGTTGTTCATCGCATTGCGTAATGGTGTTCGTCTGAAGTGGCTATGATTGGGTTGCATTCGGACCGCCGAATGCGGCTTTGATATTGAGACCCCATAGTGGGACACCAATGGACCAAAGACTAACACTGGCGGCGATCGTGAGAATGTGGTTCAAAACATATGTTCATCCGTTTTATTCATTTATTTCCAATTGCAATCGAGGAACCACTCAATTATAGGTATTGAATCAAGATGAATATAGGCGGATATTCTTAATCCTATGAGCGTCTGAAATAAGGACAGTATAGGTGATATACGAAAACAGTGCAAAAGTTTTAGTCGATCGCGTCTTTTTGACTTTGTGTGATATATATATATATATATATATATGTATGTATGTATACATTATATACACATGCATCATTACATAGTTTATATATGCATATGTAGACGTTATAAATAACTAAACTATATATATATATATATATATGTATATATATATATATCATCACATTATACATCGATATTTTAGATAAGTAATGAATAATTCAACTTGAACGGGGTGTCTAAACAGAACAGTTGCAGCATGGAGAACCAGACTTGATTAGGAAATTGAAAAATCGGGCAATAATTATTATGTTGTCATATAACCATTAATCGTAATTACGCTTTACTATCGAAACGTTCTGCACTTATAATTCACCTGAATATTTCTGTTTTTCAAAAGCTTCATTGCTGATGCTGCTTTGATGTGTGGAATGCTATGGTAGGCAGTAGTCTTAATACGAACAATAGTAATTTGACACTGTTTTAGCCTTTGTTGAGTGAAGGACTCAATGAAAGAACATCTGATTCAATCGTAATTTTATCCAGTTTTTCGTTGACATTTGGAAAGAAAATTTTATAGCTGTTTACATAGGAGTGTGAGTGTATGTGTGCTTTTTTTTTGAGGTTTTATTACCACTTTTTTGCATCTGGTGGAATCTTGTTTGAGTGATACGGCCTATTTATCTGACTTCATCTTGCAACACAACGATTGAGTGCCTATTTGCCCTCTGAAATGGCTTACAGTGGCGTACCGATGGATTACATCAGATCTGCTAATCTCCCAGATCACTCTGTTAGTGATTTCCCGACCGCGGAGGGATGACAGGCTTAATCAGACCACAGCGTGAGGCTGAACCAATGAGCAGTGTCTTTGCAGAGCACCTCTAAACCTGAGCTGCAGAAGTCGGGGTTATCACAAATTCAAATTGATATATGCCGAATATTACGAGTCTGCTATTTAATAGTATACACAATGCAGATACTTAGATACTCAGATGGTCCTTCTTTACTAGTTGTGCGGGGTGCCAGCACATATTCCAAATGGTATATTGCTGGTGGCGCTTATGATAATCCTTGAATACCTGATGTAACCTTGCAAGGGCTTCTTCACGTCTTCATGATGTCGTTTCTAAGGATGGGCTTTGGCGACGGATCCTCGGCCGGGCTTCCTTCTAGTTGTTTTGAAGATGGTGTTAGACCGAAATCAAAAGCAGAGATAGAAATAAACTGACTGTTCACGGATAATGTACCCACACAATGCAGAACAACCCAAAATTCCGAATCCGCAAGTTCTCATGGCTAATAGGGGTGGTAGTGTAACAGGATCTGTTGATGAGTTCTCATTGTTTGTTTGCGGAATGGAACTTTCTCGTCGGCCGTTGAAGCGTCCGCCGAAGGTGACAAGTCGGGTGTTGCAGGCGGCGATGTAACGCTTTACAGCCACACACAGATCGAATGACAGTCAACGAAGAGAGTCTGGTACAAGGTCATGGGTCCGATCAGGGATTACGCAGATTCTGAAATGTTCTGCAATGAATTTCGTCTGCATAGTATGCTGGAAATTACTGCTCAGGAGGCCTTTTGAATAATAGAAACTTATGGTGTTACACCCTAGATGAGTTTGACCAAGTGGATCTCGTAGCACCGTTTTGTTGCTTACTTTAAAAACTATCAAAAACAGAGACTTGAATTTCAAAACCCACAAATCATGAATGAGTTAGTTATTAAGTAAACGATGTGATAACCATTATCAGATGGCTCCCAAACGACGATGGGTCGAGGATCTACAAATTTTTGTTGAATCTGTACAAATTGCGCTTCAGGTAAAGAATGTCTACTGTACGGGGCTCCACCATCAAGTGCCGGATTATTTCAGTCTGCTATCAAGTCTATATTCAAAATCACTGATGAATACAGGTAAACCCATTACCATGCTCTGTTTTGGAAATTACCAGTTTTAGGACATTACCATGTCCCAATTTGTGCTTGCCAAACTTTTGCTCACACAAATTATTGTTCCAATGTTTTGTTTCGATACTAATTATAACACATTACCAGTAATTTTATAGCCTTCTAGTGATCTCGTGTCAGAAATGTGTAATTATTTAGGTTCTTTTTCTTTTTCTTGAAATGTGATTTTCTAGAAAGAGCAAACCTGACACCCGGTATCAGATTCGCATGTCTGCTTTACAGTACTCACAACGTGACAATCAACTAACTGATCTGTTGTCACCATTTAACAGTGGTGAGTTTTTTTTCTCAAGTCACCAAATCGACCTAGTTTTATTGGGGAGTTAGTTATTTCCGGATTACTGTATATTATCTGTGATTGTGTGCTCATCTCGTTCAAGAACTTTCCGCTAATATTTGGAGATTTTGAAGATTGTAATACTTATTCTTCTACAACAGTTTATTGATAAATGATCATCCAAAAAGTAATGAAAGCAATAGCATTGTAATATGTGCATAGTTCCTTTTATTTTAACGTTGTTTCTCTGAAAACGAAGTCCTATGTTATTTTTGTTCATTAGATCTCTCCAGTAATTTCAATAGTTTCATAAGCAGTGTTTTTACTTTTTATTCAGCTCAGTTTTATTCATAACGGCAGAATGCGATGTGACACATTATCAAAAGAATGCTGAGATACGAGCAAAACTTGGGACGTGATCTCGAACCGCAACTATACTATTTAGGAGCAGTACACTCTCGCATCATGTCATCTAGCCCCTCTTTCTGTCTTTCTCTCGGCCGTATTCTGAGCTTCTCCTTACTGTCAGGAATCCCAGTCAACGGTGTTGGCCTAAAAAACACAAATCGGAATTAAACCTGTTAAGCTGAAGCCGTGATTAAAATCTACCCGGGAAAGCATAGTGGTGGTTCGAGCTCATGGAACAAAAACCTCAACATCCAAAAATTGCACTTAGTTCATTGTTGTGAATATTAGCAAAAAAAAAATTCTGAATTACACCTTAGAATCTCCTTACTCTCTCTGCAGATTAGAAATGATTAGTTAAATATAGTGAAATTTCACCTTTGTACTATTTAGCAAGTACTAGCGAGAAGTCAGGGTTTTGTTTTTTTACTATATTACATAGATTAAGTAGTAAAAGTCAATGATGTGGAATCGCCCTAATCTCTATATGTTTTATGCAATTTTCATACCATCACATTCTTCGGTTATATCTACAATAGTAATTTTAGATCCGCGACGAAGAACGGTGAGGGTAGTGGATGATCCAAGAGCCGGTGCTTTTTTAGAGAACGAATCCGAGATCCGAGTAGACTCTCCAGATTTGGCGCTCTTTTACCTGAATACTGTAGCTGACCACAGAATTATTGGCAAGTTAACTGGTTACTATAATGCTCTGGAGGCGACATATGTGGTACAGTAATTTTCTTTGTTGTAGAAGATGAAGAAAACGTATCGAACGAGTCATGTATTTGTATTTTTGTCAGTCTATGCATATCGTACTGGTACCAATGAATTGGAAGGTAGTTTTTTCTTTCACTTTATTTTTTCTCATTCATTGGTGAGTGGTTCACGTGTTCATGGTTAAATAAGTAGCGCTAATTATTCATTTAACCTCTTATTCAAAAATCTGACAATTGTTTATTCCACTAAGGTGGTTCAGTTAATTGTTCCACAGAGTAGTCTGTTTTTAAAAGTTTTTCCACTTGAGGTGGCCGACGGCGTTTAGCGATAGTTGACTTGGGTTTGGGTGAACGAAATTCGCATCGTGGTGAATTAACGATGCCAGCTATAGGAAGTATTTTACTTGCTTTAGTCCAAGGACAAAAGCACCTACCTGCCAGGTAAGTATTTTCAAATCTGATAGTGTTTGAATATTATATCTTTAGATAGTAATTTGTTAATCTTCCGGATCTGCCGGACATTAAGTTCCGGCACTTTTTGAGAGATTTTTATGTGTTTCTCGTTCTATTCTTCCTTTTAAGTAATTTGTTATTGCTTCTATATGAAACTAAAAAAGTCCTACTCAATCTTCTGCCCTTCATAGTGCTACCTATATTTTCTTTATCTTATTAATCTATGTTTCTTTATCTTCTTGCGTAGTTTTTTCCTCATTTTTCTTTGAAAAATAGTCTCTTTTTCTTTTTAATAAGTTTTCTCGTTTCATCTTGTCTGGAAACTCTCGCACATTTCTCCGCACTTTATCATTAACTAGGAAAATACCGTAGCAATGTGATTTTTGTACTTCGTTTTTTTTGTTCATCTCTTTTTACTTTACTTTTCCATGCTCTTCTCATGGTTTTATTCTTTTCTTCAATTAAAAGAAGCGTATTTTGAGTTCTCTCTATTAGTTTTGCAAAAATTTTTGATTCTAATGAGTACTTCTAGATGTCAACTTCCGTGAATCCTCGACTTATTTCACCTAATCCTTTATTGCTTTTTTGTTGCCGCCGTCGCTCAATCATCGCGAAATTCAACTCATTCAAATAGAAGAACATGAAGCTCTGAAATTGGATTTTTCCCTGCAAAAGCTTGAAGTCAATTTTCTGTTAGTCGATTTAGAGGTGAAAACAATGGTTATCTTGCTGCTACAGTAGACTATGACACTGTAAAATCTTCATGTAACTGAAGTTGTTGGGAACGGAGTGGTTGAGGAGTTGGAAGTTTAAATTACTTATACAAAAGACTTTCTATACCTTCATTCTCTACAGGCTTTTATAAGATGTTATTTTGACTATTCAGAATTGAAACTTTTTGAAACTTGAAGAATAAATTCTTTTGTGGCCAAAAATATCAGCGATAAACTTGAGAACATCATCATCTCATGCTCTGTAAATCTCCATCTGTTCTATTGCTTTTGTGCTCAAAGTACAACAGAAAAAGAGAATCAAAAGAACGACGTATTCTTGACTACAGCAAATTAAAATTTTGCCTTAGTAGAATTTTCGACTTCTTAGATTCTGCAGATCCCGCTGAATTTAATCATAATCAATACACTTTATAAGTTACAATGTTGTTTGAGACGCGCTTACTTAGGTCTTCTTATAGCTGTTGACATTTTAGCAATGAACACCAAGTTTATTACCCAGAAAATCATTAAAACTGTTTAACAACACTATCCAAAGTATGCGCTGTCAGAGTGAAGTCAAAATTGGATCCGCTTCACTTGCTTCAACGGCATCTCCATCGACTTCGCGTGGACGTGCGTAGGACAGCTGGCCCTTCAAGTTGGTATTACCGGTGCGAAACTCAGAAAGGAGCCGAAACGCTGTTCGCCTGGACACAAATCCTTGGACCTTTGCACGGTTGATTTTCTCAAAGGCGGTCTGTGCATTTTGTCGTATTACGTACCCGTAAGGGAGCAAATTGCTGTGAGGCTTTGTTGAGCGGCCACGATGCAGCAAGTATGGACAAGTTTGGACCAAAGGAGAGCTCAGTAAATTCTGCTCAAAACGTTATTGGTTTGTTGCCTGAAAGTTGGCAGAATTGTGGTCAGGTTGAAGGCGCATAGTTTGACCAGTGATGTTAAGCAGTTTGGTTATTTCTGATTAACGAATTTGGATATCATTGCTAGAGTACCAAACACCTATGAGAAGACCTAATACTTTGCATATTATACATTGAAATCGGTGCAAACGTCACGGACATGTCAAAGTTTTTTTTTTGAGTTGCCTCCGAAATACATGGGGTAAGTCTTAGACTCACTGATGAATGTCTGCAGAAGAATGTACTTCGAACATGAAAGTTTATAGCAACTTTTTAGTTCCGTCAAGGGAACGATTATGCTAGCCTTGAATTCTGAACGTTTTTCTGACATTGTTTGAACTGAAAATGATCAGAGTGGTTTCAGGATTGAGGCTTTGATTAAATCATTATTCATAAATAAAGTTATCCAGTAATCAAGTGGCTGTGAATGCAGTTGTATATTTTACATGTGTGATCTATACGGTTTTCTAAAATAAAGTTATATTGCCAGTGAAGGGAGGAGGAAGGGGGACTATCGGTGCCTCTTTCTTATTATGTAATGCACTCGTCCAAACCATTTTTTGGAATAAGAATGTGAGTTAGTATGTACTTTCAAGGGAAAACATTTTGTATACTGTTTAGCTTCACAAAAGTGTTTACGCGAATGTAAGTAATTTGAAAAGTTTATACCTGCATAGAAATTTCGTTTTTTTGGTAGCAGGAAAGTTTCTTAGATGTCAGAAAGAGTGCTAGTATAACTCATTCGCATTTTGCCGGCAGAATCCCGCGAGACATTGAGGCAGACATTGGCATCCGGCGCACGAATGAAATACTTTTGAGAAAACACACCCAAGGGATTCGTTCTGTGAAGAAATTCGCTGGCATTTATCGTGCAGGCGACGACGACACAGATGGATTACCTAGAGGCGGCATCCGTTTGACGCCTTTCTTCACACAGCTGAACAATAGGGGATTTCAACAATCTGAATTCATATATCTAGAAGCCTACTGTCATGGTGGCTTCATTGTGAAAACTGGTTGCTTGTTTTTTCTTGATTTAGCCAATAGCACGAACTTGACTGGGCACTGCTCAAATTGAGAATCTCCCCCTTTCGGCGATGGTTGGTTAATCCATCCTAAAGTAGTCGGTATTATTATTAGCTGACACAGAAGGTTATAATAATTTGGGTCGCGACTTTTCGCTAATCGGCATTCTCGACCAATCATATGTTCTTTTTTGCTTGAACCAATAGCATAAAGTTGATGTAATTGTTTTTTTTTTTGGAAAAATTAGGTTAAACTAATTAGCTTGATTTAATTGACTGATCCAAATCTCTGATTTAAAGGTTTGATTTTAATAAAAAAAAGATTCGATTTGATCGACAGCGAGGACGAAGACCATAACGACGACGAACGACAGGGGCAATCGGCTTGAATCATCGTCTTCAAAGAAGGCGAATACTTCGAAACGTTAGTCAAATGAATTCATTTTCAGCAATTCCGTGCTGGTTTGATCAAGAAAGAATCTATGATTGATTGGTTATGCAGTGTTCAAAATATAGTCGGTTTCTGGACTATCAGGTGCGTTCATAAGTTCTGGCACTAGAGCAATAAACACTAAATTTATTAACCAGAGGTAATTAAAATTGCATGAATTCAGTAATGTCCAATTTCGTATTTTTTGCGACCTTTTGGTATACAGCTAGCTCATATTTGCTTTGAGATGGAGGTGTTGTGGGAACGAATTTGCTCGTTTTTAATGCTCGAATGGGGTAGGAAAATGTTAGTGAAGCGGCGTGCAGGATTAATGGAGTTTCGGGTGATGAAATGATTGAGGGAGAACGGTTGAAAAGTGGCTCGCGAAGTTCAACCTTGAGAGAGCAGTCTGGAGCATCGGTCGCGCTCGAGCCGTCCACAGAAAGCTCCGTTACTCCAGCGCGCTGTTTCAGTAGCATTTTTCAGTGCTCGTCATTCGCTTATGAGGAGCAAGCAAATTTGTTCTCACGACACCTCCATCTTAAAGCAAGTATAAGCAAGATCTATACTTAAATATTCACAAGAAAACGCGCAATTGAGCTCAACCAAAATCACGGAGTTTTAACTAGTTCTGGTCAATCAATCTAGTGTTTATTGCGCAGTGCCAAAACTTATGAAACGACCCAATATTATTACTGGAGACTCACTTGTATATTGACAAGCTCACACGTTTTATAGCGGAGTTCTCAATCTCGTCAGCGTTCGATCCCTTCCTTTCCTTCAAAGAGTAGTGATTCGAACTGGATATTTACGAAAGTTGTTCTAGAGTATATGAGCTTACATAGAGGTGAATCGATAGTGGAAGAAAAATAACCACTGTGGACATCCGTCTTGAACAACTAGGTTCCTGAAAAACGTGAGGGTGCCAAAACGTTAGTCATGATGAACGGTTTTTCTCTAACAGCTTCGTACAAGCTTACTATTACGTGGATCTAAAACTCAATTAAACTTACTACGAATTAAAATATATGAAATAATGTCAATGTGTAGCACATAATTAGTATACTTTCTAACTTTAAGGTAGAATGAAACGGAATTCATTGGTTCATTTGTTATCTTTGAAGTTGAAGAAAAAGTCTCTCTATAGTATTTTATGAACTTTCTGATAGATTCTTACGGAACTGATGGCGTTATAGTTTACAGCAGCCATGTAATTTCGTTTGACACAATCTGACTTAAAACTCGTATGATGATGCCACTATAGATGAGTTAACTCTATTCAAATTGATCTTATAACAAGTTGTCGTCGTCCGTGCTATCAAAGCTGTGTATCTTTATTTCCAACGCTACTATTGGTGACTTTTTTTATGACACTCTGTATACTTAAAACTTTCTGTGTAAAGACGACTTTGAAAGAAACGTAGGTCCTAACTCCATCATTATTTTCCTGTCTTTTGAGTGAAGCATAAATTTAGTAGGAGTAGACAATCTTACTTAGTCTCCACAACGATATCTGATTTTGTGAAATGCTCTGTTTCTAATAGTATATTGCACTTTTGCGGCTTTTGGTGAATGTCATGGTATTTTAGCAGTTTTGAGGAACAATCAAAATGTCGGGTGAAACCAAGTGACATATATCACCATATGGTGAAGCGTTCCCAGCGGTTTGAGGAAAAAACAGAAATAAATGGCACATGAAAGTGAACAAAAAGTCTTCAGTTTAAATTTGTGTATTTCAGAGAAAACTATCTTTCACAGTTGCTCAAATGTGCTATGTGCTCATCACGTCTAACTACCTTTATGTGTTCGTTTGCTGAAAAAACTGACGACAACGAGAACATCGTCCAGCTTGCCAGCAAATTAACTCGGGCCAAACGTAACTCTAGGAAGAATAAGGTAGGTTCTATAGCACTGTTTTTCGATGTGATTGGTTTTTCTCATAAAACAAAGAAGACTTCCGGCGCTAATCGATCTCTGCCTTGTGCATTCGATTGCAGTAAGCATCGAACAGGTGATTGAATGCATATTTGCTATCTACAAGGGCATACCTATGTAGTAGGTCAGTGGGTTTGTCTAAACAAGTTTTGTACTAATTCACTGATGCCAGAATATGAAAGGTTTGGTTTGTCCAGAGCACTGACTCGGAACAACGACTGCGTGAGTAAGTATTCCGTGCGCTGAACCATATTAGTGTACAGGAATACAAAGGATAAAGTTCGCAGTGTTGGTCAATCCCTGAGGGAGGCGCCATGCTTCGGCTGAATCTTCAGAGGTGATTAGATCCCATAAAAGACTATCCAATCACAGCGTCGCATTCAAATCAGTATTTACTTAACAATCACTAAAGACTTGACAAAACTGAGTTCTTGAGATTATCGTTCTATTGTTCAGTTCACAAGGTAGGAAAAACGGCTCAACATAGGCTTAATGAGCTTAAAAAATTCTTGTGGAAACCTGGCTTGAACAATAACTTGCACTGACCTAGCGAATTATCAAGTCAGTGCTGCTATCCGAACAGGCAAGCCTGATACCAGTTTGTTGATTCTGGAAGCATGAAAAGTTTGATTGACCCGTAATACGGTCAAACCACGTTGAAAGCACGTCATGCGGTATCAGTGTATAACAGATAGAATTACTGATAATCTCCTATTCGTCCGAGGTCGGGATGTTTCTATTGAAAGAATTACGTAGTCTTCATTTATGGGTCGAGATAATTTCCTTGTCTCAGTTACAAGTACCTGCTTATGTTATGTTCGGTAAGACCAAGTTTTTTTATTTCGTTAATTGAAAAACTAAGCTCCTCAGTCTAATAGAGCCCCTCTAACTGAGTGAAGTACGCGCCAGTTGGCTTCAATTGGTGCTTGATTAGCGGAATTTCAGCCTTTGTCATACTCTGAGATCTTATTGAATCGGAAAAAGTGGATGTGGTGTATGTGTGTGTGTGTGTTTTGAATGGTGAAGAATTTGCTTGCAATGAACGAAAATGCGTTTGTGTCTTAATTGGAGCGACAACGCGTGAATGTGCCCGGCCGGCAGTTGATGAGGGAGAAATGGACGTCTTTTGTGTCGCGAGTATCAAAGTCAGTCGTATTGCCGGCATGAATATGTAGTGGAGTGATGTACGAAAATTTCCGAATTTACTATGACTCTTGATGCCATAGGATTAATTGAGAGCGGCAGTACTAACCCGACAGTTCAACACAAAACGAATAGACTCTTGTTGGCTTTTCAAAAAACACTGATAGTTTTTAGATAAATGAAGCAGCCAGGGTTAGTTAATTAGTATTTCAAGTACTATTGTTACATCATTTCGTACATGTGGTTTTTACCAGTGTTCTTTCATCCCCAAATCTCTTGTGCTGAACGGTTACAAAAAATGTTGGGAACGAAATTCAAATTTTTGTTGATTTTTGCATCATAAATACATAAATCATACCAAGTAAATCCCGCTTGTTGGATTAATTTCACTTTCAAAAATAAGCATTTCAGCTTTGAAAGAATAAAAAATGAGTGTTTCGCGGTGCACAGGTTATGAGAATTTTATCTTAGTGAAATAAGAAACTTGTATTTGCTTGGTGAAAACCTGCATATTCTGATCGTTGTTCTTACAAGTGATGAAGTTCATTATAAACTAGAACAAGTGACCACTATATTTGCATTTCATGTGTACAAATGAATGCATAACACTGTGCGTCAGCTGTAAATTTTGCACTTTTTTCTATTTGAAAGTTGATTGTTTTTCGAAATCTATCTTTACTATCTATAGCAAATGAAAAAGAATGGAAATTGTTTGAATTAAGATTTGGAAATCTAACATACCTTGTGGATAAAAAATCGCAAAGCCTGACAAATGACACGAGAAATCTAGGAAAAGATTTTTTTCCCTTTGAGTAAGTAAATGGTGCGTACAGTTTCCTCACGAAATTTTGAAACCGTAGAAAAATTCTTGTAGTTTTGAGTTGCAGTACTACATTTGCGTCGAGCTTGGAGTGTAGTTATCATGAAATCCAAGTGCGTTCATCGCCTCAATACTTTGATTTTTTCATACAAAAAGCTTTCTTTTTCAATCACGAAGACGAATATAATGATTTATGACCTCTTTCGCTGCATTTACAGCTTGCCAGTGTTGCAGACTTTTTGAAAAAATTATCGTTTTTCAACGATTAGGAGTTACACCATGAAAGAAACGTTGCTATAGTCAAGAAAACCTAGAGTAGAATAGAACTCTAATCGATCTCCAAAGTAAAATTATTCGAAATTGGATATACCGGATTTCTTGAAGTTGACTATGTATTACTAAGCTGAATATTGAGCTATATTTTTTTTTCAGAACTCGTACAGAGTAATCTAACCTCACAGTTAATATGCTGTAACCGAAGCTAATTGAGTGTTTGGCATTTCGCGCCTCATTTTTACAATGATCGACGTCGATTTGAACTTAAGCCGTAGGGTGATCAATCACGATGAAATGGCGATAAATTCTGTGGCAGTGAGTTATGTGATGAACGAGGGACTAACTGAACCGAACGACGATCACGACGATGATGTCAAAGAGACGGCAGTGACGGCGGTAGTTCGGAAAAGTACTTCACTTGCAATATGTGGAGGGATTTGAAAGACCGAATTTCGGCAAATTTCCTATTCAAAAAACTCACATAAATCATCGAATGATAGCACAGTACATTTGCCGAATCATAAAAATTCGACTGTATACCACGTTAACAGCTTTGCGTCATTTTAAAGAATTATGGGTGAAGTGATTTGGTGAAGTATGGGTGAAACGATATGCTGAAGTATGAATGAAACACGGGTTCAATTCTGTGCGGGTCCCAATGCTTCTAGCATCCGATTCTTTCCTCAGATTTATTGCTTGCTTGACAATCTCGTCTTTTTCACGAATTTCGCCAAGCACTGCCCAAGCACATTTCCATGCAGTCTCAAGCAAAGCTGAATTGGGGCATTCCGCAGGGCTTTTGTTGTTGACTGGCGGAGAGTGTGGGGCGGTGGGGGATCAATCGTCGTGCCGCTTATTACTAGAAAATCGGCCACCGGCCCTATATACCGTATATACATATATATATATATATATCTATATATATATATATATACATATGTATAGGGTTTTTTTCTGGAGGAGACAATTTAAAAACCGATCTCATTTGCTGGAGAGGAACTTTTCATAGGAGTGCTAGTAACTATTCGGAAGCTGAGACTTCAGGCTACAACTCCACGTCTCCGGTTTTTCGAAAAAGACTTCTTTTGACGTTGCTACAGGAGGAGATTTCTGGCTTCAGGCACGCATATTTCCCACCGAACAGAGCTCTTTCTTTGAACTATTAGTAATCATTCGATAGCGTAATCGAATTTGATTCCAACGCTATGTTTATATTCCCGAAAAGACCGCTTCTCTGAGATGCAGTAGGAATAGGTTGAATTCCCATCTGCGATCAATTACCGCATCGGCCAACTCACGTGGGGCTGTCTAGCAGCAACGTTGGATGACGCGATGACCATCCATTTTTCGGGCATATGAATGCGCAGAGAAATATCGCGGCAACAGTTCACGTGTTCGCCTCACGCACCCACACGTGAGTTATCTGATGCGGCCATTGACCGCAGATGGAATTCAATTTACTTCACCACTGCGCTTCAGAGAAACGGTCTTTCCAGCATATAAGCACAGCATTGAAATCGAATTCGATCCACGCTTTCGAATGAACACTAATAGTCCCAAAGAAAGAGCTCTGTCCGGCGAGAAATATGCGCGTTTGGAATACAGTTTTGTGTAGATATCACAGCGTTATAAAAAGGTGTTTTGAAGAACCGCGAAGTGTGGCTGTAGCCTCAAGTCTCAACTTCCGAATGGTCACTAACACTCCTATGAATAGTTCCTCTCCAACGAGCGAGGTCGGTTTTTCATCTGTCCTCTCTTCGTGAGAAGGAACCATATATACTATCACATCATGCCTCCGCTAGAAAGCACTATAAAATAATGGATCCGTTTGGATTATACATCTCTAATAGCTGTCAGCATAACTAAGGGTTTGGTACCAGTATGTGCTTACCAGACCAAACCCGTTGAATGTTGGTTATTGACAGATACGATAACAGATATTGAAGGGAAACTAGTAGTATCGTGGTGGCACTTGAGGAGTAGTGGCAGCATGCGCCCCGGTATAGGTGGGAAGCGGTTTAACTCTCATTTGATGTCAAATGTTTTAAACCACTCAATTCCGTTAGATGTCGAAATAAAAATTCGTTAGATTGCATGAAGAGAATGTTGAAGGAGTTTATCATTTGAAGAGAAAAATTTTCGAGGGTTTCTTTTCTGTTTAGCTGATACCATGAGGCTGATAAATAAGATTTGTTCAGTCAAGTTTCGACGTCTTCTTATTCAGAGGTGACGAATCGAGTTGTTCACAGTCGTTCGTCTCCGTTATGGTTCTTCGTCTTCATATTCCCTTTTTTTCTAGAAATCTTCGCGTTACGTAACACTTGTCAGAAAGAACTTCCTATTGATTTTCTTTGCTAGGAAGGGGTATTCTGTTGATTCAGTGGGTTGGGAGGGATCAGTGCATGATTGTCCTGTGAAAGTTTCCAGCTTCTTTCTGAAGTGTCACATTTGAAAAGGAGCGGAATATTCTTGATATCTGTTCACCTATTGTGTGCGGATCACTTTGAAGTATGCATTTTCAAGAACTACTCTAGAAGGACGTTGAGGAAAGTGGAAATTGATCGCCTAAGTTTCTGAAGCAGTACAAAATAGATCTTCTAAAAGATTTGATTCAGAGAAGAACGATCCAGAAAAATTCAGTTTTCGGAGCATCTGCTTTGTTTCCAATGTGACTGAAATCTTGGTTTGAATAAATGAGTGGTTACTTCTGTTAAGCCTTTCCAAGGTGTTAGTGATATTATTTATTGAATATTAGCGAAGCAATGCAACAATACAGTAGTTAGTAATGCAGCATGAATATTACAACAATCGTGGTGGCTAACGTTTCGGTGGGTCGCCTTCTTTAGAGCCTGGAAAGATAAATCGACATAATTCATCAAGCCAAAGCCTCCACAATTCCAGCAAAAACGTAAGAAAGGAATTTTGGATCGCGTAATAAAAGTTTAATTTTTGAAAGAAACCTAAAACGTCAAAACGGTGAGTGTTTCAAAACGAAGCTTTTACTATGCGATTCAGATTTCATTTCTTACGTTTCCTGCCGATGTTATGGAGGTTTTGGTCTAGTGAATTGTGGATCAACTGTTCTCCCCAAGCTCTGCAGAGGGCGATCCGCCGAAACGTTAACCGCCACGATTATTGTAATATTCATGCTGCATTACTAACTGTATTGTTGTACTGCTTCTCTAATTTTCAATAAATGATATCACTAACACCTCGGAACGGCTCAACAGAAGATACTACTCGTTCATTCAAACTATGCCGAGGTTAACAGATAAAACGGTCTTGAAATCTTCCTCTTGTAGTTTTTTTTGTTGGGTTATGGAAATTTTTGGCTGACCGCGCTGCAGTCAATCTGATCATTCCAAGGTGAAAAAAGGTGAATCGCCGAATCGTCAGCTGTCATAGATAAATTGTAAAAAACAACGTTGTTCTTGCGCATCATGAAAAACAGTGATTTATTCGAAAGGTCATCACAAAGGCTTTTGAAAGAAGCTGTTATGTCGGCGATGTTTTGATTTTTTTGTTTACAATGCCGCTAAGATTGGTACCTAAAATAAATGATTCGAATTCTTTCTTCTTCAGCATTTCAAAGCAATCCGAAAAATTTGATCGATTACAGTCTTAAGTGAAATCAAAGAGAAGTACAAGACATATGCCGTTTAGCGAATCGTTCTTGTCACTGTCCCCTAAGAAGGATTTAGTTTTGCAGTTGATTATGCCCACTATCACACATAGATCGTATCAAGCAATTCTACACAGCGAAGCCCTCATTGTCTGTGCTCGTCGCTTTCCCTTTTCTTCATAATGCAATATCTTGATGTTTCTGAAAATCACTTGTCACTTTTGATTCTGATATAGGCCAGTAGTTTCACGCTCACATCACACGTTCAAAGCTGCCTGAGCTCCGGTCGATTGGAAGAACGAGAAGACCACTCTTCTAATAGGCACCATTGTTGTCACCTTTCGGCGAGGATGTACTCTCGCGTAGATATCTGGAATTTCCTATAGAGTTAGATATATTGACAAAAGCTACCATCTGATAAACTAAATTTATGGATTTACATGTAGCGTATAAAGAGTGGTGTGCAAAATGGGCGTCAGTAGTATAACGGACAGAGCACGCGCTCCCGGATAGAGTGAGGTGAGGGTTTCTAGTCCCGCCTAACGCGAAAGTTTTTCATATCACTCTACATACAATGGACATAGCTGAAACATCATACCACCGTTCGAAAGCGGTAAGATTTCATTCAATGTGTGGATTTATTTGAAAGTGAACTGCATATCCTGTCATTGTGGTCTCACTGCAATATTTTGCTCGAATCAACATGCAGAATAGATTTTCCATACACATCTACCTATGTATGCATTGATATTCATGAACATATGCACTGAAGGTAAAAATCAGTCTGTCCCAGAGACTATATTGTGAACTAGCGTGTAAGGGATGAAAGACAATGAAACGGTGCACTTTTCGGCCTCATTCTATTCCTATTATCAAATGTGATCTGTGAGCATTTGGTGCAAAGGGTAAGAAAAATTAGAGTAATTTGGACGTTTACGCAATGTTCATTCGTTTCAGATTTTTTCTGACAGCTCATCGTCACATTCATCGGGTGTACCACGTAGTGAGGTTGAAAGCGGTTCCGAGGTGAGCGGCGCAGAGACGGTGATCTTTCTTGGTCCGTCACCATCTCACACCCTTCATAGGACCACTCCTATCTATCCGTCCAGCAGTTTATCCATAAGCTCAAAGGTACGGTATGCATCATATCTCTTTAATTGATCTAAACTACTGCGGTTGGGAGCTCATTAATTTTGTCGTATACGATTTATTCAAGCATGTACAAATAGGATAATAGTTACCGTCCGATATCTGAGTTTCTATACCATGGAATTGAAAATCAAAGGTTTGATCAAATGTTTGCTCTGAGAAAAAACGTTTAGATAATCATCGGATAAATGGCGTGGAAAGTTGATCTAAGAAAGCTGGACTTTGAAAACTTCATTTTGAGTTAGTAAATAGATGATGAAGAACTAAACTAATATCCAAAGATTGCGCATTGACATTCAGTTTAATGCAGCAGACATTTTTCACATTATGAAGTCTTATGTTTTCTATGGAGTTTAGCTTTGAACAATTTGCGGAAAACAGTTGATCTCACGTCTGTTTTTCTTAGGAACGAGGTTTTGAAATGACATAACGCAAGAAAAGTTTCGAGGAATTCAAGACATGCGCATTTTTTTCATTGAAAATTTCAAATGCGCGCTATGGTCATTCAGCAAACTTTGTGGAATCATAATTTTCTGCTTAATAATAACTACCCCTTTCTCCCCTCTTACATTGCCTTGTCTTCAAAAGCTTACGTCGTCATTATTATCGATTGTTTACCCTTAATTTTTTGAGCATGTGAAATTCTATATCTGCTATAGATGGAAATATTTTAATGATTGCTCCACTTTTCATGAAATGCAGCATTTGCCACGTGAAGGACTTAGAGCTACTAAGTTCTTCGTAGGGCTTGGGGGCGCCTGTTAAAGTGGCAGAGGAAGATTGAATGGGAAAGATCCACCGTACACTTGCCACATGCGGTTACGAGGACGATCTTTGTGTTCTTCGAATCAGAACTCCCGCTTGGTTTTTCATGGATGCATGCTTGGTTGTGTGTGGGCTGTTTCTTGCAATTTGATAAACATTCTCTTAAAGATATTGATGTTCAAACAGTTCTCAAACATAGTCGATTGAAAATTGATCTTATATACTTTGTAATAGCCATAGGTTATCGACTGAAAATCAGTCTAGGCCCGCATCATCCATCATTTGATATTCCGCCTTGTCTGACTGATACAACTGTGGCGCCGCTGCAGGGGTGAGCCCTAGGGCACGTAGTACCGATGAAGCGTGCGTAAACGCCGAAACTTACGTAAACTGATAGCATACCAAACCTCTGAAAGGCATAAAACATCCTAGCAAACTATTTTGAACAATGAGAAGATTTGAGATAGCTCAGGATTTAGTTCAGTAAAAAGGATAATATCTACTTAAAAGATCCTAAAAAGTTCTGTTAAAGTTTTTTGAGGGCAGAGCCAGATAAGACGACCGCTGGAACTCTACTTTCAGTGGCGTTGAAAATTAAGGGCATTATTTTAGAAAGTGTTTTATCTCACGAACCGAACATGCAAAGTCCAATGATCTCTGACACGTGACACAGACGACTAGAATCTTTTTTTACCAGTCGGGTCCTCAAGCGTGCTTCCGTTGATAAAAGCAGCTGCTTCATTAGCTAAAAATTGCAATGGTTGGGAAGAAATCTAACCAGAGGGTTGAAACAGCGTCCCTTTTATGGAACAAACTCGTTTTCGACCACATGGAATATTAAACTGGAATTTTTCTCAGTTCGATGAACATGGGATTTTTCTTCTAATTTGCCAAAATTGCCATAAACCAGTTGTTTTTCCACGTATCTTACCCTCTTATGTTCCCATGTTAGCATGATTTACTAGTTTATGTTTCTAGCTAACGCAAACTTCTGGAAGCTCTACGCGTAGTTGTGCCGGTTCGGTTCCACCTATGCTCAAGGTGAGAATGGCTTGACATAGTTCTAAGTAGATGATTATATTCTGGTGAAGTAGCTTCTCAGATAATGTTGTATTTAATTGTAACCTAGTTGATAATCGTTTCGTGTTTACTGAAGTAGGAACACTGTATTCTGCAGTATGAATATGATTATGCATTAGGGACATACGCCATTTCTATCTCCTTCTTTACGACTATATGATGATCTCTGCTCACCACCCGGTACATCCGGCAACGAATCGGCTCTAGGACATGACTTAACTGTATTCGGTGGATACTGCACTCAGGTAAGCTGAATCTAATTTTTCAGGTTGACAGAAACTAACAGCTACAAATCGGCAATATTCATATAAAACTGAAAGAGGCAATCATTTTTGCACCGTAAAAGTGGGAAGAGCGCATGTGGCGCAGTGGTTAGAGTTGCACTGCGTCGCACACGAGGTCTATGGTTTAATCTCGCGCTCATGGCTCACCAAGCCATCCATCCTGGAAGGATAAGCAACACCGGCTCGCTACATCATCGAGTGGCCACCACGAGTCATTGTAAAGGCTAAATATGCATTCAATCACCCCAAAGGAAGTCAGAAATTGAAGACGAATGTACGACGCATCTTGCAGGGATTGATCAACGCCGAGAGTTTTATCCTTTAGCTTTTTAGGTGGGAATCAATGGAAAGAGAGCTCAAAGTGTGAAAAAACATGAAGATTATGGAAGTGATATGGTATACGTATAGGCAGATTACTTGTTTCGGTCAATCGATAGTTAACTCTTCAAAATCACCATCTTTTACTTTATGTTTCCGTTGTTGATTATTCTAATGTTCATAATTCAGAATCGCGACGACTACGGAGTAACAATTGCAAGTCCAAAGCGCTCAAAAAGGTATCTTTTACTGAGTTGTCTCGTTTAAGACATGCTATTTTCAAAAAACAGAAATCTAGATAAGAGATGTGGGCTCAGATATGATGAGGCTGAACTATATCTACTTATTCTCTTTGAGAATAGTTTACTAGTCATGTTTCTATTTTTATGAATCCACTCCAAAGCCCTACATTTGCAAAAGTCTTCAGCCATAGAGTCTCAGTTACAGTACATTTTTATTCACATTGCTTGATAATGCACTATAAGGTAGGGCACTTTAGCACTTATTTGATCCATCATCACTGTGTTTTCCCTTTTTTGCATTGTGCGATTCCCAGTACTCCTAGCATTCAATTCGTTTCTCGTGCTCTTCTTGAACGGCGTAGAATACTGGTTGAGCGATTCTTCTTGCAATCTCGAGGATAGCGCTGCAGTGCCGTTTCATAGGATAATGCTGTTGGCTGCCGGAGAGAAGTTGAGGTAGAGCTCGGCTCCAAGCGCGCAGTGACCAACAACACAACCACTCCGCCACGGTACCCCTTGAGATAGAGCAAAAGCATATAATTCTTGTATTTGAAAAGAAGAGAAAGAAATAATTCTTGTACTTTGAAAAAATTGTAGAAAATAACGAAGACTACGAGTATGGAGTATTATGCTCGTTATCACTCTTGAACTAGCATATTTCCTCATTTTTGAATCTATCATCATCAATCGAACTACCACTAACCGTGTTGAGCTTCTCTTCTCGCCTCTGATATACGTTTGTCCGATATTTATTTGTTTACTTCGTTATGTTTATGTGTAATCCTTTTGCTCTCTGAATTAATTTATGAAGAGCGGATATAGCTGAAGCTCTCATATAATTTATAGCTTTCTTTCTAATAGGTATGCTGATTTCACGAAAAAATCCCGACATTGGGAATAGATGTCTTCATTTAATAGTTCAACACGCGTCATTTTGATATGCGAACAAAGTTTTGCTTGTTGGTCGCCTAGAGCTTCGACCATGTTTTCTCTTTTCAACGTTCATTCAGTAAACAGGACAAAGCCAATTTATGAGGTCTCATATAATTTGTGAAAGTCACCTGTTGACTACAGTTGGTGAAGTTGGTGAACAGTTGTTCATAAATTAGTCAACATGCTGAAGAACTTGGTGAATGCATTTCAACGTTACTTGTAAGTTCATTTCAAACGTAACCGTCATCTTGACATTTTCACATCATCCGATTTGCGTAAGCCATCTAATCGTGTTCGCTTTTAGGGCTTCAAAATGAGTTTTTTTATAAGGCTAACAGAAATCGGTACGAATTCGCTGATGTCAAGACAGTCGTTGAGAGCGTATTGTGCTTACTACCACAGAAGAGCAATTTACTATTGCATATTTTTAAACGTCTTCAATCGATTTTCGGTTTTGATTGCTATTCAAGCGAAACAAACAATGTCGTTGTAATCTATGAAATTATACGGTGTGAGTTCTAGGAACGTGTAGCTCTATAATTACATTTTCTACTATTTTTTATTGAACGGGATGACCCAAAAGTACGGACATGTCATTTACGTGGTACTCAATTCCATTGTGGTTTAACTTTGTTCTTAAAGTTACGCCTTTTCGTTATTATTTTATAAAACTTAGTTGATTTCTCTTCGATGGCCTATATATCTATGTTCATTTTATCAATATTTGAGTTTTTTCTGAGTGTTCACAATTGTCATTTGCATTCGATGAAGCATTTGATGAGAACAACTATTCGTTTCCTTTGACTTCATAGTGACTTTTTCCATGGTTAATTTTGTTGCTTATAAACAAAATTAATGAATATTACTGAATTTTTGTGCATATTTACCATCTACACAATCTCCCTTTTTCCCTAACCAGGTGCGAAAACTTTATTCGCTTCTGTAAATTAGCTGGTTGAAAATTTTTACAGTTACTTTGATTCTTCAATGCCGATGTTTCTTTTGACTTGGTTTCCCACAAAATCATTCATGAACATACAAATAACGTTTCAGATCCGAGTTACATTGCCAGAAATGTACTACTTACTGGGAAATATGAAAATATCAGCTTAAAAGTTTTTCAAGAATTTGTCAAACCGTATTATTGATAGTCAGACCTTGGTGTGTCTCATTGGATCAACTAAAAAAAAAACTTTTTACTTCTTATTATTCTAGATCAACTCTGTCATTAAAATGTATTGGATATTTGTTACAGTTGTAATCTTGACGATGACAAACGACAAGCGATCATGCAATGGGTAGACACTTGTGAACCGTTACTGTCACCAGATGACGAACCACACACAAATGTCGATCGACCTCGGGAAATTCTCTCCTATCCATTGGAGGACATCATTGAGCAGGACGAGGAATCAATGAGGGAATCATTGTTGTAAGTGGTTAATAATAACAATCAGATGCAATATTGAAGAAGGCTTAGTTTTTTTTTCAAGTTAGTTGGAGTCAACAATTGCGAAATTCTTCTCAGTTCCTCTCGTGGAATTGTACAATTCATGAAGCTCAACTTCATGGCTTCACATTCACTCATTTCGTCATGAATCAAAAATATGAGCTGCACTTGAACATGTTCTAATAGCAAAATTGCTCCCGAAAATCGATCTTTTTACTGAGTATGTTGTACGCCTAGACGGTTAATAACTTGTAAGAGACACTATAACTCATCTTGATATATCAATTTGTCTGTGGTTTTTTCAGGTCGAAAGCCGACACAAACTCGCATCCATTAAGCATTCTTAGTAGAGAGGATATCGAAAAGATTACAAGCGTTAAAGGATCACAAGTAGGTGCTCAACCACTAATTAGTGTCGCTACTAGGCGGAATCTTTCTTATTTCATCGAATGTATTATAATTGAGCTATGAGGAGGACAGAAAATTGAAAGAAAAAAACCCTAATTCTGAAGAAGAATGCTCAAACAATTTAATAGTGTAACTACATCACTTTTTCTTATTCGGTTAGAAAAGCAAAGACATTCAAAATAGTGGATGAGAAGAGGCAAAGCATGGTCATCTTTTGTGCGCTGAGAATACGTGACCCATCGTGAGATTAATCAAGTTCGAAGTTTCTATCAGGTTTTGGATTTTGACCTAATTTCAGCTCCTTGTGTTTGTACTTCATATCATATCCTGCTCTGGAAAAAAAAACCAGGAAAATTTAGAACATGATGAATCATTTCTTGTCTGAGTTTTGAATTTCGTTCAAATAACTTCTCTATTGTTGCGTTTCTTGTTCATGCGATCACGAAGTATGAGCTTACTGTTGTGCTCAGATCATTTTATGAAAACTGGAATTGAATACTTTGATTGATAGCAGCGATGATAAGTGGTACTAGTACTCAATGGATAAGCTAGAAAAAAAAGGAGGAGGAGAGGGGAGCTTGTGGTTGAGCGTTTGATGATGCCATGAAAACAACGTTTCGATTCGACTCCACGACTCCATCCACTCACCACAGTCCAGCAATCACTCGAGAACGCCATAGATCGGTCATCCCCAAGGCTGCATGGGCATTTGACTCGACTAGACGACTTTCACAATTATCAAAATGAGATCCTCAGCAAATGTCGGCACAACATGAGAAACGTCCAAAGACCTTTGCGAAGGTATAGAGGGTTAGAAGAATGCCACAAGTGATCGATCCGCCATAGTAGGGAAGTGAGGGCCTGATCATTCAAAAATAAAATAGTTAATGTTCCAGAAAAAAATAATATCACATAAACAACACAGATTGAAGTAAAGTAACATGAAGTGTAAATGATCAATATGAACAGAAACTATAAATAATCATATCAATGATTTTTCGTTTGTTATTGTATCATTCGACTTTAGGAGGCCGGTTCCGATGAGGACGCACTCGAACGAGCTATGGCTGCTTCCGTTTCATCCATACGATCACACGATATTCTAGCAAAACTCAACGATGATATCGCAGTGGTCAGTTGAGGTTTTGGTTTTTCTTGCTTTTAAGAAATTATCTGCTAAAATATATACTTTCATTATTATTTGGGCCAACTTGTCATGTGGTCTGCTAAGGGCTCTTGTACAGCCCTACACACGTGTTTCGTCCTTACAGACTCGTCAGCCGGGCAGAACCCGTCGTCTTTCGATCTTTTATAGTCAGTTCTCTCGAGGAGCCTTACAGTCCTTATAGAGAGTCATCGAAGACGAACGTTTTACACTCTATGTCAAGTGAAATTTACACCCGACACAGAGCGTGCGCAAACGCTCACATGACACACATGACAGGTTGAAATACATAATGAAAGGATATATAATTTTGAGCGTGGTCTTAACAAATCACTCGAAATAAAGGTATATCTGCTAAAAGTCCAAACTCAATAGCATAGCGTATCTATATTACCATCTATCAACTACGGTCTTGAAACCTTCAACCAGTGACTGTTATACTGAGCTACAATGGCTATGAATAAAAGGATTATGGCAGAACCTGCATAACCACCGTGTGAGGCTGAGATAAAGAGTGGACGCCGAAATTATTGGGAAATCCGTGGTCTTACAATATATTAATATTCTTGTAGAAAATTGATACCAATTTCTTCATGGTTATTCCAACCATCTAGTAATTTTTGGTATTTGTTATCAACTATGCGGCGTTTGTTTTGCGGATTGTTCGTTCTCGCTGAGTATACATTTCGCATGTGTATAAACAATTACCAACAATTGGAACATGATCACCTGAATACGCAAATCACATCAATAGACGCCAATGGTTTACCTGACCAACCAGAAAAGTGATTGATTTTGAAGGTAAGGGATGCTAAAAAAATAGACGAGTAAGGGTGGCGATAACCGAATCCTTAGACATTTACTCCTTTGAGAAGAAGAAACTTGTCGCTCCATTCATTGACTGCGATGTTTACGTGTTTGTGATCGTGTAAACAACTTTCCTGTCCTATTTTATTATAAATAGTAGAAAAATCGGTGCTTTTTGTTTAGGAGGGTGAAAAGGAAAAACCGATCTCATTTGCTGGAGGTGAAAGCATTACGCTATCGAATGATTGCTAATAGTCTAAAGAAAGAGCTCTGTCCGGTGAGACTTAAAGCACAAATCAAATGATCAAAAGACCTTTTTGAAAAGCAAGCACACTCTTGAGTTCTTTGGAGCTTGTGCTATAGTTTGAGTACTAGCAATCTAAGGAAGGAGTTTTGTCCAGCGAAATATAAAAGAGATAAGAGAAAAAAACACGTTTTATGGAACATTTTTTATCTTGAACGTTACAGCTTTATAAAGGGGTGTTTTGAAAAACCGGCGACGTGAGCTGTAGCCTCAAGTCTCAGCTTCCGTATGGTTGCTAACACTCCTGTAAAAAGTTCCTTCCCAGCGAATGAGATCGATTTTTCATTTGCTTCCTCCTAATCAGAAGGAACCGAAAAATTTCTCAAGTACTCAAAAGGTCGTGTTCCTGGAGAGCTGGTAATTTAGCTATATAAGCACACTTCTGAGTTCTAAGAGAATTATCTTTGCAGATCAAGCTACTAGATTTGTGAAATCGTAGACAGTAGGTATAAGTAGTTCTGTTCATGACGTGCACACGAGCAAGTATCGTGATAAATACACAGCCAATAGATTAGATCACTATGAGAAAAGTCTCCGTCCAACAGGCCTTATTATCCATTCCCCGAAAAAAAAGACGTAGCTATTTCTTCCTTCCATAGCGAATTTCAAATCGTCCAACTCTTCCGTTGAAGTTGGAAGAATGTAAAATTTGGCATCAAAGAAAAATAAGAAAAGCACAATATCATAAAGCACATAACAGCTTTAAATGCTGTATAGTTCAAGTAGAACGACATCCAAAAATTAGTGGTAAGGTTCGCTCAGTGATGTGTTATTAATTTGCATTTGATTTATCTTAGTTTCAACGTGACACATTCTCCAAAAAAGGCTATAGTTAATAGAATAGTTCAAATAGTCTGGCCTCAAGCGATCTACTGGAACGAGAAAGACTGAGTTGGTGACAAAGTGTTATAGACAACAACAATTCAAACATATATAATACGGAGATCTATGATAAATTCAGTTAATACATGGTGAAGGTAAAGATAAAAAAGCGATAAAGTACTTTCAAAGTAAAGTTATGGTACTGATTCTAGAAAGACGCTTCGCTTACTGTTACCCTTGCCTCTACAACGACACCGAGTGAATTGGGTGTGTACCGTCGTGCAAGTTATTTGGAGAAGTACGCGTTGGATAAAGTAAAGGTAAGAAAGTTGATTCAAAAATCAATAAATATGAGAGAGAAATTGATGCAGTGCGGTTAATGTAGTTACCGATATTGTAATTCGACTAAAATATGAGACGAAAATAGATGCAATGCGATCAATTAAATATCAATGTTGTAATTCGGCTAGTTCGTTTTTATTCAAATCTGTTTATCATCAACCGCATATACTTGTCTTCCTTTTCCGGTAATATGGAATATTCTCATCCATTTGACATATTAACAACAATGTGAGCCATGTGATGCTCACGTACACTTTGATAATGTTAAATTTATACTTGAAGGCCATAAAGTGATAGGTCTTAAAAACTTCTTCCTAGAGACATATCAATTTCTAGGAGGATTATCTATATCTAAAAGTAAAACATGTTCTTTTTGATTTTTTGCTTAGGCAGGGAAAATTTGTAACAGGCTTTTTCTGAACTCCAAATAGTGTACACTCTCTTTAATAGTCAAAATTATTTATTCACTATAGGAACTTGATGACGAAAAACTGAAGAAAAAACGAAACAAGTTGGTCTTAAACTGCTGTCAAAACTCAATGATGTCGTCAGGAAGTACCGTAGTTGACTGGAATGCTATTGAAACTCGAAGGTGAGTGCCATAACGTGAATATGTTATCAGCTCTAGGCATTCGAATTGGCAAGAACATATGTCGCATTATTTCTGACGTAGATTTATCCCTCTTCTTTTTGAGTTTCTCTTGCTCTCTTGAATAGATTATCCGAAATGTGCATGTAAACTACAGTTACTCTGTACTGAGTGGAGAATGAAAAGTAGGTTTCTTAACGTTGGTAAATTTCGTGGAAACGCAAGAACGCTGTTTTTGCTCAAAAGGTTAGTATCATAGATGATTGTCATTTCTACATGGTCCGCTAAGGCCTCGGCACTTCTTTTATCTACTTCTTCATTGTTTTGCGACCACTCCAACGATTTGTTCATTGGTTTTGGGTGATCTTAGTACTGCAACACAGCTTCTGTTGAAGTTTCACGACTCAGAAATTTTGAAGGTTTGCCGAGAAAGAGAAAGAAGAACTGGAGAGAAGGAAGAATGAATTGCGAAAACGGAGAGAGGAGTTAAAGATTGAAGCTGATGGGATTAGAAAAGAAAAGGAACAGATCGATAAGGTTGTTTTGCCTTTCTTCATTACTTTTACGTTGTAAGCAAAGTTTTTTTTCTAAACTTTATCTCTTAAATTTAAGGAATTAAACGGGCGTTCACTACCATCTGTTATTGCCAGGCAAATCACTCAACAGCTGCACGGGTTAACTATGGGATCGAAGCCGAGGTCAGTCCTTGCTAATCATACCTTTCGTTTCAAGTAATTCTTGAGATTCCGCTCAAATTTCAGGATGCCTTGCAGTTTTTTGAGCCATGCGCAAGGTTTGTTATGGACACTTCAACAGTGCAATACACGTGTTTTGGACCTCCAGCCTTGTCAGTTGCACGGTGCCTTTTGTTCAGTCAGTTCCTCAGGGATCTACCCTCACATAGAGGAATCGACAGTGAACGTTTTGCACGCGCCGTTAAGTGATTAAATCACAAAACATGCAGTGTTGTACACTAGATTGCTCTCAATGGTGTTCGTGAAATATCCTACCTTTGTCTGGAGTGAAACTGACTGGACGAAAAGGCACCACTGACGAGGCTGGAGGGCAAAACGCGCGTATTACACTACAAGCGCCCATAACAGACCTCGTGTGGCTCAAAAATGACCATAAGTCCTGGCTTAGTACAGAGTATACACTAAGTGCGCTTTTTAGTCGAATGTTGAGAAAAAAATTTCAGTCAGAAGATACGTGCACCATCGGATTCTTTGCCCAGTACACCAACGATTAATAAGAAATTGATCGCTCCACCAGTAAGGTTAGTATTAATGTGACAAGGGCCAATAACCAACTTTTTCTTTATACGATAGTTGTCTTGAAGACAGTGTAATTCGAAGGACAACTTACTAAAAAACTCAGGACGCCGTCGTTGACGAATTGTGCGTTACCGACCCTGCCTTCACCGTCTCATCAGGCGAAAAATGGCCAAGTGAAAGCTCAGTGGATTGATGGAATGCACGTGAGAAGAAGCAGGTAGCTCATGTTTTATTATGAAATGATGTCGAATCAGGAACAAAAATAGACTTCCTCCTAATTTATGACTCTTAATATTTTAATTTCAGCAAATGTCGACCGGACCGACGAGAGAGGAAGCTGTCTGAAGATGGACGAAGGGAAAAGACGACGATTCCGTCACCGTATTCTAAAGTAATTCACTTGTGCATAAAAATAATAGAGGTCTTAATCTGTTAATAAGTAGGAATTAGACGCTTATTTAAAGTTTTAGAATAAATGGTCCCCTTTCTAAAAATACAGTTGGTAAGGTTCCAATTATAGTAGTGTTCGAGACAAATATTCATTAGAAAAAAGAAACCGGCAGTAGAAAAAAGGAGGAAACCGATTAAATTGGTTGATTATTAAGATGTATTTGGGTGGTTAGTAATTATGTCGTTTGATTCAATTTTAAGGACTGGATATACTGTGACGGAATGATGGTGGAGAGTAATAGAATTTTGCGGACTAATCGGTAATTGGCTATCCTGAAATTAAGCCTGGTCGTGGACTAATATGAACGGGAGCTGGGAGCAAATGTGAGGGCTGAAAATTGGGACTTGTTTGGTTTATTGATTTTTCGAAAACGTCCGTATTTTCTAATTTCAAATACTCCTTTCAGAACTTGCTTTTATCACAAATTCTTTTATTTCGTTTCATTTTGCATACCCCGTTATCACACATGCTGTGTATATCTCAATACTTTCACATTCCACTAGTTTCCTAACTGCCGCAGAATGCTGGTGGAGTCAGTTCTGCTTGTAATTCTATAGAAAGCCGAGCTGAGACGTTCCCAAGTGGATTGCGAGACAAGAGAGTGTTTAAGAAGGGGTTGACCCAGTACCCTGCTTCTGTACTTCTGATGGGCAGCATCACTAGCCGCTTCGCTATCCTCCTTTCCTACAGCTTTCATACTGTTGATGTATATATTTTTCACATCGCTAATAATATATATATCTACATCTATTCAATGTATGGTTTATGGTGGTAAAATTATTACTTAGTAATTTCACCTGCTAATTACCCAAGTACTAAATACCTAGTAAAAGCTAAAAAAAAACTGCATAGACTAAACAGATTGTAGGGTTTAATATGCGAGTTAATAGAGGAAGATTAGGAATTACAACAACAAGTCACAAACATCATTCCCAACATATTTACAGTTTATGAGTCTATAACTTATAAATGGCATGAATCCACCCATTCTTCAGGCTTTAATTGATCCAATTTATTTTAACATGTCTTTTCCATCTATCACGGTGGAGTAGTGGTTCTCTAAAAGGCAAGTGTTTTGTTTATATCTCAATCGAGACCTTCATATCCGTCGGCGATTGAATAAAGAGGATTTCTTCTAATATATCCTGATCTAGTCTCAAATAAGTTGCTGTTGTTGTTATAGGAGCGCATGTGGCGCAGTGATTAGAGGTGCACTGCGTCGCACACGAGGTCAATCGTTCGACCTTGCGCTCATGGCTCACCAAGCCATCCATCCCTCTGGGGTCGGTAAACTGGTACCAGACTGGTATCAGGCTTGCCTGGGGGAATAAGCAGTACTGGTTCGGTCGGTTCAGCTGAAGGTCCCGTGAGTCATTGTAAAGGCCAGATATGCATTCAATCACCTCAAACGAAGTTAAAAATTGAATGCGAATGCATGGCGCATCCCTCAGGGATTGATCTATGCTGAGAGCTTTATGCTTTATCTTTTATTGTTATGGGCTGTAGATTTTGCTTTAGAGAGATTGTTCTCTCTTTGGTGATTTCAGAATTCATAGTGCAAATAATTCCATGAAAGAATGTGTTTTAAAAAAGGAGTACTATCGATAAAACATTGGAATGAACAATGCAACAGATTAAAGTTGTACCAAATTAAGCCGTCCTTATCGATCCATTGATTTTAGGTGACAGATCCTCGACTTGTCGATGGACCGCCAAGCAGCGGTCGTGGCTCAGATGATGCAGCATCGCAATGTCGTGAAAAGAAACGCCAAAGTTACTCGGCATCATCTGGCTATGAATCTGCGGCCGGCGATTATCATGCAGCATATTGTAAGTGACAGTCGAGCGCCACTCCATTTGATCTTCTAAGCTCACATTAAGGGTTTTATATCTCTATAATCTCATTCACCTTATGAGGCAAGCTGTTTTCATAGATCAATGGCTAGCTTAACTCCATTCTAAATGAAATGGCAACAACTGTGTCAGAATGCATACTTTCGTGTGAACGGTTCGGGTATTCGCTTATTCTTCTGAGCTTTACGTACGGCATAAAGTTTAAGTGCCTCAAAGAGTAGCTGTGTATTCAGTAAAAGTATCACAGTACAACTCAAATCAGAGCTAACGCATTTTATTGAGTTGAAACACGCAACGTTACTTTATTTCGAAGGTTTTACTTTTCAGATCTACGCAAAGACTCGCGTTTTGATCAGAGAAAGGTGGTAGATAAGGTGAGATCACTCCAGTTAGAGATTATTAATAGAGCAAGATGTCGCACAATTTCAGCGTCTTGGACTTGGCCGTGAGGCAGACGGTCTGCGTGAACAACAGAGACGGCTGAGGAAAGAACTTCAGGATGCAAAAGCCCTCATAGGACAGGTGGACGATGCTAGGTATTACTTAATCTTTTTAATGCTAATAACATGATATATTCTCTACTGACATGATTTAGAGCGATTTGTCATGATACCAAGACGATCGGTATCAGCCAAGCAACACTGGTCGATACACTTAGGCAGGTAAGATCCTTAAACCTTTCTTCATGGAGATTCAAATCCGATTATGCTCAAATACTCGGTATCTCATTCGGTTTATGAGAAAAGTTAAAAATTCAGCTCATTAATTCAACTCGTCTTCTCTATATTCAGAAAATGTGAGCTGGTTTAAGAAAAATAGCCACGGTAGGGTAATGTAAGCTAAGCTTGTGGTGGTTGGTGAGCAGTGATGCTAGTTGGTCATATTTTCAAAGTTAGTTAAATGGTAAAATGATAAATTGATCAATTTCAGGAGAATCGAATTCTTGAGAAACGACTAACTGCGTGCCGAAATCATACGATGTTTGTGACAACATTCCTGTGATAATCGATAGCCCGTTGTTATTTTTTTTTACAAATATAGATATGAATATATATCTGTGTCTTTGAATAACACTGAAATCTTGAGAAAAATTGAAATGGGAGACAAAAAGCTGAAAAATGAGAGTGTATATGTTGACTAGAAGTTGAAAGGCAAAATAGACCTGAGTGTTAAACCATCTATTATGAGGCTCTAATTGATTTGAGATTTTCTCCGCAGTTTTTCTTTTGAATAGGTTAAATTCACGGAGGTATTCTTTTTTATTCGATATCACTTATAAAAATACAATCATGTAGATTACCGAATCGTTGTACTAGGGAAATGTCGGTTCTTGCCCATTGTAAGGTGACAAATGAGATACCGATCTTATTCGTTGGACAAAAACTCTTTATAAGGGTGTCTTTTATCGTTCGAAAGCTTATATTTCTGGCTAAAGTCCTACATGGCCGGTTTTTCAAAGCACCATTTTATAATACTGTGCATAGAATAAAAACTATGTTTCACATCCACCGTGCGCCCTCTTTCACCTCGCGTATAGTTCGTTGGAAACACGAAAAGCATATCAACATGTAGAATAACTTTCGTAGTATCTGAGTCAATCGTTTTATCTGGGGATTCTTTCCAAAGTGGAAAAATTCCCAATTGAATAGCAAGTTGCATACCACATATTCAACGGTCAGGACATCGATCAATTACCTTCATACTCCGACCCCATAGACTAGCCGGTAAGCGAACTCGCCGAAAATGTTACACCCGATCCGATGTTCCCTGCTAAACGGTATGTCGGGAAAATAAGCACAGCGTTGGAATTATTGAAACTTACTCTACTGGATGATTATTAACAGTTTAAATAATGAGCTTTGTCTGGCGAGGTGTAAAACACAATTTTTATACCTCTTTAACGCTAACAAAAGCGCTTTTTTGAAAACAAACGCATTATTTAGTTCTTCGAAAGTTCTGCTATGTGATGAGTACTAGCATTCTAAGGTGGGAGTTTTGTCCAGCGAAATGGAAGCAAGACGAGAAAAAAACACGTGGTCGTGCGAACATAGTTTTATTTTGGATATTACAGCGTAATAGGCGTTTTGAATAAAATGGTTACGTGGGACTCTAGCCAGAGATTTGAGTATTCGAATAATTACTGAAAATTTTTACGAAAAAGTTTTGTGTAGCGAGCGAGGTCGAATATTTATTTGTTCTTTATAACCGAAGAATACTCGTAATCTTTCGAACGTAGAAGTTTGGCTCTGACTGAACTTGCGGGTCTGGCTGCTAATATTAAGGTCTAGTATCCTAGTATACTGCTAACTTCTTAATACCCTATCCCTTGGCTAGAACTACTAGAACATTTTTCAACATAGTACAGCTTTTTAGGGGTATTCCGATTCTCAATAGAAAAAATAATAAACAACAGTGTGAAAGAAATACTGGGGAAATCCAATATAGTTACTCGGGAAGTTTACTCGCAAACGCTTTTCGCTAATTGATCGTTGAAAGTCAGTTGAAATAAAGCAAAGCTGCAACAAGCACTACTGTGTTGATGTGACGCATATTGCCGGTGCAAACGGCGTTACATAGACTGTTTCGGAGGTGGACATGCCACTACGTTTTTCATGGATCTCCTGTTCAAAGACGTTCACTATAATAGCTGTATCGGTGACTTTATCAATAGATATTCCTTATACAACTGTTGTAGTTCACTGAAATAAATTAACCTATAGAAATAGAAAAAACATCTGCAAAGGCAAAAGAAACGACCACTCCGGATCAGATATTGACATATAAATATAGAAATGACTCGATAAAATATATTTACCAACGCGAGGATATAACCGAGCTAGATCCGTTGATAACCTGCACTTCATAAGAGAAAGGCTTAGAAACACTTCTAAAACATAATGAAAGTATAAAAATCACTCACGGCTGTAGTGGACGTGGTATTTCTTCGTCGACCATACTGATCATTTGAACTGGTCGCTGGCATCAGGACATCCCTAACCTCGAGGGACGACGTGTACCAGCTGAGAAACACGATTGTTTGAAGGTTTTTCTCGCGTCCATAAGATTTTTCTTCTAGACATGTGGTATTCATCGAAAGCCTAAATGTCCAATGTCCAAAGTACAATTCCAATGATTTCTTCATTTTTAGGAAAAGACTTTTTATCACGTTGCGGCAGCGAAATTAAAATTATGTTTCACACTCAACTTTCTTCATTTCCTCGGCTCGAGCTTTGATATGGCTCTTCACTAAAGTTTTATTAGTCATTGGATAGCCCAAATATCGAGAATTTTGGTGATATAATCGATTTTTGAAAGGCTGTCATAGAACGCTGCAAGAGCGAAAAGAAGATCATATTTCTTGCTTAAAGTGTTACTTCTCCGGTTGGACGTCATAGGGGTCTATTGGTATTTATAGGTGGACTTCATATGTCAGAGGCATTTTATTGCCATATAGAGAGAGAACTATCACGAGTGAACCTTTTGCAACGGTATTTTTATATAAAGAATGAATCCTTCTCTTAAGATCCTTCATTTTTTTGCGATAATACCACGTCCTCGTGAAATACTTAACATTCAACCCCTATTGTGCACTTGTATCACCCACTTTCTTCGCCTAGCTATTCTTCGACTCCAACTAAAGCGTAGTACTAAAATGTACTGTCAACAACTGTTATTAACTAACCTCGCAGCTGATGAACACGAACGGACGCATTTTATCATCAGTTGGTAGAAGTTATCCGCAGTGATCAAAGCGTAATACAAAATTCATTGTCGGAGACTTGAGTGGCAGATTAGGAATGGCTAACGAGAGCTAACACAGGATTGGAATTTTTTATTGGAGAAAGAAGAGAAAATTGGAGACCGTCTCGGTGGATTTCTGTCTGCGGCACGTCTTTCCACGGAAATTTACTATTCCAGAAGAAGGAACACCGTCGCTGGACATGGATGTCACCTAACGGCACGGCGCATGCGGAAATCGACTATATACTTACTAACAGAAGGTCGTGCCTGCTTGAACAACCGTACTGCCATCATTTTGTACTGGGTCCGATCACCGCCTTCTTCGAGCAAATATACGATTCAGCCGTAAGCTGGAAAAGAATTCACGTCGTCGTTCAAGAAGAAGTCGTCAAGCCGTCTACGAGAACATCCTAGACGAAATCTATCCAACCATGATTGGCAGATCAAGGATGATCCAACCGGAAACCACGACTGCTTGTTGAACGACCAAATAGGTACGGTGATTTAGCTTCACTTACTCAACCCAGAAGAGCCGATTGCATTTTCTCTACCACGAAGAAGTTGCTCGAAAAGTGAAGGAAGCTGAATTTTGATGCAAATGCTACACATTTACCTCGGTTGATTTCAAATACCAGGTTCAGAAGAGCTTTGTAGGAGGACTTGTATCGGTACCGACAGAAGAAACTGTTAGAGGCACGCAAGAAAGATCTAGTCTGAAGAAGTGTCGTCGGAATCTGTGTGATTATCATCTCAGTAACCCCAGCGATGTTACGTAGTTGCTGTCTGCAATCAAGAAACAGATAATTTATAAGTATTCATTGTATTTGTGTTACAATGATTGTATTATCGTATTATTTGAAATGTAATGTTGTTTTTCTTTCCTATGTTATATGTAAATATAATATGTTGTCATAAGTTACAGATTGTTGGAAACCATCGTTACAAATCGAAGATTGTTGAATAGATGGTGATGAACAAATTATATAGATTGACTTTTTTTTTGTCTCGGTATTACTATATGGGATATGGTGTGATTTGATGTGCCAAAGATTCGAGCTTACTATAGTGAAGGCACAAAGCACAGACGTGATTGGTGGGGGCGGGCCGAAGGAGGCGAGATCAGACACACCTATGGGTCCGGTGGTACTCGTACTCAACCGGTTAAGATGGAACTGTCATGGGATCATATTCGCTTACTACTTATGCACGAATGACGCGTAGGGGAAGATGCTAGTGAAGCAGCGCATAAGATCAATGGAGCTTGGGGCTATGATAGAGTTGCAAAAAAGAGAACTAGGAGGCGATTTTGTGATGTCCTTTGGAGCGCATGGTAGAACTACCGGAGATTGGGTCGGATGGAATGATCTGTCTCTGAAACACAATAACAAAAGAAATAAGAGCGCCATCATAGGTGTGTTTATCTTATGAAGGTTGTTTAAATGATGATTTATTTAAAAAATTTTCTTCATGAGTTGTTAGTGGTCGAACACAGTGGATCAAGATTTACGATGTACTTTCGTATGTAACTATTGATAGCTACTTAACACAATAAACGGTTTGCAACTAGAAAAATTATAGGCTTGCTCTTCTACTAATGAAGCAAAAGACACAAGGACAAAGGACGGAAGCTTTTGAGGTGTTCAAGAAATTGTGCAGATGGTGTACTTTGCACAGGTTATCGCAATTAGCCGTTAATGTCTTCCGCTTTAGTCGTGACGAGGCGTGAGTGAAGTTTGTCTAGTATACGAACAAGGAGTATTGGGAAAACGGAAGTTTTAGAGGTGTGCGGAAACATGAAGGTTTTGAGCCGACTGATTAGTGACAGATTCCAGCTCACCTCATTGATAATTTGTCAATATTGCCTAAATTGCAGAAATGCTCTTACTTATGAGCGTCAAGAGTGAGAATATTTATGAAGAATAAAATAATGCAATCTGCCGTGTCCATCAGACACAAAGTCACTATATACAAAGACTCACGGTTTCTGTTTAGGTTTGCTGAAGTCAGCAGTCCTTTTTGATATCCGGATTTTTCCTGGATCCGGACTTCTAACACTCAGATTGTTTCTTGGATCCGGGCTGCTTCTTACATCCATATTGTTTCTGAGATCCACTTTTTTCCTGAATCCAGATTTCGCCTGGATCTAGATTTCTTCTTGGATCCAGATTTTTGCATGGATTTAGATCTGTTCTTGAATCCGCATCTTCTCCTAAATCCAAATTTTTCTTTGCGTCAGATTTTTTATTAAGACGTATTGCGGCAACCTGAAACCACTTTAGGATATTAGTCTGTCGCACGGCTTTAGTGATCCCTAATAAACGATAATGCTTGTCATATACTATTTATAAAAAATTTTCATAACTTCTTTTCTTCAAGAAAAATCAAGAATACTCTTTGATTCGTCACTTGTATGCTTCGCACAATCGATTGATAAACAATACATAGCGCTGTCATCGGTAACAGCCCTATCAAAGACTTGCTCACATGAGGATTGCACAAATTTTCTAGACATACGAAGTATTTTCCATTATTTCCGGCATTCGATAGATGCCAAAAATGTAATAAATCTTGAACAGATGGAATAATCACTTTCTATGGCAGAAGACTTGTGGTTCTACGTAATTTAGAGCTTCAGAACATGATGATATTGAGACATGATCAAAGTTTCTCTTGTAATCTGAAAGTTCAGATGATATAAACTGATCGATTAAAAAAATGAATTGTTGACCTTCGAGCTCTGCTCCTGTTGTCTCCTTATACGCGACGATGAGTAGCATCCTAAACATGACGCATATGAGTGGTGCTGTCCTATACTGTACTCGCGAAAAGAGTAGTGCATAGCTTTTTTTTCTGGCTATAACGAGCAATTATGCTAAGCAAAAAATTCGAGTTTTATGTTTGTTTCACACAGTATCCGCTATTGCAAATTCATGAGAATAAATCGGAATTTCCATATGAAAGTCTCACTGCAAATCTATTTATAGCGCATCGAATTTCAATTTACTTCTACGACATCAAATGATGACGATGGACAAAATTGCATATCGAGTTTTGATACACTATTGGTGGAAGCAACAACTTTCGACAAAGACCTGCAAAGGAGATTTGTAGTACCGAACGTGAAAGAACTGTTAATTTTGTGACGGATCAAATATAGTAAAGTGCTAGAGAGTTCGTTGTACCATTATAGAAAATTGTGAAAACTTTTCCTTTAATAACTACTTACTGAATTCTTTCTGCGATCACGCGATTGCTAACAGATGCTTCTTGATTGGCGGCGGTGTCGTGGGCTGCGTGGTTAGTACGGACGTCGGCTCTTTGACCGTGCGTGACCGCAGCGACTTCCGCTTCTTCATATTTCTCTATTTCGGCTTTTGGACCGACTTGTCATATTGGGCATGCTCGTAGACGTATTAAATCGACACCTTTGATCTGCTTTTATACCCCTCATTACCGTATCACAGCCATTAGAAGATGCTGATAAAGTCTGATAAAATGTTTTACTTGCGTCTCTAAAAGTACGTGAAATGTCCGTCGTCTTCTTCACTTAGTGTAGGGGACTGATCGCCCAAGCAGGGTTGGCTAAAAACGAAAAAGGTACCGCCCAACTGATGAGATCGTCGAGGTCGAAACACGTGTATCGGGCTCTATAAGTCAGCCCATTTAACAGACCACATGACATGTTGGCTAAATAATAAGCACTTTATGATCACTGACCAGAAATTATGTTTAGAATTTAGAAGACCTACATTATATCAAATGAATTCCTTTGTTTGAAAAACAGTTCGTATTAACAGTGATAGTTCGATGGCTGTTGTTATGGCGACTTAGCTTTCTACGGAGCCTGGACAGTGGAAGTCATGAAACGTCAGCCATATAATTACTACTACTACAACCACCAACCTCGCCTAAGGTCAAAGAAGTCCTTAAGATTCACCTATAAAGTCAATATTGGACACTGTGAACTAGACAACAAATTGACACAGAACGATACCCGATTCTCGTCCAGCGGCTTGTCTTTATCCTTTTCTAACTGCTTCTTCTGAGAGAATAATATTTAACTGGCCTTGGCTAAGTGCTGATTTTCCGATTCAGCTGATCCAAAAGAAAGCGAGCAGTAGAAATGTGGAAATAAACAATGAGACCGCAGGGCACTTATTAACGTAGCCTCCGCTCGAGGTCCCTGAGTTGTGAGGCGTCCTCTTTCATTTGGCGCGCCTCCTCAGTGTCGCACTGATGTTCCTTGATCATTTGTTGATTCTTCTTTAGTTGTTTGCTATAATCATCCTGGAAGACTCTACATCAAATCCCTTAGGCAGTTTTAACCATGAAGTTAATTTTATAAGTACACGTTTAATGTGAACTTTGGATCCTTTCTCTCATTTGCGAGATACGGGATACTCCTAGCATCGACCTTTCGACTGCGCGTTCGATAACGGCAAGTGATCTTTCATCCTGCATAAGTAGCGACCAGGTTTCTGCTGCATACGTCAGGGCAGGAATAATTTTCGAGTCGAAAAGTGGGCACGGAGTCGGATGTTCTTTGTCCTCTTCACTACATCTTCGATGCTTTTAAACGTTCCCCAAGCCGCTCGTTTCCTCCTGCTCAACTCTGGAGCTAGGTCGCTCATCATGTTGATTTCACGACCTATATAGACGTAACTGGAGCATTCGGAGATTGTCGTTCCGTTGAGCGTGAATGGGGCATTAGAAACCCATCCGTTTCTCATGAACATTGTTTTCGTTAGATTCAATTGAAGGCCAATCTTTCCACAGGCGTTATCGAAATCGGTGAACATTCGTTCCGCTTGGCTGATGTTTGGTGTTATGAGAACGATATCGTCAGCAAAGCGAAGATGGTTTAATTGTCGACCGTCAATTTTCACTCCCATTTCGTCCCATTCTAAAGTTCGCATGACGTTTTGTAGGGTGGCAGTGAATAGTTTTGGCGATATTGTATCGCCTTGTCGAACCCCTCTTCTTACGTCAATGGTGATATTGTTGTAGAATGGAGATATTTTGGTCGTGAAATCTTTATAAAGCTCACGAAGGATCATTATGTACCGAGTAGGGACGCCCTGGTTATCCAGAACCTCTATAACCGCTTCTGTTTTCACTGAATCAAAGGCTTTCTTCAGATCGATGAAAGTGAGACAGAGTGGTTGTTTGTACTCTCGTGAAACTTCGATGAGTCTTGTAATCGTGTGGATGTGGTCCATGGTACTAAATCCTTTTCGGAACCCTGCTTGTTCGCATGGCTGTCCTTCGTCCAGTGTTCTGTCAATCCTGTTCAGGATGACTCGAGTAAAGAGTTTATAGACAACGGACAGCAAGCAGATTGGGCGATAATTGCCTATGTCGTGAAGGTCTCCCTTTTTGACCAACAATACGGTCTTGCTGGTTTTCCACTGAATAGGGACCTTGCATTCTGACAGGTAGCGAGTGAAGAGCCGAGCCAGGTGTTGATGAGAACTGGCGGCAGATTCTTCAGATGTTCTGGTCTAATCCTGTCTGGACCGGGTGTTGTTCTGTTCTTCACCGACGATATAGCATGTCGGATTTCGGAAGGAAGGACCGGTGGGACGACATATTCGTCCTCTTTCAATTTATATGACGGTAAGAGGACATGGCTAGCGAAGAGATCCGAGTAGTATTGGTGGAGGATTTTTGCCGAGTATGGATCGAAATGCCAAAAACAACAGCAAATATGGGCTTGACCCCTAGAATTAGAATTTTGTCAAATCGGTACCGCAGAAGCAGGGATCTCATCCCCTGAATCCACCTGCGCCTCTAGGAAGCACACAGTCGCTTTTGGTTGGCGTTAATTCCCCTATCCACCTCCTGGGGACGCGCCCCGTGCAATCGCGACTAACCGGGCGGGATCCCTAAAAATGGAGGTTCTTGAAAGTTATCAGTATGAGAAGTAAACGATAATCATGACTGATCAATAAATAATTATGGATAAGAAGGTATAAAAGTGTTTAATCTAAGTATGAAACATCACATTTTCAAAAGTATCTAACTATTTCTTGAGGACGCGAGGTTCTCGGAGTTAAAAGTCTGCGATGTTCCTACCAAAAAATGTTTGGTGAACTCCTTTTTTCCAGCATTTTCGACTTGTTGGCGATTAAAATCCTTTTAGTGACAATAAAAGTAAAAATTTCATAAGAAGAATACCGCATCGTGGATGCAGCTCGCCACGCGACCACGTCGCGTGCAGCGCCCAAATTTCAACTTGGTCGTAAGGAGTTAATGGGCCCTTGTATAGCCCGATACACGTGCTTCGATCTTAGAGTCTCGTCAGTCGCGCAGAACCCTGCGCCTTTAATCTTTAGCCAGAGCTCCACGTACCTCCCTCTTTGAGGATCTTGCCCGGTTAGTCGTGAGGGACACGTGGCGCGTCCCCAGGTAGTGGATAGGGGAATAACGCGAACCAAAAGCGAGCGTGTGCTTCCCAGAGACACAAGTGGATTCAGAGGACGAGCTCCTTGCAAAAGCCTGCAATCAAGCGACTGGGAAGTGCATTGGAGGTGGTTAGGAGTAGCCTGCAACAAATAAGCTCTTTTCGCTCCTCCGAGAGAGACTGGCAAGATACTCGTGAGTACCTAGCCCCCACGTTTCAGAGCCTGGAAAGCTATACGTTGGGTATCGAAATGCCAAAAACAGTAGCAAATATGGACCTCATTCCCCTGACCCCGAAGAGCTTCTGGTACGGCAGCGCCAAATAGGACGAGTACGGAGAGGCTGCTAAAATCTCATAGCCAAACTAGGCTGCCAAGATCGAAACGAAACAATCGAAAATCGGAGACGCAGTTCTACTCGCCAAGATATCGAAAATAAAGTGGGCAGGACACGTGATGCGCTTCAGCGAACAACCGATGGACGAGAGCCGTTACCGACTGGATTCCTCGGGACATCCATCAAGTGCTCTACAGGAAAACCACCGACCCGTTGGTCCGATTTCTTCGCGAAAGCTACAGAAGAAAGATATGATGCTCATCGAATCCCCAGAGCGAGGAGAACCCACTGGGCTACTCTTGCACGCGTTAGGGAAAAATGTAAGTGTTGCTGGTATCCGCTCGAATCACTCGACGATCAGCGGAACGAAGGTGATACAGGTGATATCTAGATGCACTGTTAAAAGAGGAACGACGGTTTGTGAAACATTGAACAAATACTGATAGTAACTTCTAAGGTTTTTCACATAATTTATATCAAAATAATTCCGAAGTAAGCAGAGCTCTAATTATTTGACCACCTTTAGCGGCATTATGATGTTACAATATGATCTGTGATATAAGTGATGTGCAAAACCTTTTCCGTAAGTTCGGACTCAAACCCACATTACACCTTATTGGGTGCGCGTGCTTAACCGTTGACACCACTCTTCCCACTCTGCAGCGCAATTATCTGTCAGCAGCCGACCGTCAACGGTCTGACGTAAGAAGTCGCTATCGACATTGAACCCGCTCATGCTACAGATATTGGGTATTGATAGATAAGATTTATTTTTATACGTTATTCGAGTGTTTTATTAAGACCACGCTAAAATTTCAATAGTTCTTTTGATTATTAGAGCAAGTATTTCATGTGTTCTAGTAATGGGCTCTTCCAGCCAAAGAGCAATCGATGCACAACACTGTAAGTCTGGTGATAATTCCCCTGACTAACAGTGTAAATTGTTTGTCTCTGCTACCGCTCAATAGGAAGAGTAGGGCTGCCTAAAGGATTGGCTAAAAAGATTGAAAGACGGACGGGTCTGCCCGACTGACGAGACTGTAAGGTTGAAACACGCGTATCGCATTGTACAGAGCCCATTACCACACCACATGAGATGTCGGCTCGAACAATAATAAAGAGAATTCTTTCTTTTCTGACCGCCTTTAGCGGTGGTATGGTATTAAATATACCCCGTGATGAGTGTGCAAAAAATTCTACGTAAGATGGGACTCAATGCGTTGTGCGTCGAAAGAATGATTTCAGTATCGGCGTCGATGGTGTAACGGTTGAGCGCGCGCCCGCGAATATGGTGAGATGTGGGTTCAAGTCCCACCTAACTTAAAGTTGCATAGCAGTTCTGTTTTCTCTTCTTACTGGTAAAAGCAGAAGTGTATAATCAAAAAGTGGTCAAACACATCAATGGACTTAACCTCCAGACAGCCGTGCGTACGGATTTCTTTGCACGTGGTTCTTTGATTTTGACACTTTCAAATGTACACATTAATGTAGAGTCCTGTGCAAAACACTTGTGTCAGCCGGGATTCGAGCCCTGATCTCACTCTTTACGGAAGCGCATGCTAACCGTTGCACCACCGACGCTCGTTTCGCACAGCACTCGTTCAACTCTACAATGCTCTATCTGTCAACACCAAGCCGTCGACGGTCTTACGGGGCAGCCGCTGTCGGCATTAAACCCACTTTTGCTGGCAGATAATGGGTATCAATAATCAATCGGCTTTCATTTTAACCGCCTCTTGTGGTGGTATGGTCTTATAATATACCGAACAATGTAAAGTACTGTGCAAAAAGTGGGTTCAATGCCGATAGCGGCTGCCCCGCCAGACCGTCGATGGTTTGCTGCTGACAGATAACACATTGTAGCGTTGAACGAGTGTTGCACAAAACGAGCGTCGGTAGTGCAACGGTTAGCACAGCATAAGCTCCCAGAAAGAATGAGATCTGGGTTTGAATCCCGGCTGATGCAACTGTTTTTGCACAGGTTTCCACGTTATTGAGTACATCATAAGAACATACCACCCGCAAGGACGGTCAAATAAATGAAAACCGATTGACTTTCAAAATATTTCAAAGCCTATCAAGCTTTTTGAGTTTCTTTCCTATTTTGGTCACTGAAGGTAGAGTGATAATCAATTAGACCGTGAGAATATCTAAAGCCTTACTGGGCTTAGTACGTCAGAGCCGTACGTAGGTTTCGGAGGTGCCACTCTTCTCATCAATGGCTCGGGCAGACTTAAGAAGCTCAAGAGAAGGAGAGTCATTGCCTAACCAGTCACATAGAAGTGATACGATTCGATTCGCCTCATTCTTTGTTATTCGTGAAGTTGGACAACCGAATATTCAGGTACGATGGCATCGATCGACATATTTCACATATTATTTAATAACATGATAAACAAAGTTGATAAGCCAGTGAACAATATGTGGCCAGTGATTAGGATAGGTCGAGAATATAGTTTGATCATTTGATATTACTGCCCATAATGAAAAGAAGCAAACAACAAGTCATTTCGACCATGTGACACACCATAGCACCATCGTGCAGCTAAGCATTCCAAGCATTTGACTACTTCAACCTAGTTTTGCCTTCATTGTTCGAGTATTACACTATTTGCAATATTATGGTTTATTATGATTTTCCATGGCTTATGTCCTTTCACTCTACTAAGACTGGAGAGTTTTTTTTTTGACTATTGAATTCATTATTTTATCGATTCTTTGCTACTAACAATACACCGGTTTTGGGGGAATTTCATTGGCGGCTTGAATGAATGTGTTCCAGAGATTGATGAATTGGTAACAACTTTTCTCAAAAAGCAGTTGTTCCAGCGACTTCAATAAGATTTGTAGGTCAGTAATTTATAGAACACTTCATTCATTACATTATCAATCAAATAAACTGACTTCACAATTATCACAGTGTGCGGGTTCTAACACTTCCTGCACTCGATTAGTTTTCCTGTAAAGGCCACCTATGAAGACCTCAAAAGCTCTCTTCTCTCCATCTGGAAGTGACTTAAAGCTTATTACTCCTCTCCAGCTTAGTGCGAGTTTTGACTCATTTCTTAACTGATCACTGCTTGGTCATTTACTCGTGGCGAAAAAGGTAACCGTGAAACAGATGCAGAACTCTTATGATAGTTTTCACTCCTCGTTGTTTTGGCTTGTACCATCGAAACGAGACTGTCTTATTTTCATTGCCATAATATCTTCTTTACTTTCAAAAAAAAACCTTCATTCAACACACGTTCTACAGCTGTAGACGATTATTTTCGCACAAATAGTCCCACATTATTCTCTTTTGAACTACAAAAGTGTCCATTTGTACCAAGATTGACTAATACACCGTCGAATACTAATTCACATGAACTCTTCACGTTCGTGACCGGCATCAGTACAATTCTTTCAGTGATCTGCAATCATCATCAAATAACTGTTCATTTTCCTGGGGTTACTCAACGATCATCACTAATGCGGTTACCACTGCTTTTCAGCCCTCTTGTACAGACATTAGTCAAAGCATGTTCTGTTTTACATTGGTGGAAATGTGCAATATCTTTATGTTCAAAAATCAATCATCCCATGGAGTTTTCTAAGTTGAATCGAGTTATTGTCAAAAGGCTACAAAATTATGGAGAATGTCCCACTATCTAGTGAGATATTTGGATCCAGCGATAGCATCATCGCTCGCCATTAAAATCTAATAGGTAACTACTAAATGATATTGCAATGGACACCTTATGCACTGACCGACCAGCTCACAGTGCAAATTCGACTCTCCAGATTACGGCGAAACGGATCTGGGCCATGGTACCACATTCACCATATAGCCCTCACATTGTCCATCGGATTATCGTCTATACCGTGCCTTGAGGCAGTATCTGTGGGAAAAAAAGTTTAGCACGAAAGTTAGCGCAGCGATTTTTTGATTACTAGGCGATGTTTTCTGAAAGTTAAAGTGTCCCATCCTTACTCAACAAATGATATATCGATGATCATGATGATGACCAAGTTAACGATTGAGTTTCTTCGATTTTTTTGAATAAGTAACATTCAAATTAACAAAATTGTCGAGATACGGAAGAAATTATGCAGCAACCCAGTATTAAAAATGAAAAGAATAAGGTCAACCTTTTCTTTGTACTCTGTTAAAGGTGTAAACATCAGATTGAAGCATGGCTTGCAGAGAGCATTTTTAGCTATTCCAAAACTATCAAGTGTCAAGAATATCACCGTAGAGGTTCAACCAAAGCGTGATGAAGCATTGTTCTGTCAATTCTATTGACACTAATCTCATCAAGTCCTTGCGAGCGTTCTCTTATATGAATGACGAGGCAAAACTTTGTAGCCCAATTTGCCCAACTTTTGAAGCGTTCGTTGTGCCATGTGTGGCTGCCAGCTAGCTATATAATTGATACGCAATGGAGTCACGACAAAATTGAGCAGATAATGGATTTACGACATCCTTTTTCATTACATGATAGCTTAGGAATGTCGCAATATTGCCTTGTTCGTATCTGCTGAAATCTCCAATTTTCTCCGAAAAGGTGGAATAGTAAATTAGAGAAGTCATAATTTCTGGTCATGCTTCGTGCTTTTCTCTGTTTGCTAATGCGGAGAATTAACAGGCTTCTACTTCTCTCATGTCGAAGAATTGACACAAGACTAGTTCATAGAGAGTTCCACGCAGTATAAGATGCAAGAAAATTGGCAACTGTTCTGAGCACCTGCAAACACACCAACACAACGATTAAAAGATTCGATGGAGAGTCCATGTGAGGTTAGCTCATGTATAGAAACTTATCACTTCTGAGCACTTTATTTGATTCGTCATGACAGTGTTTTTTCACTGTGCATATCTCAGTACTTCTAGCATTGAGTTCGTTTATTTGTCTTCTTCTTGAACGGTGTAGGATGCTGGTTAAACGAGTTTCGTTGCAGTTTCGAGAAAAGCCTGGCAGTGGCGTCACATATGGCGTTGTTGTTGACTGCCGGAAAAGGTTGGGGGGTAGAGCTATGCCTAGGCGCACCGTGACAGGCGTCACAACCACTCGGCCTCTGCGCTTCTCAAATATAGAAACAATTGATACGAAAGTTAACTCAGGCAAGTAGAGAGCATTTTGGTATGTAAAAAGATTTTCGAAATGACTTAAATGGTAGACGTTTTGGTATTACAATTGATCATTTTGAACAGCAATTATCCACTTGTTTCGACCTTGTTCAGAAAGCATAATTCGTTCTTCATTGGATTCATTGGAGGGTAGACGGTTTTCCGTATAAAGTGCTAAATATTTGGCCATAAGGATTTCATTTCGACTTCAACTCTACGCTTTTCTCGGCATACCAAAGCTATGCATGCTAGAATCGATGAAACGATAAAAGATGGCAGATATCACATTACTAACCATTAAAAACATGGAATTCTCTTCCTGTGATACCAGTCTTGCCAAAGACTCATATGCTCTTTTATAATCTGGTATAGTTGCTCACGTTCCCAGAACATTCCTAAATTCAGGACAAGACTGCACTTATATGGGGCTGACCATGGGACTAACAAAGTTTGAGATGTTTCTACCGCTTCTGTGTCTCAGCAAATCAAGCATCTTCTTGCTCTGTGTGCTCCTTTCTAAAACACTAAGGCACCAGTCTGATGCTTTGCTCTCGCACAAATGCCTATTCCAGATGTATTGTAGATAGGAACAGCACTCGTTATGCCTGGCTCTTGTGTTATGTAGAGAGAACAAAATCTTCACCAAAGTAAAGATAAAATCATCCCATTTATCATTTTGAAAAAAAAATTGTTCGATACGTTTTACATTATAGTCTTGGTGGTAGCCGAGCTGAAACATTTTCTAATCCGTTCCGTTAATGATCACAAATGTGCTGGGAAAGCGACTGAACCAGCGCTTTGCTTATCACTATACCTCCTCCTGCATCACATCACCGACCAATGCACTATCCCACCACAATTTTTTGGAGTAATGCCAAGATTGGGAAATGAACGGCCACAATAAGTGGCTTGGCGTGATCGCGTCATGTCTCATATGGATCTTTGGATCTGATCCAGGCATACTTCTCGTGTATGCGGATTGTATCCAAAATTAATCGGAAGAGGTCAGAACAGCGACAGAACAGTGAGTACTGCAGAAGTTGATTTACTATGCTATCAGACTTTGTATGCTATTTTTCGCCTGCGTGGCAGCCGAATCGTTGGCATATGTTATGAATAAACCTTTTGACACACTTGCGTGTTCACTTTCGAAGAGACTAATTCATTATGCTTATCTGTTATTTACATGGATCGTTATCAGACCTACCGTGCGTGATACAGCGGCAATTTTGGTTTTCGATTTGTTTCTTTACTACCGTCGTCCTCAATGATCTGCGAAATTTTATTATGTATCTAATGAATTGCTGGACAAGCTGATTCTTCTTAGTCTTGCAGGTCACAAAGCTAAGTCTTTCTAACGTATAAGCAATGAAAAACGTAGGAAAAGAGGTCGATAAAGCACATTGCATTGTGATGATCTGTAGTACTAACAACCCCGCTCTGTTGTAAAGCATGCCTTAAGGACAGGAGCATTTTTTTCGCGAATTTATATGAATTGATAGAAGACATTCCTCGTTAAATAACGTTTACAGGGAATAAGTACATACACTAGGCAGCAGTGTTTGTAGCGCAGAACCCTTCAAATCAAGGCAGAATCCTTGCTCGATTCGATCCATAGAGGCCACACTATCCTTCTTGTGTAGCTGTCAAACTGGCATCGCACTGGCTTACGCACTTGTGGCTTCTGCAAACAGCAAGGAGTGATCAAAGCGAACCCGTAGACATATTTACACATGGAAGTGAGGGAAGAAATCGATAAAATATGTTAAATGCTTATTAGTGATAACTGATTTGTTGCCCTCGATGTGAACTATCGTGACGATTTGTTAACTCAAGTTTGTAGCGTGTTAAGAATTATCCACACGTGGCATTTCATTCGATATAAAAGGGGTATTATCCATCTGCAATGTCATTTCTTCTCGGCTCTCCGAGTCAGACAGTTCCTCCCACACCTTCCTAACTCCATTCACATATCCCGCCTGTCCTTCCAAAACCTCAACCATGGCCACAGATTAAGTGGTTGGTTTGTTTTAGTGTAATTGCTGCTCATATTTTCTTTTCTTCGTTATCAAATCTAGATTTGTGAACATATTTTTCAGGTTCCTCAAGAGAAACGTACGGCGAAAGTACTTAAGAGGTAAGACTTTATTGACGATTTTGAGTTCGAATCCCGGCCGACGCAAATGTTTTTGCACAACACTCCACATTATTGGGTATATTGTAACATCATACCACGGCAAGTGACGGTCAAATAACCCTTGTGTGGGCTGGAAACTGGCATCACACTTGTTTAAGTGCACGTGGTTTCTGCTAACGCTAACAGAAAGAAGTGATCAAGGCAGATCTGTAGACATCTTCACATATGGAGTTAGAAAGCAAGTCAATAGTATATGTTCATTGCTGATAACTGATAACTGATTTTCTGCGTTGAATGTGGACGGTTGTGACGAATTTTCAACTCTATCTTGTGGCATGATAAGAAGTATTCACACGTGCATTCTATTCGATATATAAGGAGCGCTTTTGAATTGCAAAGTCATTTCTTCTCGACTCTCCGACTTAGCCGGTTCCCTCAGCCCTTCCTTCAACACCATGACCATATTCCACTTGTCTCTTCCAGAATTTCATCGAACACTGCTATAGGTTTTGTGATTTTTTTTAGCATAATTGCTCTTCATATTTTCTCTTCTGTCATCATTATATCTAGTTATGTGCACATTTTTTCCAGTTCCCTCGAGAGAAAGGAAATGGAGAAAGCACCCAAGAGGTAAGATACCAATAAGACTGGATGATTGGTGAATACCTAATGTTGGTGTTAAGAGGGGAAATGTTACGAACTTCTTCGTTGTTCTCATACAGTCATAGCACAGAACGGAAATTTATCGCGCTGCTCAGTGATGGAAGTAACAAACCATGTTCGAGAAAGTACCATCAACGCTTCTGTATACTAATCTTATCCCGTTGAAGACCAGATTTGATAGGCAGGCGATTTCACCCTGTCGCATGAGCAGCATACGCTGAGGGGTAATCGCCATACTCTCTGCTTTCCTACGATAGGCGACATGCTTAATGAGACCGTGAAACGACTGAAGGTGAGCACAGTGGCAGAGAAGAGTATGCCCTGGGTATAGACAAGCGTATCATAGGAAGCCAGAGGCTATAACTCAAAGAAAATGGCAAGATTGTGCAAAACAAAAACAAAGCAAGGCCTGCTTGTCAAAAATGACTTTGTAGATTGTAAAACAACGCCACCTCAACAGCTACCCTCTGGTGCGATCTTAAGTACTAACATTAATTTAATACTACAATCTCTGTCATTTCGTGTTCACTACTTCTCTCAGTCCACTATGCTTTCGAGATGATCTTCCGGGCCTCGTCCACCTCTTTCCTGTACGAAGAACATCTCCTGTGGGAGGCTCTGAAACAATCATCGCTACATGAGGGTTCGCCTGGTCTGTCTTATCGACTTCGAAAGGATAGATGCCTTTGTGAGCAATGAGCGTGACTCTGTGGGCAACGCAGAACACCTAACCACTGCACCACGTGCGCTATTCCCATTGAAAAAAGATGGCTAAATGGGCGTTCTTTCCACTCAAAATACATCGATCACTATTGTTATCACAATCATTATGATTCTCGCTACCATAATCATAATCATTATCACTACTGCATTACAGTCATTATCAATCCATTATAATTATCATTATGGCTATATTATCATTACCATTATCATTCAGCGATGCATTTCTTCGTCAGGAACATAAGAAATGTAGATAAAATAAGGAAGATATAGATCTTCTTCCGCAAGGATTATCTTTGTAGAAGCTTTTTCCATGAAATTCCACCATTTCACAATGATAATGCTCCCTCAGAATCTGGGTTCGTCTCCTTGCATGCATCATGCTGCTTGCATCTGTCTTCCCATAAGATGCATCGCCCTTCTGAAGGGGCTTTGCGTCACCATTACAGTAGCTGAGTAAGGTGCGACATCGTGCGTTGTGGGCAATACGATCCACATGCTTTTCAAAGAGTTATGGGATTGCATCTATGAGTTTTCAAACTTGCAGTGTCGTTGTAGGTACTCCTTCGAGTATATGCTAAGATTGGTGCCAATACCCATCGACTGTGGGAGTGTCTTTGAGCTCGCTTGTCGTTTATCCTGCCGTTCATTATAGATTAGAGAAGGTTATCGCATGGATCTATCGCCCAACGTTCATTCGAATATCCAGAATTACGTTGATGTGTGATGTTGCTGTTATTTGGCTGGAGAGAAAATTCTGGGCACTTGCAAAAATTGAAAACTAGTGCATGAATTCCAAACAGAACAATAATAAATATTTTCAAAATAAAGGCCATCGTTTCCCACGACTATCAGCTATCGGCTCGCCATTTCTCGGATCTGCACGAATTTGGTTCGCGAACACTTGACGACGCCTCATATTTCAAAGCAACAATTGAATCTTCGTTCTGGGAGCTCTTTCGCAAAGACTTCGACTTGAGTTGCAGCCTTATAGGGGGCGTAATTGGAGTGACAACAAAACTAGGTGGAAGGATTCATAGCTCGGAGCTATTTCTAGGGCATCTCGTTAACCCGTTCGGGACGACGAGTACTTCTCCCAGTACACGATTATTTTGAAGCTTTCTTTGCTGAGCAAGATTTTTCTTCCATATAAAATCTTTGATAATGTATTTAGCTGTCTTCGAGGTTTCCTCATAACTGGGAGCATGCGACGAACACTGAGTAACTGTATTCTAGTAAAATTACCACAGACCAGATGATTGCAATCGATGTCATATAGCTGGTATATGACAATATGATACCTTTCTTCAATTTTCTCCTCTCAATTTGAGAACTATTGAGAGATTATAACTCAACAACTTCAATATTAACTTGCTATGGAAGGGCTTTTCTAATGTGTTGCAGCAGCGAAAATAGAGTAGTTGTCAAACCCTGTTCGGTCTGTTATCTAGGCTAGAGTCTGTAAATATTTTTTGCTAGACTTCTGAAGCCGTAGTTGGTTTTGGAAAGGTCGCCCTAGAGCGCTGTAAGAACGAAAAGGTAATTGCGTTCCACGACAGAAGCAGTTAACCCGCCGCTCGAGCATCATAACGAATTTATTAGTGCTCATAATAGAGTTTATATTTGGAAGCTCTCTATGGCTTCAAGAAATGGAATATCTTGAAAAATAGCAACTACCTGTCTCAAAAATCTCCATTTTTCAACGCTACATTATGTACCTGTGAAAGGGTATATTTTCATCACTTATTGTGCATATCAAACGCCTATCGGGCGAGAATGTAGCTTGAAAAAAACCCTTTCTACACGTTCGACTTCTGGATGAAACCTGTACTAAGGTATTCATTGGTATTTAGCTGGAGTAGGAGTAGGCAAAATGCGCATTAAGTACCATGAACATTACCTCCATGTAAAAGTGCAGAGTTCTGGCGCACAGTTTACATTGCTAATGTAAGAAAACTTTTACTCCTTCTACACCAATATTGCAAATCGCATTCGACATTTTTTGGAACTAACATCGAGTTGAAGTAAGCCCTTTCAAAATCAAACTATTCCTTCCACTTCTCCGGCAAAAGATCGATTCCGCGAGCATAAAATTCCAGTTTCAAGCTGTTGAAGAAATGGATGACCGAATTGTGCATTGAATAGCGGTACTAAACTTTTTGTCGCACAAGCAGTGCTCCATTGAACAAACAAATGATAGACTAAAAAAAAAAATGTCTAAAGCCTAAACGAGGTTGGTACGCCAGGGCCATACACCGGTGTTTCGGAGGTTTCGCCCTCCTCGTCAGTGACCCCTCCTCAGATTAGGCCCTGCATTGTAGCATGGAGGGAGGCGTACGTGGTGATGGCATAGTGTACAATTACACTGGTCCATCACCACTTTTCAGTCGATGGATTTCGGCTGTTAGATCGAAATTAATCCATAAGATCGACTGTTTTCAAACCTCGCAATAAACATTCAAAATAACTCGGCGGGGGTTACTGACGAGGAGGCTGAAATCTCCGAAACACCGGTGTATGGCCCTGGCGTACCACGTCGTTTAGGCTTTAGACATTCTTTTTTTTTGGAATTATTTTGAATGTTTATTGCGAGGTTTTAAAAACAGTCGATCGTATGGATTAAATGATAGACTCTTGGAGCCAAATCCGAACTCTGTGGAGGGTGTTCAAGAACGGTCCAACCAGCATCGCTTAACCTTTCCTTGTCAGTTTTGCGGTGTGAGACTATGCGTTGTCTTTTTGCAATCGAATAGAACTCCGTTGGGTAGACGCCGGCGAACACGTTCCAAATTCTCACAGTGCAGTCAAATAGAAATAAGTAAATAATAAGTAGATATTAAATTATATACCAATCAACGCGGAAGAAGAGGAGCTTTCAAATAAGCCCGAAAACACAGAAAATGGCCGGCACAAACAAAAAAATCTACATGCACTCTCAGAATTTTTTCCGCAACCTGTTATTTGTACAAATACCTTTCTCATCACTCATTGTGTATATCGAACGCCTATCATGGAGAGAGTATAGCTTGAAAACATATTATCTACAAGTATGACTTCTAAAAGGATCTCGTACTGAGGTATTCTTTGGTATCTAGCTGGAGTAAGTGTAGGTAAAATGCGCATTCAGCATTGTGAAGATTACCTTCATGCAAAAGTGCAGGGTTCTAGTGCATAGTCTACATAATGCTAATGTAACAATCTTTTACGCCAAATATTGCTATTCAGCAATCCATAACTTTTGAAAATAACATCGATCAGTACCAATTTACCTCACAAACCAGTGTTGGTCGACATCTCACTCTTCTTGCATAGATATCGTTTTAATTACAGTCAGCTAGTAGCACTTCTTAGAACGATCAACTCAACTACTAATATTCGTAGAAACATCAACTCGTACCTCACCATTGCCTGCAACAATATATAATGTGATATTCCGACCTTATCAACAATGACTGTGTCGAATGCTCCTCTCGGTTCTTTTCTGTCGTACTTGAAACTGTCGATAATATACAGATTACATATGATCTCCTCCTAGCGTTTTTTCCCACTCAATTTTCTTGTCAAAACTTCTCTTCTCCCATATATGTTCGCCTGTTCTACAACTGTCCATCACACATCGGTCATGCATAGTTGCTACAAGCTGATCTGCGTTTACCCGTCACTCATTGAAGTGATGTTTTGAGCAATAGTAATTTACATGGACACTCGTCAAGTTTTTTTCGACTGCACTGTCCTTATCACTTGGAACACAATACCCAAAACGAAAATCTGCGATATGTGCATGTTTTTTCACTACGTTATCGGCTCCGTCATCGACGTCCTTATCGGCTCCGTCATCGACGTCCCCTTCTTTACTCTTTGCAAACAAGCGAATGAGCAGGATTTTACAGTTTCTTCATAGATGCATGACAAGGCCTTTATTAAGATGATTTATTTCGAGTTACTCCTCCTCAAAGTTGACGATTCGCAGCTGCGTTGTGATAATGCGCTCGTGTAAAAAATATGTGGGAGACGAATTGATCATGAAATTTCCATTCTACGCCAACTTTTGAGTATTGCAAAAAAATAGAGAAATTCGAATGCTTAGGAGTGGATTTCACAAAATTCTTTATGCACTTTCTTGTAGTTCGTTCAAACACCACAATTTTTGCGTGGTAAACGAGGGAAACAACACAATTTTTTGATAGTAAGCGAGTGCATTTTTCACACATCTGAGTAAATATGCACCCAAAAACATATGAGTTTGTAGAGAAAGTCGTGGAAGTATTTTGTAGAGTAAGTAGAGAAAGTATTTTGTCCTTATCAACAATGACTATGTCGAATGCTCCTCTCGGCTCTTTTCTGTCGTACTCGAATGTGCCGATAGTATACAAACTACTTATGATCTCCTCTTACCATTCTTTTCGTACTCAATTTTCAACTCAGAACTTCTCTTCTCCCATAGATGTTTGCTTGTTCTACAACTGTCCGGTACACATCGGTCGTGCATAGTTGTTACAAGTTGATCTACGTCTACTCGTCAGTCATTTAAGTGTAAGGTTTTGAGCGATAGTACCATTCTTGAACACTAGTCAACTTTTTCTCAACTTTGTTCTTGTCGCTTGGGACACAATATCCGAAGCCAAAATTGCCACAAGTCCATGTTTTCTCACTACTTTATCGGTTGCGGCATCGACGTCCCCTTCATCAGTGTTAGCGAACAAGCGAATGGGCAGGAATTTACCGTTTCTTCATAGATACATGACAAGGCCTTTATTTAGAGGATTTATTTAGAGTTATTTCTCCTCAAAATCCGACGATTAGCAGCCTTACAAATAGTCGCAGGGAACTGACTTCTTACACGTAATTCACAACAACACCGAAAATATTACATGAAACGCTTCTGTAGTAGTATCTACAGTGGCTGCCCACATTTATTAAATGCTTGAATCTTGTACAGCACGCGATTGCATCATTATATATTCATTCTATCTGAAATACATTGATGGACAATACATATCTGGTACGTCTTGTACAAATGTGGAATCACCATATTTGGTGAGCTTGATACAACAACCAAGTCAACGCTTCGCCGAGTTATTAGGCTTCGCTTGTCGGGGAATACTTTATGTGTGCAATTCCTTTGCTATCCATAAGTTTACGAAACTTTCTCGCTTACATCAGACACAAATAAGGAAACACACGATTCATTTTTACTAACGCAGTGGTAGTAAAAGTTATTGAGTAGCATAAAGGTTAATGTTGCAGTGTTACCGAAAAGTGATTTGATGACTGAAGCGCATGCCTTTGGAGACGCCTTACCTCGACTCTAAGATTGCAAGAAAAATCGTTTCGACCAGCATGTAACAGGTGCCAAAAAGACGCTTTGTACAGCAGCTAAAGCAAGACGCACAGTGTATTGAGAATTCTGTGCTCAGTGAATGTGAAGAAGCAAATCAAATGCATGTGCTGAAATTCGCATACTGCGTTGTGATAATGGGCGCGTGCAAAAAATATGTTGGAGTAATCAATGACTTGGCATCGAATGCACCATGGTACACCATTTTTGACGAAATGACGTAAAATTCTCATTCTATGTCAACTTATGGATTTTGTATGGAATAAAATAGTTTGACTTTTTAGGGTGGATTTCACAATATTCTTTATACATTTTCTTATAGTTCGTTCAACATAATTTATGCGTAGTGAACGAGGGAAACACCACAGTTTTTGGGTAGTAAGCGAGTGGTATTTTTCACACATCTGAGTCTATATGCAGCAAAAACATATAGAGAAAGTCGTGGAGTATTAGTGTCATACGAGAATCCTAGGATTTTTTTTAAATCTCAAAACAAAAAGAAAAACCTCGCCTAAATAAGGAAAATCACGCTCCGCTTTACCATTCGAGCTGCGAGGCGATTTCAGTTGCTATCTTCTACAAGCTGAAGTGTGTTTGACCGACAACTATGACTATCCACACTCAGCTACATATCAGGTGATACAAATGAAGCTCACAGTGTTGACACATTCACTTAGGCGCCCAATTTTCCGTGGCGTGCACATGGTCGAACATCAAATTTTTGATCGATGAGCGATTATCCGTATGAGGGTCACACCAGCTCTATTATTGAGCAATTTGAACGCTTTGCACGATGTTATATCCATTGATTGGCTTTCTGCCTTCGAGAAAATTTTTGCCTATTCTTTATCTTATGTATGTTTTGGGTTTTTTAAAAAGTCCTCCATGTGTTTGGCGCATACTGAACTTGAATACCGAAGAGATTCAGTGACGCCGAACATTGTGCGCAGTGCCAGTTCACGGAAACGGGGCTATCCCGCAATCTCATTGTTGATCACCTCTCTAAATCAACCACACTCCTCAACTGCCATGTCCTCTTGCCGAGAACGAGAAATCATCAAAAAGCTGCTTTTCCTTAGACGACGTGCGCTTCAACATACGTACAAGATAAGCTATTAATCCATTACAGAAAATGCCGCGAAGAACTTCTATGAGGCAAGATAAACTATTGGAAGGAGAAACATATTGAAAACTGCGTAGCACACATGCTGTAATCATTCTGTCATTCTGACTGACATGGTATTGCACAAGCTTTTCATGACTGCACGTCGTCTCATTCGTATTTGTACTATATTCGGCCTAATTCAGAAGAATCTGCTTATGGTTGAATGACAAAAGCGGTAGCAAGTTGAGAATTTATACCACAGTGGTCTGTATAAAGGCAACCTCTTAGCTTATCACAGTGATGATCATGTTTAATAAGTGAGAAGTTGGTCATATGGAATGAAATGCAACTTCTCTGTATGTGAGGCATACAACGGCTGCGGTAGGATCAGATAATGTGATAAATAAGGGAATATGTTGCACATTAGTTTTCTCTTAGTCCACTTCCAGTTCATGCTAAGTGGTGTGATGAAGTAATCACAGAACTGTCATCAATTATGAGAATGAAACCTCTCCATAAGTTCAACAACAAGCCTATTTAACCACAAACACATGATGACCAACAACTTTTTCTACTTGTGAAGTGGACTGAATCACAAATCAAGAAGTTGTATTTTGAGCGCATCATGCTCACGCTCTCAAAAAATGTTATATCTTTGTAAGACTTTGTGTTCAGGTGGTCAGGAACATATAAGCACTAAACTCTGATTAGCTTTTTGTGCCCATTAGCACCGGTTTAAGGAATAGTACGTTCCTAAATACGGCATTATTTCGATACTTTTAGATTTGAAAAAAATGAACACCTTGGTTAACTGGATTGTTCGCAGCAGCAAGACGCATTCGAAACATTTTAGCTGTTTTTCGCTCTTTTACTCTAAGTTCTTCCAATCAGAGCTTTCCGTCGAAAACTGCTTTAATTGCTACAAAAATGATTCACAGACTTAGATTTTCTTGAAAATTCTAGCATATGAGATCTGTATACCAATCCCTGTGAGACTTTATAGATAACGCGTCACATTGATAATATCTATCTACCTGCATTTTTCAGTGCCCTAAAACAAAGGCCAATCAAGCACCGGCAACTTCTATGAGTGCGCATAAAAGATCCAGTAGCTCAACGATCGCAACGGTAAGCATGAAAAAGTTTAACTATTCATATCGAACAATTCTTTTTCACGACACTTCTTTTCCTAACTGGCAGAAAAGGAGCCAGTTATCCACAGACTGTGTGCAAAACGATAGAGTGTTTGGGTACTTTTTTCCTATCTGCACCCATATTCAAAAACGTATTCTTTGCACTTTTGAGACATTATAGTATTTTGTTAACTCAACTTTCGGCACTTTCCACGTTGTATTATGTTTTTGAAATGGTTTCTAAATTACACTAAAAATGAAATTTAGTCGGTTGTTCGAAGCACACAAACAAATCAAACAGAGAAAAACAAGTAACGGTTCAAAGCACAACTCTTTGCTCCGACCGTCAACATCGAGGGGCGAACCAAGGCGAGGATCGAGATTTGCCTTCTTTGTTTAAGAGAATGGAAAATAGCTGGTCACAAACATGGATACCGGATCTCCAGTTTCCCCATTGCAAACGTCGGAGCGGTCGAGAAACTGGTGGCCACCCACTCCAGTCCAAACTTCGCCAGAGCGTTCTAGGAAGATCCGAAAAGGGCGCTCTGCTCTGTGTAGACGTCAGCGCACGAAGATCGGACTTTCGACGGACGCAAACGGACGGAAGACTTTGCGGCAAAGGCGGACGATTCGTTTCCAAGTCACGCCTGCCAAAAAATGACGTCAACTAATCAAGCACCACGAAGGAAACATTGCCACATTGTACAGCTTATTACTGACAATAAATTTGATTGTGGCAATAAAAGAAAAATCTCCTTCACAGGAAGTGTTCTATTTTAAGAAAAATGCGGATTCAATAACAAATGTGAATCCAAAAAATCTGGATTGTAGAAAAATTTCAATCTCAGAAGCAATTTGGATTCAAGAAAAGTCGATTTTCAAGAAAAAATCTGGTTCTAAGAAAAAAGCTCCAGATTCTAGCAAACCTACGTAGGAAACCTTAAGTCTTTGTATATATTGACTTTGTTTCTGACGGGCACATCAGATTTCATTATATTTTTCAAATAAAAATTTCCGTTATTGCAGCTCATCAAAAGTAGCAGTCTTTAGAACTGAGGCAAAATTGACAAATACTCAAAGAAGGGGGCCGGAATCTGTCATTTACCAGTCAGCTTAAAACCTTCATGTTTCCGCTCACCTCTGTTAAGCTTCTATTTTCTAAACTCCACCCTATTTGTATATCAGACAAACGTCACTTAGCCTCGTCACGACTATAGCAGAAAGCATTAACGGTTTATTGCGATATCCTGTGTGAACTAAGTACACTATCTGCACAGTTCCTCGGGCATCTCTAAACTTTCTGCCCTTTGTCCTTGCGACTTTTGTTTCATTAGTAGAAGGATAAGCTTGTAATTTTTCCGAGGCATATCGTTCATGGTGTTAATTAGTTATCGATAGTTTGATACGAGTACATCATTAGTCCTGGGCGACTGAGCTCTACCACTAAGAATTCATGGAAAATAAAATAGAAAAAACGCAACATTTGAACAGTATTCTCAAGATAAACACGCTTATAATGACGCTCTTATTTCTCTTGCTGTCGTGTTCCAGAAACAGATCATTCCAGGAGACCCAGTCTCCAGTAGTTCTATCATGCGCTTCAAAAGAACATCACAAAGAATAACTCCAAGAACAGGTATTTTCAAAACCTTAGACTTTTTCAACGTGCCCTTATGGTGTACATCGTCGTGCTCTACCAATATTTCGTTGCAGATGAATGCCAAGAATCGCTGAAGTAAGGAAAGAATTTTGTCCGAAGAATCGCCTCTTTTATTGCTTTCGTACTGTTCAGTCTCTCTTCATTATTACAAAATAAATGTTATACCGGAAGTTGTGAATTGCGAGAGCACACCAATAACGTTTTGGTTCAGGCAAATCTATACACAGGAATGATAGTAGTTTAATCCACGCTACGTGTCAAATACGAATGTTTCTTTTTGTTTGCGTCATCGGAGCAATTTTTATTGACCCCAAAACTTCTCAATTTATGATGAATAATTTTGGTCTTATTGTGAAGCCAGCGAAGGTGAGAATGAGCAATTTTGACCACCTGTCATCGTCTTCGAGAACAGCTCTGCGCCAATAGTAAAGTATGACCGGATCTCAACATTTTCATTCGCACGCGGACTCATCATGACGTTTCAGTGTGGAGGTCTCAACACTTCTAACATTCAAGCCATTCCCTGCAATGTAACGGCACAAAGATTCAATTCGTTTCGTGTGTTGGTTTGTATGTGCTTGAGGATTTCCTACTCCTCATAATTGATGTGGCATGGTCGTCGAGACAAATCTTCCGATTTTCGAGCTAGCCAGCCTGAGACATTCATAGGCATCCAGCTGACTGATTACGAGAAAGTGTTGAAAAGACTGGACCAACGTGTTGAATTTTGCCTTGCTCCGATCCACAGCATCAGTTATCGATGTGCCACCTCATCCCTGCATGTGTTACTACATTACACCAAGTCGTCTATTTTTTCGTCGTTCTTCAAATCCCAAACGATGTCACTGTCGTATGTAGCATTATCGACTGCTGTGAGGCGTCTGACTTCCTCGTAAGGCGGAAATCAAAGAGCATGGTAAATGTAAACTACCTTACAAACTCAAAAGTCCGGCTATCACTAAACCTCGGCGTGATAAGAGAAATGAAAATTTCTCATAATAGTTCCTTCTCCTCAGCAATCAATGGCGCGCGTTTTGGTGTTCTCGTCAACAGCAGTGCTGGTTTTCTGTCACTCGCTCCTTATCACGAAGATTGAGCGCCGTAAAATGACAAACTGTCGTCAAGAGAAATTACCGGTGACAGTTTTTCTACACTCGATGCCTTTCTGCTGAGCAATATAATACCTTCCTCAATCGACTGTTTATCACGATGAATTGATTCTAAGACTATGTGTGGTTCTAACGAAGTTTGTACGAAATTAATGAAGGTATTGATGCTCTATATCTTATGAATATTTTTGACCCATACATGTCATGTGGTCTGTTATGGAACGTATAAATCCCAATACACGTGTTTTGGCCTTGACAGCCTCGTCAGTTGGGCAGAATTTTTCGTCTCGACTAATTCTCTTGGGTGAAACCCAACCTCCGTACAAGGAGTAAGTGACGAGGTGCAATTTGGCTTTCAGGACCGAAAACGTGTATTGAGCTCTTCAAGTGTTCATAATGGACCATACGACATGTATGGCTCAAAAATATTAATCGGATCTTATGAAATCTGACGTCGTCTTGAAAATACTCCCGAAACGAACGGTCTGTCATTAGTGAATACACATGACGACAGTCTATGATTCTTTGACACTCAGTCTCCATGATAAGGGTTGACCAAGCATTGCATTTTAACAGAGTCGATAAATTTTTACCAGACTTGTCTAGACGATAGTAGCACTGGCTTGGTAATCGTTATACTCCCCTTTGATTCATTGTAAACGTCAAATGTGCATTCACATACTTTAAGCGATATTCACTAGTGTTGAACACATGGCTCATCGCTAGTGGATTCATGCAACGCCGAATGACTCACATTTTCATTCACCACCGTTATTTTTATAAGCTCATGTGGAGCAGTGGTTACAGGTTTTTAGCGCAGGCACAAGGTTGATGTTTCGATCAGGGCTCATCAGGCCTTCCATCACAACCGGGTCAGCGAATTGGTACCAGGTTTGTCTGGGAGGATGGCACCACTGATCCACATCGGAACTAATGTAAAGGCCAGATATGCATTCAATTCCCTTCAGGGAGTTATAAATCGAAGTCGAAACCATACTGCATCTTTCACGGATAAAAAACAACGAGAGATTTAGCCTTTATCCTTTATCCTTCATGAGCCACTGCTAAAAGGATAAAGGATAAAGCTCTTGGCGTTGATCAATCCCTAAGAGATGCGCCATGCATTCGACTTCAATTTTTAACTTCGTTTGAGGTGGTTGAATGCATATCTGGCCTTTACAATGACTCGCGGTGGCCTCCCGCTGAACCAAGTCAGTGCTGCTTATCCTCCCAGACAAGTCTGAGACCTGTATGGTACCAATTTACCGACCCCGGAGTAATGGATGGCTTAGTGAGCCATGAGCGCGAGATCGAACCACTGATCCGTGTGCAACGCAGAGCACCTCTAACCACTGCGCCACACGCGCTCTGTCATCAACCGAAAATATTCGTCTCCTTCATCAACCAAACAACTTCATTCAGCCACTGTTATCAACCGAAAATACTCGTCTCCTTCATCAGTGTTTACGAACAAGCGATTGAGCAGAATTTCACAGTTTTTTTTAATAGACATATAACAAGGCTTTTCTTTAGAGGATCTGTTTAGGGTTACTTATCCTGATAGTTCTACGATTAACAGCCTCACAAATAGTTGCAGGGAACTGACTTCTTGCACGCAATTCACAACAGTACTGAAAATACTACATGAAACGCTTCTATAAGAGTATCTACACTGGCTGCCGACATTTTTAAATGTTAAAAGCCTTGTACAGTATGCATCTGTATCATTATACATTTGTATCATCTAAAATACATTACAGGACAATATATATCCGGTACGCCTTGTAGCGAATGTAGAATCTTCATAGTTGATGAGCTCGATACAATACCAAGTCAACGCTTCGTCAAGTTATTAGGCTTCGGTTGTCTAGGAATAATATATGTGCGAAGCCATCCTTTTAATAGTACTTGGCATGCTGAAACAATGATAAAACAGTAAGTCCGCAGTACTAATTTTACCGCAGTGTTCACTAACTTACCAGTTTGCCTAAAAAACCATTATCCGCTCTCGCACAAAATCTCTTTGCTAGGAATAAGTTCACAAAACTTCCTCGCATACGTCATGCACAAATAAGGTAACGGACGATTCATGTTTATTAACTTAGTGATAGTGATAGTCAATGAGTAGCATAAAGATTAATGTTGCGTTGTAACCGAAAAGTGATTTGATGAGCGAAGCGCGTGCCTTTAGGGACGCCTTACCTCGACTAGCTCTAAGATTGCAATGAAAATGGTTTCGACCAGCAATTTAGAGCGTCAAAAAAGACGCCCTGTGCAGCAGCTGAAAAAAAAACCCAGAGTGTATGAAGACTACTGTGCTCAGTGAATGTGAAGAAAAGAATCGAAATGTACGTGCTGCAATCCGCATACTACGTTGTGATCATGGGCTCGTGTAAAAAATATGTGGGAGTTATCAATGACTTGGCATCGCATGCACCATGGTACACCGTTTTTGACGAATTGATCATGAAATTTTTATTGTACTCCAACTTGCGGGTATTGCTTAAGGTAGAAAATTTGAATACTTAAGGGTGAATTTCACAATATTCCTGATACATCTTGTAGTTCGTTCAAACAACATAATTTTTGCGTAGTGAACGAGGGAAACAGCACAATCTTTGTGTAGTAAGCGAGAGATAATTTTTCGCACATCAGAGTATATATGCACCGCACCAAAACCATATGAGTTTGTTGAAGAAATCGTGGAATATTAACGTGATATGGAAACCTGAAGTTTTTTTTCATCTCAAAACAAAGAAAGAAAACTATGCTTAGATGAAGAAGACCGCGTTGCGCAATGCAAGTTCGAGGTGCGCGGTGATTTCAGATGTCGTGCCGATCGGGTTGAAGTGTATTTAGCCAGCAACTTGGCTATTCACACTCAGCTACACAAGAGGTGATTACAATTGAAGTTCACAGTAGTAACACATTCGCTGGGCGCTCAATTTTCCGTGGCGTGCACATGGTTCAGCACCAAATCTTTGGTCGATGAGCGATTATCCGTATGAGGATCACAGCAGCCTTTATATTGAGTGATTTGGACGTTTCGCACGATGTTATACCCATCAATTAGCTCTCTGTCTTTGAAAAAAAAATAACACGTATTCCTCATCTATGTATACTTTGTGTTTTTTTCTGAACAATCCTCCAAGCATTTGGCGCGTACTGTACACAAATTGAAGACAATTAGTGACGGCGAACATCGTACGCAGGCCCAGTTCACGGAAACGGGGGTATTTCGGCATCTCTTCGGTGATCACCTCCCTAAAAGACCACACTCCTCAGCTGTCATGCCCTCTTGTGGAGAGCGAAAAATCATCAGGAAGATGTTTTCCTTAGAACGACGTGTGCTCCAACATGTGTATAAGATAAGCTGCGAATTCATTACAGATAATGTCGCAGAGATTTTCTGCTAGGCAAGATTGACTATAGCAAGGACAAACATATTGAAAATTGCGCACCACACATGCTGTAATCATTCTGTCCTTTCTGACTGACATCGTAGTGCACAAGTTTTTTATGACTGCACGTCGTCTCATTCGTACTTGCAATCTCTTCGGTATATTACAGAAAAATCGGTTTATTGTGGAATAACAAAAGCGATAGCAAGATAAGTGTTTTTTCCACAGTGGTCTACATAAAGGCAACCTCTTGACTCATCACAGTGATGATCATGTTTGATAAGTGAGAAGTCGGTGATATGGAGTGGTATGCGACTGCTCGGTATGTGAGGCATACGACGGCTGCGGTAGGATCAGACAATGTGGTTAATAAGGAATTACGTTGCGCATTAGTGTTCTTTTAGGCCCTTTGTAGTTTCACTCAAAATGGTGTGTATGAAACAAAGAATTTCCAGCAGTTATGAGATCAGACCTTTCCACAAGTTTAACAACAATTCTGTATTACGCACAGATACATGATGTCCCAAGAACGTTATGTACTTGTAAACTGGATCAAATCACAAGCTAGGAATTTGTATTTTAAGCAAATCATGCTTACGCTCCCAGAAAAGTGTTACTTCTTTGTGAAGAATGCTGTTCAGGTGGTCAGGAACATTGAAGCGCTATACGCTCATTAGTTTTGTGTGCCTATTAGCAGCTGTTGAAGGGAACAGTACGCTCCCAAACTGGCGTCATTTTGATACTTTAGAATCTTCAAAAAAATAATAATCCTTGGTTAACTGGATTGCTTCGCAACAGCAAGGCTCATTCAGAGCATTTCAGCTGATTTTTTGGTTCTTGAAATCTGAAGTACTTCCAATCAGAGCTTACCGTCGAAAACTAGTTTATTTTCTGAGCCTGATGTAACTTTATCACACTTGTTGTTAGTTCGTCGATGACAAATAATCGGTAAATTTGATAACTACTAAACATACCGATCACGACTTATATTTCTTGAAAGTTCTGCCACATGAGATATGTATGCCAAACTCTGTCGGAGACTTTATAGAAAACGCGTCGCATTGTTGAAGTCTATCTATCTGCATGATTTCAGTGCCCTAAAACAAAGGCCAATCAATCACCGGCCACTTCTACAAGTGCGCATAAAACATGCAGCGGCTCATCGATGACAGCAGGTCAGCATGAAAAAGTTTAATTCTTCATATCGAACGATTCTTTTTCACGACACTGTTCTTTTACTAACTGGCAGAAGGTGAGCCAGTTTTCCACAGACTGTGTATAGAAATAAAGGGTGTGTGAGTATTCTTTTCCCTATCCGCACCCATATTCAAAAACGTATTCTTTGCATCTTCGAGACATTATAATAGACATTACATATCTTATATTTCGAGAATTTGCATGATGTATTATGTTTTTTGAATAGTTTTCAAACTACTCTGGCAACAACAAAAGTAAAATTTCATATCACAAGCTAGCATTTTTCGCTAACAGATCTTTTCCTTGAAAAAATCGATGAACTATGCGATAGGGATATGACTTGTTTTGAGCCGATAATTCTAGTGCTGTATAGACGCCTAATTCGCCCTATTGGGACTCATCAGTAGCACCTTCCCTTGGTTCCGTCGATCCCTTGAGGCTAAATAATACTCCTAAAGGAATCGACGCCGTGAAAAGAAGAATGGACAACCACAAGTCGGATAATGGTATCACCTGACGTTGTGGTGACCGAACAGTCGAGCTTGCTGCTATTATAATGAATCATACTCTGCTGTCGACCGCTCTTTTAGCAGAAAGGCTCAAAACGAAATAATCTGATAAGGGTATGACTTGTTTTGAGCCTATAGGTCTACACCAAGTCATACCCTTATCAGATTATTTCGCTTTGGGCAGGTCTGTAAAAGAGCGTTCGATAGCAGAAGGTATATACTCGATAGCAAAAATTTCGACGAACTCAACACTGTTTTTGGTTTGCACAAAAAAAATTCTTCTTATTGCGCTGCAACACTGAAATTAAGATTGTATTTCCACATGGGGCGCGCATACCTTAAATGTGGATGGATTTCGCAACGGTGGTCATATGACATCGCTTTCTTAGTAGCTATTCGATACCTTAAGTCTTGGGAACTTCGGTAATCTACTACATGTATGAAACGACTACTTTACTACACGTGAGAATAAAAATAAATGATGGTCCACATCTGAGCATTTTCAGCTGGAGGAACTTTATTTATAGACTTTCACTTATCATTTGATATCTCAAATCTCAACGAATTCATTGATAGAATAGGTTCTTGAATAAAACTCTTTTATTGTTGCCTGAGAGTCTAAAGAAGATCGGGTTTCGCAAATAACCGTTGTTTTGTCTTTGCAAGTAGCACGATATAATACGAAATCTCACATACCGGAACAAAGGGTGCGCGCGGACTGCGAGACTCAATCTTTAAAAAGCTGCCTCAGCGCATTCAAAAGTCATTCTCAGAATTCAAAGTATACCAGTGAAATTGCCGAGATTTGCTTTATACAATGATTAATGAGAAATCTCAAAGGAATATTCTATTCAACAAAAATATTTGCAAAATAAAGTTTAAGTTTTAGTCTTACGACACAATGCAAAGACCATTCAAGAAAACCGATATCCCATGTCTACTAAAACGTCGAGAATAAGTGGAAAAAGGCTTTATGATTATGGGTACGATAAGGTGAAAAATGCCAGTGTATGCCTTGCACCATCGGATCGAAGCAATCACAGCGCATTGCGGCTGTGGGGTATATCTCACGACTGTACTACTTGCATATTGAATAACGACAAAATACAAACAAGCCAGTCATAGAATCTTTGTCTTGAAATAACGATTTCAGGAAATAATACCAGTATAGATTGGTGACTGGCTCGATAGGCACCCTTGCAGTTGCTAGAGCATGAAAGCGAGTTCAATATCCTTTGGAAGCGAATAATATCACACTCAGTGAATCGAGTGGTAGGTAATACTCAAACACATTTTTAGCCTGTTTTAGGGACCCTCATCCACTTTTTCCCGGCTTCAATTAGCAGTCTTTTGATGCCACTATATTCTGTGTTTTCAACCAACTGATGTTCATAGCAAACATATTCGTCCTATTCACGAATTACGGAACAGTAAAAGTGTCAAAAATATTATGCCATTCTAAACAAATATTTGAGATCGATGTCATAATTCTTTGAACCTGCTGCAAAGTTGGAACAACCTATGAAATACTGTACAATTTTTTCCACTCTTGGACACTTCCAGAAAGGCGCCAAAATTGATCTCTATTTGTTTTTCGAAAAAAATTAACCCTTTCACTAGAATGTGCGTTTCTGAATCCTCAACATAATTTCTCTTCAGTGAACATAAAAATAAATGAGTGCTCTCACGTTATCGAGAGTTATTTACAACCTTTTGGAACAATGCGTTTTCTCTTTTCTTTCAATAGTTGTAGTAGTCAGTTGACTCATATCTTGAAGAAGTCAATGTTGTGCATTATTTATAGAATGTTTTTTTTTAAACACTGTATCAGTAACAGTTAAATTATATTCATACTCAGCGCTTTTGCGCCGAAGAGAACTTTGACAACACAATTTTAATATTGTTGGAGAACTGAAATTTTGTTGAATTCATTGGTTATTTGGTCTGCGAAAAACCTTTTTCTGCCCTGTGGAAGCAAAATAAGATTGGATTGGGTTCTGCATTCGGGCTTATACCGAATATGCTTCTCAGTTGACTGACTGCATATTCAACCTCCACAATGATTTATAGATGCTCAGGGGAAGGTGATCTGATTAGGCTGTCGCGCACACGAAACTAAATTAACAACCATGTGTAATTTGTCTCACAATTTCTCTATCACTGCCATAAACGTACTACTTCAGTTCTCTTTTACATAAATTCTTCGGAGTATATAGCCACGTACTGGAAATTTCAGAGGATATTGATGAATCCTAATTCAAAATCTTCTTAGAAGCGAGGTAGCATATTGGCTAGCAATGAGGTATATCGGGATCTATAAGGAAGCAAGGTGGAAGCAAGGCGGGAGTTCAATACTCTCCCCAACATTCTCTTGTAATCATTTTTAAGCGCTCCAACTCGACTACCTTCAAGTGCAAAGAGAATCATCTTGATGTCATTCCACGACATTCGAAAAAAAAGGAACTATAACCCTCAAGCAGCAGCCGAAGCAAGAGGTGAAGTAATCAAAGGTCTCTATGGAGAGCGAATACGAGCAAACAAAGCGAATGGAAGAAGTGCTGGTACATGAAGTGTTCGATGTGCAAGTACAACTCCGCCTTTTCTTCCTACCTTGATACTATTACGGAATGTTTAGGCATGGGCTTTTAGAACTCCGCACAAAATATTATCATACAAATAACCAGTCACAGAAAATTTGCGCGGATCTTTCACGAGTGTTTTGAATTTGTAAAAGAGAAGTCAAATAGACAAATAAGTATTATCGCAGAATTATAAGCATAGTACATTGATGTCTATATAACTCATCAATCAAATTTTTCATCTGATTTGACGCGCCTTCATATATCATGCTGGTGTAGGAACTTCACCTAGCAAACTCACACCTTTTCCCTTTATTCATAGATTTTCTCGGATTTGCGAGTGAGTTCTGCCTCCAGTTGCAGGCTTTGCATTGTCGTGACTGCTCTAGTACGAGTGATTCGTCTCAAATCCCAAAACATTTGCATCAAAACTTTTCCAGGGTCTTGCTACCACTATGCCTCCCACCTTTGTGAGTTAAGGAAGCCTTTCTTACATGAATCTGCTGTCAGGATGTCAACAGATAGAGGCCTATTCGTCTCAATTTGAGCTCGAACCAGGAACCATGCATGACATCTTCACCCATCACGCCACACAAACCACCAAGTTCATGAGCGCCTGAGAACTTGAAGAAATTGCAGCAGCATAAAGAAAAAAGTCCGAAAGAGTAATTTCATTGTTACGTTCCAAAAGTGCGATGTTCGTTGAGATAGTAATGTGTAATGGAGTAAATTGCCCAAGTACATCACCGTTTGATCTCTTGATTGACTGAGGTGATATTGACCACTGAAGAACCATAGAAGTCACCACCTATTTCGGTTGTGGTAACAAAAAAAGTCGAGTTCGCTCTCAAAATCTCACGTTATAGCTGATTTCATTGAAAAACATTTTTATTTCAGTACTATCAAAGACTAATAAAGCAAAATTTTCTTTATTTGACTGTTATTTGCAGTGGTATGATGTTATAGTATACCCAGTAATGTGGACTGCTGTGCTGCTGTGCAAAAACATTTGCGTCAGCCGGGACTTGAACCCAGATCTCACTCTTTTCGGGAGCGTATGCTAACCGTTGCACCACCGATGCTCGTTTTGCACAGCACTCTTCAATAAAAAGTAATAAACATTTTATCACATTATAGGCATATTTTGATGTATGAGATAAGGTAATGAGGGATATGAAAGCAGATCGAAAGTGTGAATTCAGTACATTTACGAACATGCCCACCAGAACAAGATGGTCCAAAAGTCGGAATCGAGGAATTCGAAGCAGCCGAAGTTGCTGCTGTCACGCCCGATCAAAGAGCCGACGTGCGTGCTAACCACGCAGCACACGACCGCTCCGCCAGCCAATGCAGAAATTTCCGTTCGCAATCGCGTGGTTGCAACAAGAATTCCGTGAGTAATTGTCGAAAAAAAGAAGAAGTATCCACAATTTCTATAATGTTGCAACAGACTATTCAGCACTTTACTATATCTGATCGTCATATGGTTACCAGTTCATTCACGTTCGGTACTACAAATCTCCTTTGCAGATTTTCTGTCGAAGAAAGTTGTTGCTTCCAGCAATAGTGTATCAAAACTTGAAGTGAATTCTGTCTTTCATCCATTCGATATCCGAAGAGTAAATTGAATATTGTTCCAGTATAATCAGATTTGCCGTGGAGTTTCTTATTGCAGTGCTCCTAGGACATTCCCATAAATTTACATTAGCCGATACCGTGTGAAACAAACATAACATTTGAATTTTTCGTGAGTGCTAAGAAACTTTTCCTCAACTTATTACAATGGTCGGAATAACCACAAAAGAAGCTATGCACCACTCTTTCTGCAAGTACAGTAGTGAACAAGACCGCTCGTGTGCATCACTGTTTAGGAGGCCGCACTGAGAAACAAGGGTAGGTCGGCCTCTTTGAGCTGCTCGCGTATAAGGAAGCATCAGAAGCAGGCCTCGAAGGTTAACAATCCATTTTTCCACTATCGATCATTATGTTATTCAAATTTTCTGATTAAATGCAAAACTCTGATTATTTTGCAATATCATGATGTATTAAAGCGCATGTGGCGCGGTGGTTGGAGGTGCTCTGCGTCGTACACAAGGTCACTGGTTCGATCTACACTTAAGGCTCACCAAGCCATCCATCCCTCCGGGAAGGTAATTTAGTACCGGACTGGTCTTAGACTTGTCTGGGAGGATAAGCAGCACTGACTTGGTACAGCGGTAAGTGATTACTAGTCACTGGAGAAACCAAATATGAATTAGATCACCTCAGACGATAGAAAAATCTAGACTGTATGGCGCATCCCTCAGATATTGATTATCACCGAGAGGCTCTCTAGCATTTATCATGATGTCCTAGAGCTGTAATCTTCGTGAAACCACGAATCTTTTGTCGTGGGAAATGTTTATTTTGTCTGTTCAAGACTTATTACATTTTTAACACATTTATCACATTATTCAGTATAGGGAAAAGGCTGCTAATTCCATCGAACCTAAACAGGATGCGTGAGTATATGTATATAATGACTTTGTATCTATTGGACACGGCAGATTGCATTATTTCATCCCATAAATATTCTCGCTCTTGACGCTCATCAAAAGCAGCAGTTTTTGCAATTTGGGCAGTATTGACAAACCTATCAATGAGGTGAGCCGCAGTCTGTCACTCATCAGTAGCCTAACCTTCTTGTTTCCGCGACCTCCTATAAACCTTCTATTCTCCTAACTCTTCCCTATTAGTATGTTAGACAAACGTCAATCCTTGTCTCTTCGCGACTAAGCGGAAAACATTAATGGCTTATCGCGATAACTTGTGTGAACTAAGCACATTCTCTGCACAGTTTCTTGAACACCTTAGGAGCTTCTGTCCTTTGTCCTTGAGCCTTTTTGTTCCATTAGTAGGAGGGTAAGCTGGTAATTTTTTCCAGAGCAAATCTTTTATGGTGCTGATTAGTTATCGATAGTCTGATACGAAAGTACATCATAAATTCTGAGCGACTGAGTTCAATCACTAAAACTCATAAAAACAAAATAGAAAAATCAACCTCTAAACAGTTTTCTTGAGATAAACACACTTACGATGAGGCTTTCATTTCTGCTGCAATCGAGCCAGAAACACATCATTCCAACCGACCCAATCTGCGGTAGGTCTACCACGCGCTCTAAGAGGACATTCACAAAGAAACAGCTCGAAGAACAGGTATATTTAGTAATTCAGACTTTTTCACCGTTCGCTTATGGTTTAAGGCATCGTGCCATATCAATATTTCGTTATAGGAGAAATTCATTGATAAATGCGAAGAATCGGTGAAGAAGTAAGGAAAGAATTTTATTTGGAGAATCGCCTCGTTTATTGTCTCCGTACTTTTCAATATCTCTTCATTATTGCAGCATAAATGCTTTGTGAGTTTTGTGAGATGTTGTGCATTGCTAAAGCACACCAAAAAAGTTTTATTTGAGACAAATCTTTATACACCTGAATGATAGTAGTTTATTCCACACTACAGTGTTGAATACAGTAACTGCTCCTTTTTGTTAGTGTCAACAGAACAATTTGTAATGTCCCACAACTTTTTTAAAATAACGTCCAGTAAACAGTGTAAATTTCTGTTTAGTCGTTCCGATGTGTTATTGATGTATTTATTGAATATTAGCACAGCACACAACAATACAGTCAATAATGTAGCATAAATATTACAATAGTCGAGGTGGCTAACGTTTCGGCGAGTCGCCTTCTTCAGAGCCTGGAAAGATCATATTGATCCACAATCCACTAGGTCAAAATCTTCATAACCCAGCAGAAGACGTTAGAAATGAATTTTGAGTGCATTTCGAAAGCTTCATTTGTTTCAAAATTGTAATTATATTGTAATTTTCTTGCTGCATTACCGACTATATTGTTGGGTGCTCTGCTAATATTCAATGATTAACATCAATAACATCTCGGAAAGGGGCTAAATAGAAGAATTTATTCATTTATTTAAACTAAAGCGAGGTTAATAGATAGTCGGTTCTGAGATTCATGGCGAGTAATTTTGGTTTTAGTATAAAACTAGCGAGGGTGAGATTGAGTAGTTTTGACCAGCTGTCATCGCCTCAGAGAACAACTCTCTTTGCGTCAGTAGTAATGTATGATCGGATCTCAACACTTTTATCTTCAAGCAACCCATCATCACGCATCAGTGTGGGAGGTCCCAACATTCTAACATTCAAGCCGTTCCCTGCAATGTATCGGCATAAAAATTCAATAAGTTCGTTTGTTGGTTTGTTTGTGCTTAAGGAATTCGTGCTTTACATAACTGACGTTACAATGTCGTCAAGAAGAATCTTCCAGTTTTGAGCTAGCCAAACTGAGACATTCTTAGGCATCCAGCTGACTGATTACGAGAAAGTGTTAGAAAAAAAGCACTGGACCAAAGTCTTGCTTATCACCTTGCTTTGATACACAGCATCACTTATCGATGTGCCACCTCGCCCTTACATGTGTTATTACATATACTCCAAGTCATCTGCCTTTTCGTCGTTCTTCAAATACCAAACAATGTCACTGTCGTATATAACATAACATTATCGACTTTTTGTGAGGCGTCTAACTTGCTCATAAGGCGGAAATCACAGAGCGCAGATTCATATCTAAGTATTAATCCTTTTTTACGATATAGTATGTGCATTTTTGGGAGGGTGACTTGGTGGAACAAGAGATTCACCATTTTTCAATTTGTATGACGATATGAGGATATGGATAACGAAAAGATCAAAGTAGTACTGATAGATAATTTCTTCCATTACCATAACGTCCGAGCTTGCGGAACGCTGCAGAGAAGCGATAAAAGAAGACCTCAAAAAGAGACGAGCAGCAGTTATGGCACACAAGCTGGGAAGAGCATTCGCAAAGCCCATCAAGACTTCGCCAATCATAAGACCAAGATGACTGCACTCCGATGCCCTGACGGTGCACTTACACCTTCCAGAAGGGCTATGGAGAAAATGATCCACCATTACTACTCGCATCTCTTCGATAGCCATGTACTCTTACCGTCATATTAATTGAAAGAGGGTAAATATGTCCTTCCAACGCTCTTTCCTCCGAAATTTGACTTGCTATATCGTCGGTGAAGAACAGAACAACACCCGGTTCATACAGGATTAGACCAAAACACCTGAAGAACCCGCCGCCAGTTCTCATTAACACCCTGACTCGGCTCATCACTTGTTACCTGCCAGAATGCAAGGTCTCCACTCAATGGATAGCAGGCAACATCGTCTTGATTGTTCAAAAAGGGAGACCTTCACAACATAGGCAATTACCGCCCAATCTGCTTGCGTCCATTGTTTATAAACTCTTTACTGGAGTCATCCTGAACACGATTGACAAAACACTGGACGAAGGTCAGCCTTGCGAACAAGCAGAGTTCCGAAAAGAATTTAGTACTATAGACCACATCCACACGATTACAAGACTCATTCAAGTTTCACGAAAGTACAAGCAACCACTCTGTCTCACTTTCATCGATCTGAAGAAAGCGTTCGATTCAGTGGAAACAGAAGCGGTTATAGAGGCTCTGGATAACCAGGGCGTCCCTATTCGGTACATAATGATCCTTTGTTAGCTTCGTAAAGATTTCATGATCAAAATATCTTCACTCTACAACAATATCACCATTGACGTAAGGAGAGGGGTTTGACAAGGCGATACAATTTCGCCAAAACTATTCACTACCACCCTACAAAACATCATGCGAACAATAGAATATGACGATATGGGAGTGAAATAGATGGTCGACAATTGAACCATCTTCGCTTTGCTGGAGATATAGTCCTCATAACACCAAACCCAGCCATGCGGAACGAATGTTGACCGATTTCAGATAACCGGTTGAGCCTGTGGATAGATTGGTCTTTAACTAAATCTAACGAAAACGATGTTCATGAAGAACAGATGGGTTATGAATGCCTCATTCACGCTCAACGAAGCAACAATCTCCGAATGCTCCAGTTGCATCTATCTAGGTCGTGAAATCAACATGATAAACCGACCTAGCTCCAGAGTTGAGCAGGAAAAAGCGAGCGACTTGGGGAACGTTTAAGAGCACCGAAGATGTAGTGAAGAGGACAAAGAACATCCGACTACGTGGACACCTTTTGGACTCGACGATTATCCCTGCCTAACGCATCCAACAAGAAGATTACCGAGCCGATGGTCCAATTTCTTGACGAAAGGCATAAAAGAAAGAAATGATGCTCAGCGAATCCCTAGAGCGAGAAGGACCCACTGGGCTACACTTGCACGCGATATGGGAAAATGGAAGTGTTGCTGCTACCCGCTCCAGTCACTCGACGATCAACGGGACGACATGTGATACAGGTGATGGTATGGTAGGGCTAGATGCTTATTCAGTATCTTTTCTTACTTTCTATTCTCCTTGAAATTTTGTTACGAACAAACCTTTTGCTCATTTAAAAAATTAAAATAATCTAACTTTGTCTGTTACTTATGATCTTGCCACTTCTGATACTTGATCCATGGCATCGACAGTTTTTTAAGAACCTCGCAATTAACATTCAATGTAAATTCTTGAGAATCTTCAAAGCTTTGACGGAGTTTGGTACGCCAGGGCTGTACACACGTGTTTCGGGGGTCTCGACCATCTCGTCACTAGCCTACTTACCACATTAAGCCCTAAATTGTAACAAAAAGGGAGTGGTGACGACACAATGTACAATAAAACTGTGCCATCGTCACCTCTCAGTTGTTGAATCTCGGCTGGTAGGACAAAATTTCCAAACTAAAAATGTGGTAGAAAGCAGAGTTTTATTCCATTTTATTCCTTTTCAAACTTCATTGTATACAAACCTGTTTTTTGAACAAAAAGTCAAACTACTCTAACTTTGCCTGTTACTTAAAATCTCACCATTTTGGAATCAATTAGAAAAAGTGAATTGAGAGGTATGTCGTAGGAGTATGAAAGGATCACAAATAAAAGAAAAGAGATCTGCTCTCGGTCTCATCCATACGTATATATGGCTTGGCAATACAGCTATCAAGCGTTTGAATCTAAGCTGCACTTCGGCGATTTTGTTGCTGTGGTGATCTTTTGCAACATAGCGCAAAAACAGTAAATAAAGTTCAACAAAGATTTCATGTACGATTGATATCCACTTTGAGAATTCCACACCTCCATGAGCTTTTTCTCAGCATAGTTTCATTTCAACACAAAGAAAGCACTGCTTGACCAGCATATCGTATCTCTCCAATACACATAAGGAACATCATAATTAAAATAGATAAAGAAATTTAGACAGTTGAAAATGCTCAAGAAATGTCCAGTTGCGGCTCCTACTCAATAGCAACCAGAATGGAGCTTTATGGGACTTTGATCGCTGGAAGAGGTGAATTATAAACCACTCTTTCCTGTAAACATCTTACATATTACAGAATCTCCACAACTCATGAATGGTATGAGCGGTGTTGGCTACTAAGTTGCTTGGAATTCTATACACGAATCTATTTTTTTTCTTTCAAAGCAGCATATCTAAGCTCTCTAGGAATGACTTTACTAGTCGATTTTTTTTATTGAGACAGCATCTACTGTAACCCAAACATTTCACAAGTTGTTATCAGAAACAAGCGCATGTATTCCGCTTGCACGAAGCTCTGGAGGTCTGAAGGTGAATAAGTCCTAGAATATAGCTTCAGGACGAAGCACTTCTTGATTCAGAAATGAAGGCTGCAGCGTAATAACAACGATAACAAAAATGGAGATGAAACAGATGAGTTTGGAGTTTCAAACGACCTGGAAGAATTCTTCTATTTGGTTTCCACAAAGTTTTATGAAAGATAGAGGATAAAGCTCTCGCGATTTGTTGATCCATAAACAATGCAGCATGCTTTCAACTTGAATTTTTTGCTTTGTTTGAGGTAATCAAATGCATATCTGGCCTTTACATTAGCTGCGATGTATCGGATCAGTGTTGCCATCTTCTCAGCAAGTCTGGCACCAATTCCTGACCCGCTCGGGATGGAAGGCGTGATGAGCCATGATCAAACCATCGACCTTGTGTCGACGCAGAAGCACCTCAACCACTGCGAAGACAAGAGCTCTTCAAGTGTAGTGGTGACGAAAAAAAGTGAATCACTCGACGTTGCATGAATTCGCGAGTGCCGAACTATGTATTTGACTTCAGTTGCATCGTGCTGACCTTCACAATGACTCACGGGGGATAACGATGCGTCAAGACAGTGCTACTATCCTTTAGACAGGTTTGGTACCAATTTATCGACTCCGTCGAGATTCGATGTTTGGTGAGCATCATAAAGATTGAGCGCCGAAGAATGATAAACTGTCGGAATTACCAGTGACATATCGCTCGTTTCGACTGTTTTCTCAAGGACACGCGCAAATGTCATTATATGTGGAAAATATTTTTTGAGCCCTACATGTCACCTGGTCTGCTATGAGCACTTAGTGAGCTCATTACGCGTGCTTCTGTCCTGAGAGCCAAATTCTACCTCGTCGCCTACTCTAATAGAGAAGATGGCTTCCCATCAGGAGGATTGGCTAAGGCGAAAGGTGCTGCCAAAATGACGAGGCTGTCAAGGCCGAAACACGTGTATTGGGCTCTGTAAATGCCTATAACAGATCACACGACATGTCTGACTTAAAAGATAATTACTAGATATATTTATCAGTGACAATTTATTTACGCTTGATGTCTTGCGGCTGACTTAAGCAATATTACCTTTCTTAACTTCTTACAAACTTCGTTAAAACCACATATAGTCTTAGAGTCAATTCATCTTGATAAACAGTTGATCAAAGAAGTTATTGTATTGCTCAGCTTTGAGGCATCGAGTGTAGATAAACTGTCACTATAAATTTCACGTGACGACAATCTATCATTCTTCGGCGCTCGATCTTTATAATAGTAAGCGAGTGACGGAAAAACGCACCGACGATGGCGAAACCGCTAGAACGCGCTTGTCTGCCGAGTTGTTGCCGCGGATGTATTTGTGACCGAATTTCGAAAATATGGGTAAAACATCCTCAGAGGCTATATATGAATGTTTTAACGATGTTTAAATAAACAGTCGACTGAAGAATGTTTGTGAGATGACAAGTTGGCTCAAATAATAATGAAAGGATCTATTGAAATTTGAGCGTGGTCTTAATAAAGCACTCGAAATAAAGGTATAATTTGATAAAAATGCCAGCCAACGAGCAATCGAATGAGCAAATACTCTGTGTTAGGTGAAAATTCCATTTGACATAGAGTGTAAAACGTTCGTCTTCGATGACTTCCGGTAAGGGAGTAGAGCTTCCGAGAGAAATGACTGTAAAAATATCGAAAGACGACGGGTTTTGACCGGCTGACGAGTCTGTAAGGACGAAACACGTGCATCGGGCTGTTTGAGAGCCCACCAAACCACATGACAAGTTGACCCAAATAATAATGAAAGGATCTATTGAAAGTTTGTGAGATAGTTTACATTTTATAGTATACCCAATATGTGGAGTACTGTGCAAAAAACGTTTGCGTCAGCCTGGATTCGAACCCAGATCTCACTCTTTCCGGGAGCGTATGCTAACCGCTGCACTACCGACGCTCGCATATTGGGTATACTATAAGATCGTACCACTTCAACAACCATGTTACGTCAGTTATGAAAAGCACGAATTCCTCAAACACAAATAAACCAACACACGAGGCGTATTGAATCTTTGTGCCGTTGAATTGCAGGGATCGGCTTGAATGTTAGAAGTTTTGGGGCCTCCACACTAAGACGCGATGATGGATTGCGTGCAAATGAAAGTGTGATGATCCGGTCATGCATCAATATTATCGTAGAGAGAGTTGTTCTCGAAGGCGATGACAGGTGGTCAAAACTACTCAATCTCACCCTCGCTAGTTTTATACTAAAACCAAAATTATTCGTCATAAATCCCAGAACCGACTACCTCTTAACCTCGGCATAATTTGAATAAATGAGTATATTCTTCTGTCTAGCCATTGCGAGGTGTTACTGATGTTGTTCATTGAATATTAGCAGAGCACACAACAATACAGTTAGTAATGCATCAAGAATATTACAATATAAATTACAATTGTGAAACAAAATGAAGCTTTTACTATGCAATCAGAATTCATTTCTAACGTCTTCTGTTGAGGTTATGAAGATTTTGACTTAGTGGATTGTGGATCAATATGATCTTTCCAGGCTCTGAAGAAGGCGACCAGCCGAAACGTTAGCCACCTCGACTATTGTAATATTCATGCTACATTATTAACTATATTGTTATGTGCTCTGCTAATATTCCATAAGTAACATCAATAACACATCGGAACGGCTAAACAGAAGAGTATACTCGTTTACTCGCCATAATTTTAAGAAAGTTGTGGGACATGAAAAATTGTTTTGTTAACACTAACAAAAAGGAACAGTTACTGAATTCAACACGCAGCGTGGAATAAACTACTATCATTCTGGTGTATAAAGATTTGCCTCAAATAAAACTTTTTTGGCGTGCTTTAGCAATGCACAACATCTCACAAAACTCACAAAACATTTATGCAGCAATAATGAAGAGATATTGAAAAGTACGGTGGCAATAAACGAGGCGATTCTTCAAATAAAATTCTTTCCTTACTTCTTCACCAATTCTTCGCATTCATCAATGAATTTCTCCTATAACGAAATATTGATATGGCACGATGCTTTAAACCATAAGCGCACGTTGAAAAAGTCTGAAATACTAAATATACCTGTTCTTCGAGCTGTTCTTTGTGAAGTCCTCTTGGAGCGCGTGGTAGACCTACCGGAGATTGGGTCGGTTGGAATGATCTGTTTCTGGAACACGATAGCAGCAGAAATAAAAGCGTCATCGTAAGTGTGTTTATCTCAAGAAAACTTTCAAAGGTTGATTCTTCTATTATGTTTTTATGAGTTGTTAGTGCGTGAACTCAGTCGCTCAGAAACTTATGATGTACTTTCGTATCAAACTATCGATAACTAATCAGCGCCATAAACGAGGCTCCGAAAAAAATTACTAGCTTACCCTCCTACTAATGGAACAAAAGGCTCAAGGACAAAGGGCAGAAGCTTCTGAGGTGTTCAAGAAACTATGTAGATAGTGTACTTAATCCACACAGGATACTGAAATCTCCATTTTTTTTGGCTACTGAGGAAGCTGGAGGTATAGCGTGAGTGTACTTTTCTACGAAAGTGCTCCTAATGTAATAAGTTGGAACTCTGTCGGGGCTTGCTCCTGCTGCATAATGAAATTCCCTTCAAATATGCTCCTTTTACAGCCTGCACATTGTGGTCACTGTCTTTCAAAGTTACCTTCCCATAAGGCATTAAAAATGCTCAATGAGGACTAAAAGACGTTTTGGAATATACCTTTCGGCCTGAAAGTAGGATTATTGGAACATTCGAGAATTCTCCATGCCAGAATACGTTCTTCTAATGAATGATTTATCTTTCATAACAATAAATTTGGCTGGAAATAGATGGTCAACTGTGTAAATACCAAAAACGCCAGTGTAAAGTCTGGAATACGGGCTATACAGACCAAGAGCGAAATGCAATCCTCTTTTCATTTATTGCATTCTTTCAACTGGTCAAGTCTAGCACAGAAATCTCCATTTCGCAAGCTACTGTTCGATGCTAATAGTCTAGTGAAATTACCTTTTTGGCAGCAAAAGCAAAGGAAACATGAATACTAATCACAGAATGTAACAGAAGCTCGCAGAAACTCGTGATAAAAGGTGGTTTTTTTTGTACAACTATTGTTGAGAAGAAATGATTATCTGATAAGTGGAGGTTCTCTTTAGTATAAAATTCTTTACAAAATTCTCTTTTGTAATACTTCATGATTCAATTAAAGGTTGCTCAGGATGAAAATCTCAGGATATAATCCCAAAATTCGCTGTGAAGTTGGAACACTTTGCTCCAGAAGCAAAACGTAATTTTCTTTTTACTTGATAGTTCGTACTCTCAGAAATCAAGCTCATCACTAAAATTCCCGATTCTCAAGTCAGTGACTGGTTGAAAAGCCCTTCCCGAAAAATAGGAAGGAAACACGAGTACTTCTCACATAATGCGACCACATCCCACGCGTAGTAAAAAAGGAGGACTTTCGAGACCGAGTGAGTGTTCTTTCTAGCAAAAACACGTTCATGAAAAAAAACCCATCCAAAGATAATCTAATATTTCATGGCAAGATAGTTTACGTAACATAAAATTGTTATATGTAATATCGAAAATTTGCTTTGGAGTAGGAATAACGCACTTTGACAGGGAAACTTTTTTTTTGTTAGATACTATAGACGAAGTCCTTCAACAAGTTATTCTTTGTCCGAGAATCGCCACCATTCAGGATATCAACTGAGTACAGAAACATAGTTCAAAAACGAAGAAGAAAGGGTCATGTGACAACTCAAAATAAGTGTGTTTTCCAAAAGATGCTGTTCTTTCGTTGAATCATGGAATGGTTTCCATCAGATAGGACGCTTTCTTTGATAAAAAAAGCTCTCTCAGAAGTCCCTTTTGTGCTTCTCTCATCACTTAATGCTGATAATATGCCCTCAGAACCCTCTCGTTCTTTTTATTCTCTTTCAACTTTCGTTACGTACAAACCTGATGTTTATTCGAATAGTAAAACTACTCCAACTTTGTCTGTTACTTAAAATCTCACCATTTTGGAAACAATCAGATTCAAAGTGAATTGAGAGGTATGTCGTAAGAGTATGAAAGGATCACTAATAAAAGAGAAGAGACCTGCTCTACGTCTCATTCATAAGTATATATGATTTCGCAATACAGCTAGCAAGCGTTTTCCAATGTTATTCTGCACTCTCGCTTTTTGTTCCTACGGTGAACCTTTAGAACCCAGCGCAAAAAGAATAAACAAAGTTCAGCTGAAAAGTTCTACACCTCTATGAGCTTTCTTCAGTACAGCTTCGTTTCAACACATGAGTACTGCCTGACTAACATGTCTTATCTCTCCATTATACATAAGGAACATCACAATTGCTAAAGAAACAGGTCACTAGACAATCGAAAATTCTCACGAAATGTCCACTTGGCTGCTCCTACTCAATAGTAACCAGAATTAGCGCTTCATGGACTTTGACCGCTGGAAGAGGTAAATTATAAAGCATTCTTTCCTGTAAGCATCGTATATATTATGGAATCGGTACAACTCCTGAATGGTAAGAGCGGTATTGGCTATTAAGTTGCTTGGAAATTCATAGACAAATTCGCAGTCTTTCATCAATGCAGCATATCTAAGCTCCCTGAAGAAATCTTTAATAGACGATGTTACTTACTGGGTTGAATCTATTGGAAACCAAACAGTTTTTACCAGCTCTAAATCAAAAACAAGGGTATGTCTTCCGCTTGCATGAAGCTCTGGAGGTCTGAAGGTGAACAAATCCTAGAATACGACTTCAGACCAAAACACTTTTTGATTTGGAAATCAAGCCTGAAGCGTAGGAATAGAGACAAGAAAAAAAGGGGAAAAACCAACTGAGCTTCGAGTGAGTCAATTGAGCTGACAACCTAAGCAGAAACTTTTTATTTGGTTTCAACAATGGCTTATAAAGGATAATGGATTAAGCTCTTGCCATTTGTTAATCCATAAACTATATGACATGGTTTCAAGGTCACTTTTAGTTTTGTTCAAGGTCACTGACCCGGTTGAGATGGAAGGCCTGACGAGCTATGATTGAACCATCAACTTTGTTGTCGGAGCGAAACACCTTTCTCCACAGCGAGACATGAGCTCTTGAGGAATAGTGGTAGTGATAAAAAATGTAAGTCACTTGGCGTTGATGAATCCACGAGAGATGAGCCTTGTATCAGACTTCAGTGAGCATCGATTGAATTATTTGAATGCGTATTTGAGCTTTACTACAACTCAGGGGGCATAACGATCTACAAAGCCAGTGCTACTATCCTCTGCACAAGTCTGAATTTATCGACTCTGTTGAAATGCAATGTTTGGTGAGCCTGTATCATAAAGATTGAGTGCCGAAGATTGATAAACTGTCGGAATTACCAGTTTGTAATAAATCCCAGGACCGACAATCTATTAACCTCGGCATAGTTTGAATAAATCAGTATCTTCTTCTGTTTAGCCGCTCCGAGGTGTTATTAATAGTATTTATTGAATATCAGCCAAGCATATAACAATACAGTTAATAGTGCAGCACGAATATTACAACAGTCGTGGTGGCTAACGTTTCGGCAAGGTTCGCCATCTTAAGAGCCTGGAAAGGTCAAATTGATTCGCAAATTATCAAATCAAAAGCCTTCATAACCCTAGCAGTAAACGTAAGAGATAAATTTTTGGGTCGCATAGGAAAAACTTCATTTCAAAAACAATCACCGCTTGGATGTTTTGGATCTTTCAATTATATATTATAAAAAAATAAAGAATATTTCCGACCTGAGCCAGGCACAGTCTCACATTAGCACAGACTCCAAGTGGTAGGTCTTCAATGATTAATTGAAAGACCTAAAACATCTAAGCGGTGAGTGTTTTTTGAAATTAAGTTTTTCCTAGGCGACCCAAAAATTTATCTCTTACGTTTACTGCTAGGGTTATGAAGGCTTTTGTTTTGATAATTTGCGAATCAATTTGACCTTTCTAGGCTCTGAAGATGGCGAACCTTGCCGAAACGTTAGCCACCACGACTGTTGTAATATTCGTGCTGCATTATTGACTGTATTGTTATATGCTTCGCTGATATTCAATAAATACTATAAATAACACCTCGGAGCGGCTATACAGAAGAAAATACGGAATTACCAGTGTCATACCGTTCGTTTCGAGTGGATTCTCAAGACCACGCTCAAATTTCAATGCATCTGACAACTAATTTTTGAGCCATACATGTCACGTGATCCGTTGTGGACACTTGGAGAACTCAATACACGTATTTCGGCCGTGAGAGCGGAATTGTACGTCGTCGCCTAATCTATGTCAGGGAGTTGGGTTCGCCCGCAGAAAAATTGGCTAAGACGAATTTTGCCCCAACTACCGAGGCTGTCAAGGCCAAAACACGTGTATTAGGCACCATAAATGCCCCTAACAGACTACACGACATGCATCACTCGAAAAATAATTATGAGATATATTTATAAGTGACAGCTTATTCACACTGGATGTCTTGCGGCCGACTTGAGCCGATGATACGTTTATTTTATTACAAACTTCGTCAAAACCACATATAGAGTTAGAATCAATTCGTCGTGATAAACAGTCGACTAAAGAGTCAAGTTGCTCAGCCGAAAAGCATCGATTGTAAATGAACTGTCTCTGATAATTTCACTTGACGACAATTTATCGCTCTTCGGCGGTCAATCTTTATGATAGTGAGCAAGTGACCAAAAAACAGTATTGACGATGGCAAAACCGCCAAAACGCGCGCGTCTGCCGAGATGTTGCCGATGAATTTGTAACCGAATTTCAAACATATGGGTGAAACATCATCAAAAGCAATGTATGAATTTTTCAACGATGTTTGTAATAAACATCGATTAAGGAAAGTTTGTGAGAAGATTTACATTTTCCATGCCGAGGTTTACTGTGAGTCAGTTTTTGATATATTGACTGCTAAAAAGATGGTTAGTATTAGAAATGAATCTACGCGCTGTCATTTCCGCCTTAGGAGCAATTCAGACGGCTCACAGGCAGTCGATAATGTTACATACGACAGTGACATTGTTAGGTATTTGAAGAACGACAAAAAGACAAATGACCTGGTGTAAAGTAATAACACATCTAAGGGCAAGGTGGCACACCGGTAAGTGATAGTGTGTACCAAAGCAAGGTGACAGGCAAGACCTTTGCCCAGTCTGATTTCTAACACTTTCTGGTATATCCTTTCATCATTATTTGAGCCAACATGTCATGTGGTCTGGTAAGGGCTCTTGTACAGCCCGAGACACGTGTTTCGTCCTTACAGACTCATCAGCCGGGCAGAACCCGTCGTCTGTCGATCTTTTCATAGCCAGTTCTCTCGGGAGCGTCACACTCCTTATGTATAGTTATCGACGACGTTCGCTTTACACTCTATGTTAGGTGAAACATTCACCTAACACCGAGTGTTGTGCACTCGATTGCTCATTGGCTGGTACTTTTGCCATAATTATACCTTTATCTCGAGTGCTTTGTTTAGACCATGACATGTTGGCTCAAATAATGATGAAAGGATATATTGAAATTTGAGCGTGGTCTAAACAAAGCACTCGAGATAAAGGTATAATATGACAAAAGTACCAGCCAATGAGCAATCGAGTGCACAACACTCGGTGTTAAGTGAATGTTTCACCTGACATAGAGTGTAAAGCGAACGTCGTCGATAACTATATATGAGGAGTGTGACGCTCCCGAGAGAACTTTCTGGTAATCAGCCAGCTGAAAGGCTAAGAATGTCTCAGTTTGGCTACCTCGAAAATTGAAGCATTCTTCTCGACGACCATACCACGTGTGTTTTGAAGAGCACGATTTCCTCAAGCACACACTACACACGAAACGTATTGAATCTTTGTGGCATTACATTCTAGAAAACGACTTGAATGTTAGAAGTGCTGGGACCTACACATTGAAACGAGATGATGGATTTCGTGCAAATAAAATTTCAAGATCCGGTCATACATTACTGTTGGCGCAAGGAGAGTTGTCTTCCAAGGCGGCGACAGCTGGTCAAAATTACTCAATCTCATCCAGGTTAGTTCTATAATAATACCGAAATTATTCAGCATAAATTGAGGAACGTTGTGAGGGCGACAAAAAATTGTTCTAATGAAACCAGCAGTGGGAGAAAGTTACTCGTATCCAAAAAATAGCGTCGAATAAAATATTATCATTTCGGTGTAAAAAAAAACCTCTGGAATAAAATTTCTTTGGTGCGCTCTCGCAATTCACAACTTCTAACAGAACATTTATTTTGCAACAATCAAGAATGACTGAAAAGTACGAAGGCAATAAACGAGGCGATTCCTCAAACATAATTCTTCCCTTACTCCATTTTCTATCCTTCGTATTCATCCATGAACTTCTCCTATAATGAAATATTGATATGGCACGATGCTGTGCACCATATGAGCACGTTGAAAAGTCTGAAGTACTGAACATGCCTGCTCTTTGAGCTGTTCTTTGTGGTGTCCTCTTGGAGCGCGTAGTAGACCTAGCCGAAATAGGGCCGGATAGAATGGTCTGTTTCTGGAACACGTTCAAGAGAGATAAAGTGTTATCGTAAGTGTGTTTATCTAAAGAAAACTGTTTAATTTGATAAGGATATGACTTATTTTGAGCCATAGGTCTAGTGCTATATAGGCGCCTATTTCGTCCTATTGGGACTCATCAGTAGCACCCTCCTCGGTTCCGTCGATCCCTTGAGGTTAAATAATCCTCTAAAGGAATCGGCGCCGAGTAAAAACTAATCACCCAGAGTCGGATGAAAACTGTTTACATGTTGATTTTTTATTTTCCACGAGTTGTTAGTGATTGAACTCAGTCGCTCAGGACTTATGATGTACTTTCGTATCAAGCTATCGATATCTAAATAACGCCATGAACGATTTGCCCGGGAAAATAACAAGCTTTCCCTTCAACTAATGTAACAAGAGGCACAACGACAGGAAAAGGAAGCTTTTGAGGTGTTCGAGAATCTATGTAGATGATGTACCTAGTTCACACTAGTTATCCAATTAGCCTTTAATGTCATCCGCTTTAGTCGTGACTAGGCATGAGGGAAGTTTGTCTAGCATACAAATAGGGAGGAGTTAAGAATATAAGAGTTTTATAGAGGTGCGCGGAAACATGAAAGTTTTAAGCCGACTAATGAGTGATGGATTCCGGCCCACCCCATTGACAATTTGTCAGTATTGCCCAAATTGCAAAACTGCTCCCATTGATGAGCGTTAAGAGTGAGAATACTTATGAAAGAAATATAATTTAATCTGCCTTGCCCACCAGATACAAAGTCTAATATACAAACTCACGGTTCCTGTTTAGGATTGCTGGAATCAGCACTCCTTTCCTGAGAATCGAATTTCTTCTGTATCCGGGCTTCTTGCACTCAGATTGTCTATTGATCCAGGCTGTTCCTTACAGCCAGATTGCTGAGATCCGCTTTTTTCCTGGATCCAGATTTTTGCCTGGACCTGGATTTCTCCTTAGATCCAGATTTTTGCCTGAATTCAGATTTTTTCTTGGATCCAAATTTTTTCTTGGATCCACATTTTTTTTTCTTTGTATTGGATTTGTTCTTAAGACTTATTGCGGCCACCTGAAATATGCTACGATAATAGTCTGTTGAACGGCGGAAGGGTGTTGGGAGCGTAACCGAGATTTTTATGGTCATCGCGGCGCTAGACTGATCTCTACTGAACGCCAGGCTTGTCAAACATTATTTATAAACAGATTTTCATATCCTCATTTCTTTGAAAAAAAATTTAGGGATACATTTCAAACCATAGCATCCTAGCAAAAACTTGGTCACGTGAGGATTGCACAAAATTTTCGTGACAGACGAAGATTTGTCCTATTTTCAGCATTCAGTAGTTGTCAAAAGATGTACCATATCGTAAGCAAATGGAATAACCACTTTCTACAACAAAAGATTTATGGTTTCACATAGTTTAGAGCTTTTGGAAAATTCGAGTTTTATGTTTGTTTCACACAGTACCTGCTAATGTAGATTCATGAGAATAAATCGGGAAAAATTCCATAAGAAAACCCACTGCAACTCTGTTTATAGTGCATCAAATTTTATTCTACACTTACGACATCAAATGATGACGTGGACAAGATTAAGCTTCGAGTTTTGATATACTATTGTTGCAAGCAAGAACTTTCCACAAGAGATGCTGCGAAGAAGATTTGTGGTAGCGTAGGTAAAGGAACTGTTAACCTCATGACGGATCAAATAAAGTAAAGTGCTAAAGAGTCTATTGCACCGTTATAAGAAATTGTGAAAACGTTTCCTTTTTCGAACAATTACTTACGCATTCTTGTTGGGATCACGCGATTTGGACCGGAAGTTTCTGTGTTTGTTGGCGGAGCGGTTAAGGGCTGCGTGACTTAGCACGGGCGTCGGCTCTTTGATCGAGCGTAACCGCAGCGTCTTCCGCTTCTTCAAATTTCTCTATTCCGGCCTTGGGACCGACTTGTCCTGGAGAGCTTTTTCGTAAATGTACTAAATTCACACTTTTGATCTGTTTTTATACCCTCATCACCGTGCCACAGACATCAGAACATGCTGATAAAGTCTAATTGAATGTTTTATTTGCGTCTCTAAAAGCACTGAAAAGAATATGATTTCAGTGGGAATTTTGTGAGCGTTAATGTGAGGGCGATACCGAATTCAAGAGTAAACTCGATTCTTTTGCTACCACATCCGAAAACGGTGGTATGGTGTTATCAGCCAACAGTCATTTATCTTTATGATCACTGAGCAGAAATTATGTTGAGGATTTAGAAGGAGCACATTCTATCGAACGGAATTCTTTGTTTGAAAAACAGTTTGTAGTAACAGTGATATGCTGTTGTTTTGACGACTCAGTTTTTTACAGAGCTTGGACTTAAAGTTACGTAACTATATTTAACATTATTTTACGTTGTGTCACATAACGCACGTTTCGTGCTCTGAAGAAAAGGGAATTACTACTACTACAATCACCAACCTCGCCTAATCTCAAAGAAGTTCTTAAGATTGATATATCAAAGCAACGTGGAAGACTCTAAATCAGACTTCTTAGACAGCTTTGAAAATGAAGATATTTTTGAAAGGACACGTTTAATGTTGGAAAGCACAGAGATAGCGACTAGTAACCTTGAGACGATTTGCAACATCGAGATGTTGTGTGATTTCAGCAACAAGTCTCTGACTTCTTCTTCTGACCAACTGCAAGTCAAAGTCAGCAAATAGTAAAAAAAACGAAGAAAACGGAAACAATAAACACAAAACAGAATAAAAAAATAGTACGCGTGTGGCAGTGATAGAGATATCGTGCGACAAATAACACATGGCTGTTAAGTTTCATGTGCACCATCTCCTAATCAAACCTCCTTCCTTTGAGCATCTATAAATCATTGTGGAGGTTGAACATACAGCAAGTCAATTGAGAAACATACTCAGTATGCGTCCGAGTGCAGAACCTAATCATTTGTTGGTGCTACAAGGCACTAAAAGCTTTTTTTGCGGGCGAATTAAACTAATGAAATCAGCAAGATTTTCGCTCTCCAACAATGTCAAAGTTGGGTGAAAAGCTTTGTTCATCGGAAAATCACCGCGGATGAATATATTTCAAGTTTTACTGATAGAACTCTCGAAAAAAATCTTTTAAGAAATGAAGCACAACATTGAAATTTTCGAGATTTGAGTTATTGAGTGACTACTACAACTTTAGAAAGAAAGGAGAAAACGCGTTGTTTAAAGGGTCGTAGATGACTCTCGATAACGTCGAAGCACTCATTCATCTTTATGATCACTGACGAGAGATTATGTTAAGGATGGGGAAAACATACATTATAATGAAAGGATTACTTTTTTTGAAAAACAAATGCAGTTCAACTTTGATGTCTTTCTGGAAATGTTCATGAGTGAAAGAAGTAATACAGTATTTCATAGGTTATCCCAACGTTACAGCATGTTCAACGTATAATCACCTCGATCTTAAGACATCTGCCTAGGATAGCGTAAGATTTTTGTCATCATATTCTGTACCGTAATTTGTGAATAGGAGGAGTATGCTTGCTACGAATATCAATTTGGTGAAAACACAGAATACAGTGGCTTCAAAAGGCTATTAATTGAAGCTTTCAATTCACTGTTGCTAGATCGCCTCCACAATTTTCAATCAGCTTTTTCAAATCAAAAGGAAGTGAAGCGGAAGAGACTTAAAGCCGAAAAGAACTGAAAAATCGGATCACGTCTCTGAAAAATGCTGAGGGTTTGTTAGATACCTTAAGAGTGTGCTTGGGCTTCAACTACCATTCGATTTGCTGAGTGTCATATTCTTCGCTATTAAGAGATATCATGCTCACTTTCATGCTCTTGTAGTTGCGAGGATCTCTACCGAGTCAGCCACCTTATTGAGTTAGCATAATTTTCTGAAATCGTTGAATGAAAGGTAAGGGTTCTATGACTAGTTTGTATTTTCGTCATTCAACATGCAAGCATTACAGTCGTGAGATATACCCCGCAGCTCAATGGGCCGTGACTGGTTCGACCCGATAGTGCAAAGCATACACGGGCACTTTTCCGTACCCATAATTATAAAAACATATCTTTCACTTATTTCATCGCTATAGTAGGCATCGCGACATCTATTTTCTTGAATTCACATTGCGTCGCAATAGTCAGACTGTGAAGTATTTTTGCTGTATAGAACTTGATTTCGAGATTTCTATTGATCGTGCTATAATGCAAATCTCCGCAATCTCATTGGTGTACTTCGTATTCTGAGAATGACTTTCAAATGCTCTAAATGCGCTGCAGCAGCCAAATAAAAATTAAGTCCTGCACTCGGCGCGCACTCTTTGTTCCGATAAGTAAGTGGAATTTCGCATCAGAATCTGCTATTTGCAAAGACAAAAGAACGGTTATATGAAGAACCTAATTTCTTCTGAGTCCTAGAGCGCCATAAAAAAAAATTTTTTTTTGCCAAAAATCCAGGGTATCATTGAATTCGTCGAGATTTGCGATAAAAAGGATAAAGGATAAAGCTCTCGGCGTTGATCATTCCTTAAGGGATGCGCCATGCATTCGACTTCAATTTTTAACTTCGTTTGTGATTGATTGCATATCGGGCCTTTACATTGACTCGCGGTGGCCTTCCGCTGAACTGAGTCAGTGCTGCTTATCCTCCCAGACAAGTCTGAGACCTGTATGGTACCAATTTACCGACCCAGGAGGGATGGATGGCTTGGTGAGCCATGAGCGCGAGATCGAACCATTGACCTCGTGTGCGATCCAGAGCAGCTCTAACCACTGCGCCACAAGCGCTCAGCAATAAAAAGTTTAATTAGGAATATCAAAAACACTATTTGATCCCTCGAAAATTTTTCTATCGAATAATTATTGATTTCTTCTATGAAAGGACTTGTTCAGTGAAAAATACTTACGTGTGATATAATCTTACATTTTTGCTGTGGCCGGTCTAGTATATAAACCATTCAAAAAACATAATACAGCGTTTGCCGAATTCTGAGCTATCGAATAACTACTATAATGTGTCGAAAGCGCAAGGAATAGGTTTTTGTTCAAAGGTGAGGATGGGAAAAAAGTACCCATACACCCTATACTTCTACACACTGTCTGTGGAAGACTGGCTCCCTTTGTGCCAGTTAGGAAAAGGATAGTGTCGTGAACAAGAATCGTTCGATAAGATGAGTTAACCTTTGTTCATGTTCACCGATGGTAATTGTTGAGCTGCTAGATCTTCTATGCGCACTTGTGGAAGTCGCCGGTGCTTGATTGGCCTTTGTTTTGGCACTGAAATCATGTAGGTAGATGGATATTATCAGTTGACACGTTTTCTAGAAAGTCTACGGAAGGGTTTCGTATACAAATCTCATAAAGCAGAATTTTAAAGAAATTCTATGTCTGTGAACGGTACGTTTAGTTCTAGTCAATACACGTTACTTGTCACTGATGAAGTAGAGTAATAAAATTACTTCAGCCTCAGGAAAAGAAACCAGTCTTTGACGGAAAGCTCTAACTGGAAGACCTTAGATTTTAAATGAATCCCCTGAAATCTTCTGAATGTGACTTACTGCTGCGAACAATTCAGTTATTCAAAGAGTAAACATTTGAGAAACAGAAAGTATCAAAACGATACCATATAGGAGTATACTATCCTTTTAACCGTAGCTAATCAGGCACAAAAAAACTTATCAGCGCTTAATGCTTATGTGTTCCCAACTACCTGAGCACAAAGTCTTACAAAAAAGCAACGTTTTTTGAGAGCGCAAACATGATATCCATGAACACCCCTCAATTTGTGATATAATTTAATTTGAACGTGCACAACGTTCTTGGTCATCATGTATTTGTGGTAATACAGAATTGTTCTCAAACTTTTGTAGAGGTCTAAATCTCATTGTTGATGAAAACTCTTCGATTATTCCAGCGCATCACTTATGATTGAACTAGTACGAGACTAAAAGGACACTAATGCGTAACATATTTCCTTATCAACCACATTATGTGATCCTATCGCAGCGGTCGTATGCCTCACATTCAGAGCAGCTGCAAGCCATTCCATATGACCAGCTTCTCACTTATCAAACATGGTCATCACTGTGATGAGCTAAGAGGTTGCCTCTATACAGACTACTGAGGAGAAAATGCTTATCTTGCTACCGCTTTTGTCACTCCACGAAAACAGATTCTTCTGTAATAGACCGAAGAGAATACAAAACGAATGCGACGGAGTGCAGTCAAGAAAACTTGTGCAATACCATGTTAGTCAGAAAAGCAGAATGATTACAGCATGTGCGCTACGCGATTTTCCATAAGTTTGTCCTTTCAAAAGTTTATTTTGTCTCGCAGAAGTTGTGCCTGACAATTTCTGTGAGAAATCGATAGCTTTTCTCAAGAGATGTTGTAGCGCACTTCGTATAAGGAAAGACATGTTTCTAATGATTTCTCATTCACGACAAGAGCACATGGCAGTTAAGGGTTAATTTGGGTAAGTGATCAACGAAGAGATGCCAAAATGCCTCCGTCTCCGTGAACTAGCATTGCATGCGATGTTCAGCTTCATTGATGAATTTCACTAGTTCAGTTCGAAATGCTCCACACACATGGAGGGGTTGTTTAGAAAAATACAAAGTATACATGAGATGAAGAAAACGCTAGGATTTTTTCAAAAGCAGAAAAACTATTTATGATATCACATTCGGCGAAGCGTCCAAATTGTCCAATATTAGAGTTGGTGTGACCCTCACAAGGATAACGGCTCATCGACTAAAAATTTGATGTTGGACCATGTGCACGCCGCGGAAAATCGAGCGCCTAAATGAATGTGATAACACTGTGAGCTTCAATTTGTATCACCTCATATGTAGTTGAGTATGGATAGTCATAGTTGTCGGTTAAAAACACTTCAGCTCACATGAGATGGCAGCTGAAATCACCGCGCAGGGCGAATCGTAAAGCGGAGCGCGGCTTTCCTTATTTAAGCATGGCTTTTTTCTTTGCCTTGAGATAAAAAAATTCTAGGTTTCTCGTACCACGCCGAGAATCCACAGTTTTCTCTACAAACTCATATGCTTTTGATGCATACATACTCATATGTGTGAAAAAAACCCCTCGTTCACTACGCAAAAATTGTTTTATATGAAAGAATTCTAAATTGGAGTATTTAAAATATTGTGAATTCTACACTTTAGTTTTCATTTTTTTCTATTTCATGCAATGCCCGAAAGATGGCGTACAATGAAAATTTCATGATCAGTTCGTCGAAAATGGTGCATCATGATGCACGCGTTACCTAGTCACTTATAACTCCACATACTTTTTACACGAGCCCATTATCACAACGTAGGATGAGGATTGCAGCACATACATTCGATTCGCTTCTTCAAGTTCACTGAGCATAGAATTTCTCATATAATGTGCGTCTTCCTGCTGTATAAAGCGTCTTTTTTGACGCCTGTAAATTGCTGGCTGAAACGATTTTCCTTGCATTCTTACAGGGTAGTCGAGGAAAGGCGTCCCTAGACAGCATGAGCTTCGCACATCAAATCACTTTCCGTTACACTGCAACCTTAGCCTGTATGCTGCTCTCTAACCTTTGTTATCACTAAGTTAATAAAAATGAATCTTTTTTTTCCTCATTTGTGCTTGATGTATGCGAGAAAGTTTCGTAAACTTATGGCTAGAAAGAAATTTTCTGCGAGGAGAGACATTGGTTCTTTCCTTCTTTCCTATAAGGAGTGTAAGGCTTTCGAGAGAACTGACTGTAAAAAAACGAAAGACGACGGGTTCTGCCCGGCTGACGAGTCTGTAAGGACGAAACACGTGTATCGGGCCGTACAAGAGCCCTTACCAGACCACGTGACAAGTTGGCTCAAATAATAATGAAAGGATCTATTGAAATTTGAGCGTGGTCTAAACAAAGCACTCGAAATAAAGGGATATTGGTTTTCAGGGGACTCAGTCTGTATTGCAGGCCTACCGTTTCATATTACATGCTTATTGTATTATTGTTTTATATTGCTTCAGCATACCAAGTATCAATAAGAGTATGGCTGTGCACACATAGTATTCCTAAACACCAAAGCCTAATACATCGGCGAAGCGTTGACTTGGCTATTGTATCGAGCTCACCAAATATGCTGATTCCACATTTGCTACCAGGCGCACCAGATATATATAATGCCCGGCAATGTATTTTAGATAAAATTCAAATACAATAATGCAGTTGCATACTGTGCATGGTTTTAAGCATTCAAAAATGTCGGCAGTCGCTGTAGATACTATTACAGAGATGTTTCATGTGATATTTTCAAAGTTCTGAATTACGCGTAAAAGTCACTTCTCCGCAGACTATTTGTAAGGCTATTAATAGCAGAACTTTGATTAGAAGTAACTCTAAAATCCTCAAACAAAACCCTTGTCATATATCTATAAAAAAGTGTGAAATCCTGCTCACTCGTTTGTCCGTAAACACTGATGAAGGAGACGTCGATGAGTGAGCTGATGACGTAATGAGAAAACATGTACTTATAAAAGATTAGGGCTTTGAGCATTGTGTCCCAGGCAACGAGAACAAGGCAGTCGAAAATGTTAACGAATTCTCAAGAAAGGTACTATCGCTTAAAACCTTACACTTTGATGAGCGACGGGTAGATGTAGACGAACTTGTCGCGACTATGCATGGCCGATGGGTGGTGGATAGTTGTAGAACGGACAAACGTCTATCGGAGGAGAAAAGTTTTCACTGGGAAAACTGATTACGAAAAAATGTGAGAATAGATTGTAAGCAATGTCTATTATCGGCATTCAGGTGCGACAGAAAAGAGCCGTGAGGAGGATATGACACAGTAATGGTTTGTATAGGTCAGAAAATCACATTGTATATTTTGTTGGAGGCAATGATAACTGCGAACTTATTCTCCTAGGAAATACTAGTTAGCTGATCATTCTAAGAAGTACTACTAGTTGACTGTAGGGAGAACGATGTCTATGCAAAAAAGGTAAAATGTTGACTATCATTGATTTGTGAGGTGAAATGTTGAATGCTCGATGTTAATTTCAAAATTTATGGATTGCTGATAGTATTATTTTCGTTGAAAATTTGCTTCACTAGCATTATGTAAACTATCTGGCTGAACCATGCGCTTTTCCAAAGTGGTACTCTTCACATTGCTGGATGCGCATTTGACCTGCACTTACTCCAGCTAAATACCAAAGAATACCTTAGTACGGTTGTTTCGAGCATACGTGTGAAAAATGTGTTTCCAAGCTTCATTCTCACCATGATAGGCGTTCCTTATGCACAATAAGCGATGAAAATAGGTCCTTTCACAAATAATAGGTTGAGGAAAAAGTTCTGAGAGTGCTTGTAACTTTTTTGCGTGTCGGCCTTTTGGGCTTATTTGAAAGCCCGTCCTCTCGCGCGTTGAGTAATATCTACTTATTATCTACTTATTTCTACTTATCTGTATTGAGAGATTTTGGAACAGTGTTCGCCGACGTCTGCCCGACGGAGCTCGAATCGTTTTGCACAACACAACGCAAAGTCTAACACCGGAAAACTGACAAAGAAATGGTCAAGCGTTGCTGCTTGGACCGTTCTTGAACACCCTCCATGCAGTCCGGATTTGGCCCGAATCGACTATCATTTGTTTCGTTCATTGGAGCACTGCTTGCGCGAAAAAAAAGTTTGGTACCGCTATTGAATGCACAATTCGGTTATTCATTTCTTCAACAGCATGAAACCGGAATTTTATGCTCGCGGAATCGATCTTTTGCCGGAGAAGTGGCAGGAAGTGCTTGAAGTTGAAGGGGAGTACTTTAACTGTTAGTTTTGTCTTTGATCAGGTATAACAGGTGCATAAATAAATGTTTTACAAGCATTTTTTCAAAACTTTCCTCAACCTATTACAAGATTTCCGTTGAAATGTGGAGAATTTACGACAAGTAGCCACCATTTTTCTTTGAGATATTCCATTTCTTGCAACTATAGTGTTCTTTTAAACATAAACTTGCCTATAAGAACCAGTGGATTCGTTATGATATTCCAGCGACGGGCCAACTGCTTTTGTCGTAGTACGCAATTATTTTTTCGTTCTTACAGCGCTCTAAGGAGACATTTAGAACCAACTTGGGCTTCAGAAGTTTAGCAGAAAATATCAACACACTCCAGTTGAGATAACAAAACGGACAGAGTTTGACAATTACTCTATTTTCGCTCCTGTAACGCACTAAAAAAGCACTTCCAAAACAAACATAGTATTGAAGTTGTTGAGTTATAATATAATAATTGTTCTCACATGAGAGAGGAAAATCGAAAGAATCTGTTATATTTTCATGTACCAGTTAAAAGACATCGACTGTAAAACATCTGGTCAGTGATAATTTACTTGATTGCAGTTACACATTGCTCATCAATCGTTCCTTATTCTAAGGAACGAGTGGCTGAGCAAAAGCGCACTGGTGATAGGGAAAGATGACGAAACACATGTGTCTGCAAGCTACTGCTTTCGAGCAACCTAACCAATTTCGAAGAAGACGGCTGAAAACATTTTTAAAGACCACGTGTGGAAGAAAAGTCCTGCTCAGTAGAAAAAGGCTTTTAAATAATCGCGTACTGAGAGAAGCATACGGCATTCAGACCTTGTATATTTGTGACCACAATTACACTCACGTATAATGCTTAAACTCATGCAAAATCTCTATTAGCAAGCACGTCATTAGCAACAAATGGACCTTTGCATTGGAACATGCAGCTTATTGATAAGATGCTCAAAATCCTCTAAGAGCATGGAATGTCGAGACCGGTGCAGTAGTCTTTTTGTCTACCTATCTGCTAGTCATCGCGTATATTTGAACAAGACAGTGTCACATTTCCTGATCCGTCTCCGTTTTGCCTGTCATGAGAAGACTGATATAGCCTGCTTCCTATTTTGTAACTGAAGAAAGCAAATAAGACGCCATCTGTTACTTGTTGGAGAACGTAATCCAAGCAGAAAGTTCATCCGGGCAATTTTGATCAGAGATATCGATGTGGAGATGGAAACTTAATGGTATAAGAATCTAAATGTTATTTGGAATAAAACTGATACTAAATCGATATTATGAGACTATTTTCAATAGAGTTTATGAAACATTTATACTATCAACACCAAATGGATTTTAAATAATGAATACAACTACGACACTCCCACAATAGATGAGTATTGTTACAAATCTTAGCATATAGCCGAAAGAGTACCTCCAACGACATCTCAAGTTGGAAAACTCGTAGATACCATCACCTAAGTTTTTGAGGACTGGAACGTGTTGTCTCATGCCGCACAATGTCGCATCTCACTCAGCTACTGTAGTAGCGGCGCAACGCTCCGTGATAAAGGCGGTGCATCTCACGGGAGGACAGACGCAGACAGCATGATTCATACAAGTAAATGCACTTTGATTGTGAGGGAACACTATCATCATGAAATGATGGAATTCCATTGAAAAAGGTTTCTATAGAGATAATCCTAGTGAAGGAACATTTATATTTCCGATATTTAATCTTTAATTCTTATGTTTCTGCGGCAAAAGTACATCGCTGGTAATGATAATGATAGCGATGATGATGATTCTAGTGGAATGATTATGATTGTGATATATTAGTGATGATGATCATGATTATGATAACGATAACCATAATGATTTTGATGAGTAGTGAGAGTGAGATAAGCATTTTGAGTGGATGAACACCTATTTACCCATATTTTAATGGGAATAGCGCATGTGGTGCCATGGTTAGGTGCTCTGCTCGCGCACAAGGTCAATGGTTCGATCTCGCTCTCACGGCCCACAAAGGCATCCTTCACGGGTTCGATAGTACAGAGCAGAAAAACTCTCATGTAGTGATGGTCCTTCAAAGGCATCCTACAGGTAGTCTAATTGAAGTAGTTTATACAGACCAGAACTGGATGAGGCAGAGGAATTCATCTCGAAAGCATGGTGGACTAAGAGAAGCAGAGCACGTGGAATGACAGAGATTGTAGCAAAATATAATGTTCATACATAAGATCGAATAAGGCACGAGGTCAGTCGTTGAGGTGGCATTGTATTACAATCCGCTAAATCATCTTTGACAAGCAAGAATCATATTATGCTTGCTTTCGCACAACCTTGCCATTTTCTCTGAGTTACAGCCTCTGACTCCCTCAGAACCGATTGTCTATACCAAGGGAATACTCTTCTCTGGAACTGTGCTCATCCTCAGTCGTCTTACCTCACAGCTAAATGATTATGATTGTAATATATTAGTGAATGATCATGATTATGATAACGATAATCATAATGATTTTGATGGCATAGTGAGAGTTATAGAAGTTTTTTGAGTGGAATAAGAGCCCGTTTACCCATTTTTAATGAATAGCGCATGTGGTACAGTGGTAGGTACTCTGCTTCGCACAAAGGTCAATGGTTCAATCTCGCTGTCTCTTCAATCTTCTCAATCAGCTACTGTAACAGCGGTGTCTCGTCTCGTAAGAAAGCAGGAGCAGGCAGGATGACATCCTGCGCACACACGCAGATACCGCCTGCGAATACTGAGCAAGTGGCGGCGCAACGCCGTCTGCCTATCAAATGTGGCCCTCAAAGGGATAAGTATACAGAAGCGCTGATGGTACTTTCTCAAACAGCTTTGTTATTTTCATCACTGAGCAGTGTAAGAAAATCCCGTTTCTGCTATGACTACATGAGAATGATGCAGTAGAAGTTTATGACGACTCCTCACGTTAACATTTATATTAGCGATTCATCAATCATCCAATCGCTAATGAAAACTTACCTCTTGGAGGCAGTTTGGCCATAAGTATCTTTGTGCTTCACTTGCGCTGCGAAAGCAGTCCTTCAGCAACCTGAAAGGTGTGGTAATAACGAAGAAGAGAAAGCATGAGCAGCAATTATACTAGAACAAACCAACCACAAAATCTGTGACCATGGTCGAAAAAATTTTGGAAGAACAGGTGAGATATGATAGTGGAGTTGGGAAGGGTCGGGCGAGCTGGTCGAGTCGGAGAGCCGAGAAGAAATGACTTCGCAGTTGAGTAATACCCCTTTATACCGACTGATACGCCACGTGTTGATAATTCATATCACGCTACTAAATAGAGTTAACAAGTAGTCACGGTTGTTCACAATCAGAGCAAAAATCTTATCACTAACACAAGCATCACATGCATTTAACATACTTTATCGATTTATTCTCTCACTTAAGCGTGTAAAGATGTCTACGGATTCGCCTTGATTACTCCTTACTGTTTGCAGAAGCCACGTGCGCCTAAACCAGTGTGATGCCAGTTTGCCGTCTACGCAAGAAGGATAGCATAGCCTCTTTGGATCGAGTCGAATAAGGGCTTGACGGATTCAAGGGTTCTGCCTATAAACACTACTGCCTAATGTATGTAGATTATTCCTCGTAAACGTTATTTAGTGACGAGTGTCTTCCATTAATTCATGTTAATCTGCGAAAAAATGCTCCTGGCTGCAAGGCATCTTTTACAAGTGGGCGGAGTAGTTAGTATTACAGATCATCACAAAGCAAGGCGCTTTATCGACCTCCTTTCCTACGTTTTTCATGGCTCATGCGTTAGAAAGACTTAGCTTTGTGACCTCCAAGACGATGCAAAATCAGCTCGTCCAGCATTCTATTCATAATGAAAGTTTAGAGACCATTAAGAACGACGGTATGATGAAATAAATATAGAACCAAGAGTGCAGCTGGATTACTCACGGTGGGTCTGATAACTATCCATGTAAATAATAAGCAAAGAATAATAAACTACTCTCTTCTCAATGAGTGGACACGTGAGTGTGTCAGAAGGTTTATTTATAACATTTTCCAACGTTTCGGCTGTTTCTTTCATAATCCACGCAGACGAAAATTAGTAAACAGTGTTTGACAGCATAGCCAATCAACTCTTACGGTACCACTGCTCTGCCATTGTTTTGACATCATCCGATAAATTTTGAAGACCACCCGTGTGCACAGAAGTATGCCTGGATCAGATCCGAAAATACATCTGAGACATGGCGCAGTCACGCCAAGCCACTTATCGTCGCCGTTCCGAACTTTGACATTAATCCAGAAAGTTGTAGTGGGATACCGCATTGGTCGGTGATGGGGAGGGCACGAGGAGATGTAATGATAAGCAAAACGAGTGTTCAGTCGCTTTCCTCGAAACTTCTTTGTAATCATTCACAAAACGGATCATAAAATTTCTTGGCTCAGTTACCTCCAAAACTGCTGTGTAAATCGTATCTACCACCATTTCTTCAAAATTATAAATGAGACGACTTCATCTTCAGTTTAGTGATAATTTTGTTGTCTTAACAAAACACAAAAGCCAGAGATAACGAATGTTGTCCGCTTTTGACAACACATCTAGAGTAATTATTTGTGAGGACGCAAAGCATGAAAGTGGTGCGTTAGTGTTTAAAAAAAAGATTACGCAGAGCAAGAAGATGCTTGAGTTGCTGAGACACAGAAGCTGGGGCAACGTGTCGAAGTTTGTCAGTCCTCATGGCTGGCCCAACATAAGTGCAGTATTGTCCTGAATTTAGGAATGTCTGGAATCGTGAGCAACTACGCTAGATTAAAGAAGAGCATACGACAACTCTTGACAAGACTGATATCTCATAAAGAGAATTCCATGTTTTTAGTGGTTAATGATGTGATATCTGACATCTTTCATCCTTTCATTGATTCTAACGTGTAACGGTTTGTTTGTCGAGGAAGGAATAGAGCTTGAAGTCTGAATGAAATCCTCATAGCCAAATATTGAGCTCTTTGCATTTAAAATGGCGTGTTTCCTAATGAACTCAGTGAAGCACGAATCATGATATCAGAACAAATTGAAACTAGTGGGTAAGTGCTGTCCAGAATGCTCAGTTGTAATACATATGCGTCGACCATTTAGATAGTTACTTTGAAAGCCTTTTTACTTACCAAAATGCTCTCCACTTGCCTGAGTCATCTTTCATATCAATTGTTTCTATATATGAGGGACGCAGTGGGTGCCTGTTGCGGTGCGCCTGAAGCTTAACTGCACCCACCAACCTTCTCCGGCAATTAACAACAACGCCTTATGGAACGCCAAAGCCAGAATCTTCTCGAGATTGTACAATTTTTTTATCACTATGGAAGAGAAAATGCCTTGACTAACGTCGAGGAAGGAGGGCCGAAAAGCAGTATTAGCCACATCGCTGAAAATCGTTTAGTGACCGTAGGAAAATAAATATTTATTTGAAGATTATTGCAGATCACTGAAAGAATAGCATTGTGCCGATCAAGAACGTGTAGAATTTATGTGTGTGAATACTTGACGGTGTATTAGTCAATCCTAGTACGAATGGATACTTCTTTGGTTTGAAAGGAGAACAATAAAGAACTTAATGTGTGAGAATAATCGCCTGCAGCTATGAAAGGTATAACGAATGAAAGTTTTTTCAGAAAGCAAAGAAGGTATCATGGTTATAAAAATCATAAAGTCTCGTTTTGGGCTTGGAAGCCTGAACTACGAGTAGTAAAAACTATCATAATAGGTTGGAGAAAAACTTCTGAGAAAGTGGTTTTGGGTGTCGACCATTTGTTGTGTTTTTGGGCTCATTCAAAGCCCGTCTTCTTCTGACTTGATATAATTTATCTACTTATTTCAGAATGGGGTTAACAAGCGTGCAAATTAGGTTGTTAATAATGCCGAATAGCTCTTGGGTTCAAATGCAACAGTGGCAAGCGAGCGCACCAATCTGGCCTGGGACGAAGACACAGTTTGCAAAAGTAGGGTGTACAGGTGGTTCAAAAAGTCTAGCGAAGGTATAGAAAGTTTTGTTCAATAGAACACTGGCTTCGCAACAAAAACTTTAGTACCGATTTTGAACTGCACAACTCAGTCATTCATTTTCTCAACGGCAAGAAATCAGTATTTCATGCTCGCGTATTCGATCTTTCGCCGGAGAAGTGGCAGAAAGTGCTTGAAGGAAGCGGAGTACTTTGACTATTAGTTTTGTCCTTTGTTTGGGTGTAATAGGTGCATAAATAAATATTTTACATGCATTTTCTCAAAAAATTTTTCCAAAGCCTATCGGAAGTTCGCATTCGTTTTACGGTTACCCTTTTGCTACGAAAGTAACTAAGCATTGATCAGTCAAAAAATGATTCAAAACATGGCACTATACTGGAAAGGAGCACTAACCTTTTCAGTAACATCCAGATCCACCCACACGGAGAGAAGAGAACTTTCGAGATCTTTGTAGGTAGCCGTTACAGGAAAATAAATCGAGTGCACGAAGTGTTAAGACTAGCACAGTGTGATAAATGTGAAGTGAATTCATTTGACTGATAACGTAATGAATAAAAAGTTCTATAAATTACTGACATACAAATCTTAGCGAAATTACTGAAGCAACTGCTTCTCGAAAAAAGTTGTTAGCAATTAATCAGTCCCCGGAATGCATTCAATCAAGCCGCCAATGAAAATTTCCCCCAAAACCCGTGTAATGTTATTAGCAAAAGATCCGTGAATGATACAACATGGTTTCAACTTCAATTTTTAACTTCGTTAAGGTAATTAAATGCATGTCTGGCTTTTACATTAGTCCCGATGTATTGTATCAGTCATGCTATTCTTCCAGACAAGTCTGGTACCAATTCACTGACCCGGTTGGGATGAAAGGCCTGATGAGCCATGATCGCACCATCCACCTCGTGCCGGCGAGACGCACCTCTCACCACTGTGCCGCATGATCTGTTAAAAGAATAATAGTGGTGTATAAAAAATATGAATCACTCAGCATTGATGAATCCAGGAGTGATAAGCCATATATTTACCTTCATTGAGCCAAACAAACCAGCACACGCATCTTATTGATTCTTTGTGCAGTTACATTGCAGGGAACGGCTTGAATGTTAGAAGTAATGGGACCTCCACATTGAATTGTAATGATGGGTTGCGTGCAAATAAAAATGTTAAGATCCGGTCATACAATGCTATTGCCGTAAAGTTGTTCTCCAAGGCGACGACAGGTGGGCAAAATCACTCATTCTCACCTTCGTTGGCTTTATAATTAGACTAAAATTATTTAATTGAAGTTGAGAAAAGTTGTGGGGGCAGAAAACAATGTTCTGATGACACGAATAAAAAAAAACAGTTTCTCGTATTTAACACGTAGCGTGGAATAAACTACTATCATTCCTGTGTATGGACTCGCCTAAAACAAAACTTTATTGGTGTGCTCTTGCAATTCACAACTTCCGGTAAAACATTTATTCTGTATTAATGAAGAGACTGAAAAGTACGAGAGCAATAAAAGACGCGATTCTTCAAACGAAATTCTTCCCTTACTTCTTCATCGTTCTGCGCATTCATCAGTGAATTTCTCCTGTAAAGAAATATTGGTATGGCACGACGATGCACGCCGAAGGGGCACGCTGATCAAGTCTGAAGTACTCAAAGCACCTGGTTCTTCGCGTACTTCTTTGGATGCCCTTTTAGAGCACATGGTAGAATTACCGGAGATTGGGTCGGTTGGAATGATTAGTCTCTGAAACATGATAGCAAGAGAAATAAGTGCGTCATCATAAGTGCGTTTACCTTAGAATGCTGTTTAGATGCTGATTTTTTCTATTTTTTTTTCATGAGTTGTTAGTGGGGAACTCAGTGGTTCAGGATTTATAATGTACTTTCGTATCTAACTATCGATAGCTAATTAACACCATGAATGATTTGTTCCTAGAAAAACTATAGGCTTCGTCCCTCTACTAATGAAAGAAAATGCACAAGGACAAATTATGGAAGCTTTTGAGGTGTTCAAGAAACTATGTATATACTGTACTTAGTTCACACAGGTTATCGCAATCAGCCGGTAATGTCTTCTGCTTTAGTCGCTTCGAACAATCGATTGATAAACTATACTCAGCGCTCTCATCAGTAACAGCATCCTGTCAAAGACTTGCTCAATTTAAGTATCTGACCAAGTTACTGGGACAGTCTCCATCACTCTTGAACCTTTTGGTAATTACATGACCTAAATCAGAGAGGAAAAACTGATTAAAGCATTTATGCAAAATAAATCATGATACTCTCTGAACAAAAGATGTTGAACATTTTCATCAATATGGAAGAGTACACGCCTTGATTACACTTGAGGCCAGGGGACTGGAAAATAGTGGTACCCACATGGTGAAAAGTGTTCAGTAACCGTAGGAAAATAACAGTTATTCGAAAACGACTGCAGATCACTGAAAGAAAAGCGTTTAGAATTGGCCAAGAAGGTGTAGAATTTAGGTGAATTAGTATTCGGCAGAGTATTGGTCAATCTTAGTACGAATGGACACTTTTGTGGTTGAAAAGGAGAACAATAAAGGACTCAAAGCACAAAAATAATCGTTACACTTATGGAACGTATATTGAATAAAGATATTTTTTTGAAAAGCAAAGAGAATATCATGGTAATGAAAAATACACGGTCTCGTTTCGGGGTCAGAAGCCAAAATAACGAGGAGTGAAAACTATTAAGAGAGTTCTGCATTCTACCTTTACTTCCAGTGTTTCCTTGAGATTATGCTCAGATTTCAATAGATCCTTTCATTGTTATTTGAGCCGACAAGTCATGTGGTCTGGTAAGGACTCCTGTATAGGCCGACTGAAAGACGACGGGTTCTGCCTGCCTGACGAGATTGTAAGGTCGAAACACGTGTATCGCGCTGCACGAGAGCCCTTACCAGACCGCATCACATGTTGGCTCAAATAATAATGAAGAGATATGCATTCGTTTACGGTTAGCTTATTCGCCACGAGTAAATGACTAAGCAGTGATCAATTGAGAAATGAGTCAAAATATCGTACAAACTGGAGAGGAGCAACGACCTTTTAGCTAACGGCCAGATCCACCCACATGCAGATAGGTGAGCTTCTAAGATCTCTTTAGGTGGTCGTTATGGGAAAAACAAATTGACTGCAGGAAATGTGAGGTCAAATCGCCTGTACTGTGATAAATGTGAAGTCAAATCATTCGATTGATAATGCAATGAATTAAGTGTTCTATAAATATTCCACGGACCTCCCTCTTTGAGGGATCCCGCCCGGTTAGTCGCGAGGGCACGTGGCGCGTCCCCAGGTGGTGGATAGGGGAATAAAACGCGAACCAAAAGCGACCGTGTGCTTCCCAGAGACGCAGGTGGATTCAGGGGACGAGCTCCCTGCTTCTGCAGTGCCGACTTGACAAAACTCTATTTCTACGAGTCAAGTCGGCCAAAAGCCTGCAATCAAGCGGCTGGGAAGTACATGGGAGGCGGTTAGGAGTCGCCTCCAACAAATAAGCTCCTCCCGCTCCTCCGAGAGAGACTGGCAAGCTACTCGTGAGTACCCAGCCCCCACGTTTAGAGCCTGGCAAGCTACACGTTGGGTATCAAAAATGCCAAAAACAGTAACAAATATGGGCCTCATTCCCCTGACCCCGAAAGAGCCCCTGGTACGGCAGCGCCAGGTAGGACGAGTACGGAGAGGCTGCTAAAATCTCAGGGCCGAACTAGGCTGCCAAGATCGAAACGGACTAAAATGACGATCTGTACCTACAATGCGAGAACCCTTGCTCAACAATCCGCTGTAGAAGATCTGTTGATTCAAGCAAGAAGAATAAGGTACGACGTCATTGGCCTGGCTGAGACGAGAAGGCGCCATCCTTTTCACGCTGTCTATGACACCGGAGAAGAACTGTTCCTTGGAACATGCGATCGCAGAGGTGTCGGTGGCGTTGGCGTCCTCGTCAAATCGAATTTGACCGTGAACATTGATTCGTTCGAACAACTAACAACCCGCATCGGACGATTACGGTTGAAACGATGTGGTTCTATGCCGGCTTTGACCATCTTCGTTGCTTACGCACCAACATCAAGCTATGACGAAGACGAAGTCGAAGCGTTCTATATGGACCTCGAAAAATTCTTCAGAGAAGATCATACATTCTTCAAGGTCATTGTCGGAGATTTTAACGCAAAAATTGGACCTAGAAGAACGTCTGAAGAACGTCACATAGGGACCCACGGACTAGAATGGAATGAACAGGGTGAGAGGCTATCCGAGTTTATCATGACGACCCAAACCATCCATGGTAACTCGCAATTCCAAAAGCCTCTCTCTCAGCGATGGACGTGGGAGTCTCCCAATGGAGAGTGACCATAACGAAATAGATCACATCATAGTAAATCGAAGGTTTTGCCTGACCGACGTCGCTGTTGTTCCCAAGTTCTACACGGGATCAGACCATCGCCTCCTTCGCGCAACGTTCCGATTTTCGAGGAGAGGAGAGAAAGCCGCTAAATTCAAACAACGAAGTCCCAGAACTACCATAAACTGGGATGTATTCAAATCATTAGTCGGCTCTTGGGAAGATACCGTTGTCGACAACATCGACGAAGAATACGATCGACTCGTTGAATATCTTCACGTTGGCGCTAAAAAAGCCGAAAGTCCTAAGGTCACGAAGAGACGCTTGTCTCCGCAGACACTCGAGCTGATACGTCAACGTGGAATCGCACGAGCCGCAGGCAACCGAAACCTTACGTCCGAACTTGCGAAACGATGCAGAGAAGCGATAAAAGAAGACCTTAAAGAGAGAAGAGCAGCAGTTATGGCAGAAGCTGCAGAAGCTGGGAAGAGCATTCGCAAAGCCCAGCGAGGCTTCGCCAACTATAAGACCAAGATGATTGCACTCCGATACCCTGACGGGACACTTACAGCTTCCAGAAGGGCTATGGAGAAAATCATCCACCAAGTACTACTCGGATCTCTTCGCTAGCCATGTTCCTCTTACCGTCATATAAATTGAAAGAGGACGAATATGTCGTTCCACCGGTCCTTCCTTCCGAAATCCGACATGCTATATCGTCGGTGAAAAACAGAACAACACCCGGTCCAGACAGGATTAGACCAGAACACCTGAAGAACCTGCCGCCAGTTCTCATCAACACCCTGGCTCGGCTCTTCACTCGCTACCTGTCAGAATGCAAGGTCCCTATTCAATGGAAAACCAGCAAGACCGTATTGTTGTTCAAAAAGGGAGACCTTCACGACATAGGCAATTATCGCCCAATCTGCTTGCTGTCCGTTGTTTATAAACTCTTTACTCGAGTCATCCTGAACAGGATTGACAGAACACTGGACGAAGGACAGCCATGCGAACAAGCAGGGTTCAGAAAAGGATTTAGTACCATGGACCACATCCACACGATCACAAGACTCATTGAAGTTTCGCGAGAGTACAAACAACCACTCTGTCTCACTTTCATCGATCTGAAAAAAGCCTTTGATTCAGTGGAAACAGAAGCGGTTATAGAGGCTCTGGATAACCAGGGCGTCCCTACTCGGTACATAATGATCCTTCGTGAGCTTTATAAAGATTTCACGACCAGAATATCTCCATTCTACAACAATATCACCATTGACGTAAGAAGAGGGGTTCGACAAGGCGATACAATATCGCCAAAACTATTCACTGCCACCCTACAAAACGTCATGCGAACATTAGAATGGGACGAAATGGGAGTGAAAATTGACGGTCGACAATTAAACCATCTTCGCTTTGCTGACGATATCGTTCTCATAACACCAAACATCAGCCAAGCGGAACGAATGTTGACTGATTTCGATAACGCCTGTGGAAAGATCGGTCTTCAACTGAATCTAACGAAAACAATGTTCATGAGGAACGGATGGGTTTCTAATGCCCCATTCACGCTCAACGGAACGACAATTTCCGAATGCTCCAGTTACATCTATCTAGGTCGTGAAATCAACATGATGAACGACCTAGCCCCAGAGTTGAGCAGGAGGAAACGAGCGGCTTGGGGAACGTTTAAGAGCATCGAAGATGTAGTGAAGAGGACAAAGAACATCCGACTCCGTGCCCACCTTTTCGACTCGACAATTATCCCTGCCCTAACGTATGCAGCAGAAACCTGGTCGCTACGTAAGCAGGATGAAAGATCACTTGCCGTTATCGAACGCGCAGTCGAAAGGTCGATGCTAGGAGTATCTCGTATTTCGCAAATGAGACAAAGGATCCGAACTTCCGACCTACGTCAACGATCGAAAATCAGAGACGCCGTTCTACACGCCAGGATATCGAAAATAAGGTGGGCCGGACACGTGATGCGCTTCAACGACAACCGATGGACGAGAGCCGTTACCGACTGGATTCCTCGGGACGTCAAGCGCTCTAAAGGAAGACCACTGACCCGTTGGTCCGATTTCTTCACGAAAGCGATGGAAGAAAGATATGATGCTCAGCGAATTCCTAGAGCAAGGAGGACCCACTGGGCTACTCTTGCACGCGATAGGGAAAAATGGAAGAGTTGCTGGTACCCGCTCGAGTCACTCGACGATCAACGGGACGACAGGTGATACAGGTGATAAATATGACCTAGAAGTCTTAGCGAAATCGCATAGAAAAGTGGCTTGAAAGGGTTGATGAGTTTTTAAACCATTTAAAAGTGCCAAATTAAAGAACCACGAGCAAAGAAATCCGGACGTACGATCGCCTGGAGGTTAGGTCCATTGATGGGCTTGAGCACTTTTCGGTTATAAACTTTTGTTTAACCAGTAAGAAGAGAGAACAGAACTGCTTTGGAATTTGAGTCAGGTGGGACTTAACCCACATTTGATCCTATCCAATAGCGCGTGCTCAAACCCTGTAGTACCGACGCTACCTTTGACACCATTACTCTCTACGTTACAATGCATTGAGTCCTACCTGACGTAAAAGTTTTTCCACATCACTCTGCGTCACCTAGCATATTGCGACACCATACCACCGCTAAGGTGTTCAAACAAAAAGAATTCCGAATATTTTGGGATTATTTCAATTCATATCATGTGGAAAACCTTAGAAATTACCGCTCGTATTTATGCGTTGCTTCACAGTCCGTAGTTCCTCTGCCGGCAATGAATCTAGATATAATTTGCTTCCTTTATGGCATGGTCTTCCTTCTCCACGGATAACCTTCTTTGAGGGATCCCACCCCCTTAGTAGCGAGGGCACGCGGCGCGTCACCAGGTGGTGGCTAGGTTAATAAATGCGAACTATAAGCGACCGTGTGCTTCTCAGAGACGCAGGTGGATTCAGGAAATAAGCTCCCTGTTTCTGCAGCGCCGATTTGACAAAACTCTATTTCTATGAGTCAAGTCGGCCAAACCTGCAATCAAACGGCAGGGAAATACATGAGAGGCGGTTAAGAGTCGCCTCCAACAATTAAGTTCCTCCCGCTCCTTCTAGAAAGACTGGCAAGCTACTCGTGAGAATCCAGCCCCCCACCCCACGTTTAGAGCCTGGTTAGCTATACTTGGGTATCAAAATGCTAAGAACAGCAATGAATATGGGCCTCATCCTCCTGACCCGAAAGAGCCCCTCGTACGGCGGCGCTGGTAGGATGAGTACGGAGGGACTGCTAAAATCTCAGGGCCAAACTAGGCTTCCAAAATCGAAATGGGCTTAAATGAGGATCAGTACACTCATTGTAAAAAGACTTGCCCACGAATCTGCTGTAGAATATCCACTGATTCAAGCAACGAGCATAAGGTATGACGTCACTGGTCTGGCTGAGACGAGAAGACGCCATCCTTCTCACGCTGTTTATGACACCAAAGAAGAACTGTTTCCTGGAACATGAGATAGCAGAGGTGTCGGTTGCGTTGGCGTTTTCGTCAAATCGAATTTGACCGCTAACATCGATTTGTTGGAGACTAACAACCCGTATCGGACGATTACGGTTGAAACGATGTGGTTCAATGACGGCTTCGACCATCCTCGTAGCTTACACACCAATATCAAGCTATGACGAAGACGAAGTCGAAGCGCTTTATGTGAGCCTTGAAAAGTTCTTCAGAGAAGACCATACCTTCTTTAAGGTCATTGATTGGAGATTTCAAAGCGAAAATTGGACCTAGGAGAACGCCTGAAGAACGTCAATTAGGGACCCGCGGACTAAAATGGAATGAACAGGGTGAAAGGCTATCTGAGCTTATCATGACGATCCAAACCATCCGTGGTATCTCAGAATTCCAAAAACCTCACTGTCAACTATGAACGTGGGAGTCTCCCAATGGAGAGTACCATAACAAAAAAGAATACATCTTAGTTAATCGAAGGCTTTGCCTGACCGATGTCGCTGTTGTTCCCAAGTTCTGCTCGGGATCAGACTATTGCCACCTTCGCGCAACGTTCCGTTATTCGCGACAAGATGAGAAGGCCGCTAATTTAAACAACGAAGTCCCAGAAGTGCCATAAATTGGGTTGTATTCAAATCATCAGTCAGCTCTTGGGATGATACCGCCGTCGACAACATCGACGAATAATACGATCGGCTCATTAATATATTCACGTTAGCACTATGAAAACCGAAGACCCTAAAGTCACGAGGAGGCGTTTGTCGCCGCAAACACTCGAGATGATACGTCGACATGGAATCTCAAGAACTACTGGAAGCCGCAACTTTACGATCGAACTTGAGAAATACTGCAGAGAAGCGATAAAAGAATATCTCACAGACAGATGAGTAGCAGTTATGCCAGAAGCTGCAGAAGCTGGGAAGAGCATTAGCAAGGCCCATCGAGGCCTCGCCAATTATAAGATGAAGATGACTGCACTCCGATGCCCTGACGGGACACTTACAGCTTCCAGAAGGGCTATGGAGAAAACCAATAATACTACTCGGATCTCTTCGCTAGCCATGTCCTCTTACCGTCATATAAATCAATATAGGATGAGTATGTCGCTTCATCAGTCCTCCCTTACGAAATCCGGCTCGCTGTATCGTCGCTGAAGAACAGAACAACACTCGGTCCAGAGATTAGACCAGAACATCTGAAGAACCTTACGCCAGTTCTCGTTAACACCCTGGCACGGCTCCTCACTCGCTACCTGTTCGAATGCAAGGTCCCGTTCAATGGAAATCCAGCAAGACCGCATTGTTGTTCAAAAAGGGAGACCTTCACGACATAGGCAATTATCGCCCAATCTGCTTGCTGTCCGTTGTCTATAAACTCTTTACTCGAGTCATCCTAAACAGGACTGATAAAATACTGGGCGAAGGACGGCCATGCGAGCAAACAGGGTTCCGAAAAGGAATTAGTACCATAGACCACATCCACACGATCACAAGACTCATTGTAGTTTCACGAGAGTACAAGCAACCACTCTGTCTCACTTTCATCGATCTGAAGAAAGCCTTTGATTCAGTGGAAACGGAAGATGTTATAGAGGCTTTGGATAACCAGGGCGTCCCCATTCAGTACATAATGATCCTTCGTGAGCTTTATAAAGATTTCACGACCAAAATGTCTCCATTCTACAGCAATATCACCAGTGACGTAAGAAGAGGGGTTCGACAAGGCGATACAAATTCGCCAAAACTATTCACTGCCACCCTACAAAACGTCATGTGAACTTCAGAATGGGACGATATGGGAGTGAAAATTGACGGTCGACAATCAAACCATCTTCGCTTTGCTGAACATATCGTCCTTATAACACCAAACATTAGCCAAGCGGGACGAATGTTGACTGATTTCGGTATCGCATGTGGAAAGATTGGTCTCCAACTAAATCTAACGAAAACGCTGTTCATGAGGAACGGATGGGTTTTGAATGCCCCACTCAAGCTCAACGGATCAACATTCTTCCAATTGCTCCAGTTACGTCTATCCAGGTTCGTGAAATCAACATGATGAACGACCTAGATCCAGAGTTAAGCAAGAGAAAGCGTGCTGCTTGGGGAACGTTCGAGAGTATCGAAGATGTAGTGAAGAGGGCAAAGGACATTCGACTCCGTACCCACCTCTTCGACTCGACGGTTATCCCTGCCCTAAGGCATGCAGCAGAAATCTGGTCGCTACGTAAGCATGATGAAAGATCACTTGGCATTATCAAACGCGCATTTGAAAGGTCGATGCTAGGAGTATCCCGTATCTCGCAAATGAGAGAAAGGATCCGAAATTCCGTCTAACTTCAATGATCGAAAATCAGAGACGTCGCTCTACACGCCAGGATATCGAAAATAGGGTAGGCCGGACACGTGGTGCGCTTCAACGACAACGCACGTACGAGAGCAGTTTCCGGCTGGATTTCTCGGGATATCAAACGCTTTACAAGAAGATCATCGAGCCGATGGTCTGATTTCTTCACGAAAGGCGTTAAAGAATGATACGATGCTCAGTAAATCCCTAGAGCGAGATGGACCCACTGGGCTACACTTGCACGTGATACGGAAAAATGGAAGTGTTGCTGGTACCCGCTCGAGTCACTCGAGGATCAACGGGGCGGCAGGTGATACAGGTGATGGTATGGTAGGGCTGGACGCTTATTCAATACCTTTTCTTGCCTTCTATTCTCCTTGAAATTTTGTTACCAGCAAACCTTTTGTCCATTTGAAAAGTTAAAGTAATCTAACTTTATCTGTTACTCCTGATCTTACCACTTCTAATACTTGATCTATGGCATCGACTGTTTTTAAAAACCTCGCAATAAACATTCAATATGAATTTTTCAGAATGTTTAAAGCCTTACCGGAGGTTGGTACGCCAGGGCTGTGCACACGTGTTTCGAGAGTCTCCCCCCTCGTCAGTAGCCCACTTCCCACATTAAGTCCTTCATTGCAGCAAGGAGGGAGGCATATGTGGTGACGGCCGGCCAGTGTACAATATTACTGTGTCATCGTCACTTCTCAGCTGTTGAATCTCGGCTGGCAGGACAAAATTTCCAATCTGGAAATTGGGTAGAAAACAGGATTTCATTCCATTTCATTCTCCTTCAAACTTCATTATATACAAACCTGTTGTTTAATGAAAAAGTCAAACAGCTCTAACTTTGTCTGTTACTTGAAACCTCACCATTTTAGGAACAAGCAGTCAAAGTGACTCGAGAGGTATGCCGTAATAGTGTGGAAGGATTATTAATAAAAGTAAAGAGATCTGCTCTTCGTCTTATCCATAAATATATATGGTTTCGAAATACAGCTAGCAAGCGTTTTTCTATCCTAAGCTGCACTTTCCGATTTTTGTTGCTATAGTGATCCTCTGCAACATAGCGCAAAAAGAATAAATAAAGTTCAACAAAGATGCATGTACGATTGATATCCACTTTGAGAATTAAATACCTTCATGAGCTTTTTCTCAGCATAGTTTCATTTCAACACAAGGAAAGCACTGCTTGACCAACATATCGTATCTCTCCAATACACATAAGGAGCATTATAATCAAAATAGAGAAGAAGTTTAGACAACCGAAAACATTCATGAAATGTCCAGTTGTTGCTCGTACTCAGTATCAGCCAGAATTGGAACTTTACAGGCTTTGATAGCTGAAAGACATGAATTTAAAAGCATTCTTTCTTGTAAACATCTTATATATTATAGAATCTGTACAGCTCATGAACGGTATAAGCGGTATTGGCTACTAAGTTGCATGAAATTTTATACACGATTTGACTTTTTTTTTAAAGCGGCATATCAGAGCTCTCTAGAAAAATCTTTACTAGCCGAACTGTTTTTATTGGACAACATCTATTGTAACCCAGACATTTTCACAAGTTGTTCATCAGAAACAAGAGCATGTATTCCGCTTGCATGAAGCTCTGGAAGTCTGGAGGTGAATAACTTCTAGATTATCGCTTTAGACCGAAGCACTTCTTGATTCAGAAGTGAAGTCTGAGGCGTAGTAACAACGATATCAAAAAGAAATGGAGAAGAAACCAAATGCGTTTTGAGTTTCGGACGACCTGAAACAATTCTTCTATTTGGTTTCAACAATGATTTATAAGGGATAGAGGATAAAGCTCTCGCCATTTGTTAATCCATAAACAATGCAGCATGCATTTAACTTCAATTTTCAGCTCTGTTTAAGGTAATCAAACCATATCTGGCCTTTACATTAGCTCCGATGTATCAGATCAGTGATGCTATCTTTCCAGCAAGTCTGGTACTAATTCAATGACCCGCTTGGGATGGAAGGCGAGATGAGTCATGATCAATCCATCGACCTTGTGTCGGCGCGAAGCACCTCTAACTACCGCGAGACAAGAGCTCTTAAAGAGTATTAGTGGTGAATAAACACGTGAATCACTCGACGTTGCATGAATCCATGAGTGTTGAACAATGTATTTGACTTCACTGTGCATCGTGTTGACCTTTACAATGACTAACGGGGGTAGAACGATGCACCAGGACAGTGCTACTATCCTTTAGACAGGTCTGGTACCATTTTATCGACTCCGTCGAGATTCAATATTTGGTGAGCATCGTAGAGGTTGAGCGCCGAAGATTGATAAACGATCGGAATTACCAGTGACATACCGTTCGTTTCAAGTGCTTTCTCGAGACCACGCTCAAATTTCACTATATCTGATAAACATTTTTTTGAGCCATACATGTTATGTGATCTGCTATGACCATTTAATGAGTCCATTACACGTATTTCTGACTTGAGAGCCAGAATGTACATCGTCGCCTACTCTATTCAAGAAAGTTGGGTTCCCCCAAGAGGATTGGCTAAGACGAAAGATTCTGCCCAAATGACGAGACTGTCAAGGCCGAAAAACGTGTATTGGGCTCTATAAATGCTTAAAACAGACCACATGACATGTCTGACTCAAAAGATAATTATTAGATATGTTTACCAGTGACAATTTATTTACACTTGATGTCTTGCAGCTGACTTAAGAAATGTTACCTTTCTTAATTTCTAACAAACTTCGTTAAAACCACATATAGTCATCGAGTCAATTCATGATAAACATACCATCAAAAAGGTATTGTATTGCTCAGCCGTTAGGCATAGACTGTAGATAAACTGTCACTGTAATTTCACTTGACGACAATCTATCATTCTTCGACGCTCGATCTTTGTAATAGTGAACGAGTGGCCGCAAAACAGCACTAACGATAGCGTTGCCGCCAAAACGCGCGTGTCTGCCGAGTCGTTGCTACGGATGTATTTGTAACCGAATCTCGAAAATATGGATGTAACATCCACAAAGGCCATATATGAATATTTTAACGATGTTCATAAGAACAAGTCGACTAAATAAAGTTTGTGAGATGGTTTACATTTTCTATGCCAAGATTTACTGAGAGTCAGTTTTTTGATACATGATTGTGAAAAAGATGGTTAGTATTCAAATATGAATCTACGCGCTGTAATTTCCATCGTACGAGCAAATCAGACGCCTCACAGGCAGTCGATAATGTCACATACGACAGTGGCATTGTTTGACATTTATAGAGCGACGAAAACACAGATGACTTGCTGTAATGTAATAGCACATGTAAGGGCGAGGTGGCAAATCGACAAGTGACGCTGTGTATCAAAGCAAGGTGATAAGCAAGACGTTGATCCAATCTTTTTTCTAACACTTTTCATAATCAGTGAGCGAGATGCCTAAGAATGTCTCAGTTTGGCTACCTTGAAGATTGGAAGATTCTTCTCGACGACCATGTTACGTCAGTTATGAAAAGCGGAAATCCATAAGCATAAACAAACCAGCACACGGAGCGTATTGAGTCTTTATGCCAATACATTGCAGGGAACGGCTTGAGTATTATAAGTGTGGGACCTCCTCACTGAAACGTGATGATGGGTTGCGTGCAAATAAAAGTGTTACGATCCGATCATACATTATTGGCGTAAAGAGAGTTGTTCTCCAAGCAATGGCAACTGGTCAAAACTACTCAATCTCACTTTCGTTAGCTATACTAAAACCAAAATATTCGACATAAATCCCAGTACCGACTATCTATTAACCTCTGCATAGTTTGAATAAATGAGTATATTCTTCTATTTAGCAGTTCGGAGATGTTATTGATGTTTTTTATTGAATATAGCAGAGCACACAACAATACAGTTAGTAATGCAGCAAGAATATTGCTAATGAAAATTACAATTTTGAAACAAAATGAAGCTTTTATCACGTATTCAAAATTAATTTCTAACGTTTTCTGGTGAGGTTATGAAGATTTTGACTCATTGGATTGTGGATCAGTATGATCTTTTAGGCTTTAAAGAAGGCGACCCGCCGAAACGTTAGCTACCTCGACTATTGTAATATTCATGCTGCATTATTAACTGTATTGTTGTGTGCTTTGCTAATATTCTATAAATAACATCAATGACACCTCGAAACGACTAAACATAAGAATATACTCATTTACTCAACATAATTTCAAAAAAGTTGTGGAGGCGTTAAAAATTCTTCTGTTGAAACTAACAAAACGAAACAGTTACTCGTATTCAATACGTAGCGTAGAACAAACTACTACCATTCTGGTATATATAGATTTGCCTAAAATAAAACTTTTTTGGTGTGCTCTTTCAACTCACAATTTCTCATAAAACATTTATGCTGTAATAATAAAGAGATACTGCAAAGTACGAAGGCAATAAACAAGGCGATTCTCCAAACAAAGTCAAGAATCTTAATAGATTCTTCGTATTCATCAATGAATTTCCCCTGTAACAGATTATTGATATGACACGACGCCGTAGACAATAAATGACGTTGAAAAGGTTGAAACACTGAACATACCTGTTTTTCGAGCTTTTCTTTGTGACGTCCTTTCGGAGTGCACGGTAGACCTAACGGAGATTGGGTCGGCTGGAATGATCTGTTTCTGAAACACGATAGCAACAGAAATAAAAGCGTCATCGTTAGTGTGGTTTATCTCAAGAAGAGTGCTTAAATGCTGATCTTTCTTTTTATGAGTTGTTAGTGATTGAACTCGGTCGCTCAGAACTTATGATGTACTTTCGTATCAAACTATAGATAAGTAATCAGCACCATAAACGATTTGTGCGGAAAAAAATTACTACCTTGCTCTTCTACTAATGAAACAAAAGGCGCAAATACAAAGGACGAAAGCTTCTGAGGTGTTCAAGAAACTGTGCAGAGGGTGTGCTTAGTTCACACAGGTTATCGCGACAAGCCGTTAATGTTTTCCGCTTAAGTCGCGAAGAGGCACGATTGACGTTTGTCTAGCATACAAATAGGGAGAAGTTGAAAGAATAGAAGGTTTATAGAGGTGCGCGGTAACATGAAGGTTTCAAACAGACTGACGAGTGACAGATACCGGCTCACCTTTTGTTTAATTTGTCAATATTGCCCAAACTGCAAAAACTGCTCTTATTGATGAGCATCAAGAGTGAGAATATTTATGAAGAAGATATAATGCAATCTGCTGTGTCCATCAGACTCAAAGTCAATGTATACAAAAACTCACGGTTCCTTTTTAGGGTTGCTGGAATCAGCAGTCCTTTCTGAGAGTGGGATTTCTTTTGGATTTGAAATTCTTACACTTAGATTTCATTTACTTCATTATTAGGGCCTTGTTGCCTAAAGAACGCTCGAGGAAAAAACGGTTTTGGTAATGTCCCTGCATTTTCTTGTTGTTCGTGCCTGTTGGGCGGTTCTAGTCTAGTTTTATAGCGGAGCCGATCTTGAAGTTCTTACAAATTGCACGCGATATTACACATGGTTTCCTTAGATTTGGATTGCGCTGGTGACAAACTTGGGCCCATTTTTAAAAGCGAGCGCGCACTATCGGGAAGAGTCATGCCTCCTAACACGATGACCCTTGATGTTTCCGGCACATTATTGATGTTAGTTAGACTCTTAGGGCTTTCGTTAACGGTGCTATAGTGTTTTGTTGAAGTTTGCCTATGCGAATTGCTCAAAAGTATTTCCAATTTTCTGCATAAGGTTATTTTGGTATTTGACCTTGTGGTGAAGGTTCAGTGGTTTTGTAGTTGTGATCTGCTGCCAACTTGTGTCTCTCAACGGACAAGAGAGCAGATTTTAATTCCTTTATATGGATTATACCAAACAATAGGATGGAATCAAACAATGTGGTAAAACCAAACAATAGCGTGGTACCAAACAACCTATAATATGCATACATTACTGTAATAACATAAGAACAATATACATACTGTTGCGTCATATCGTTATGTGAACATATGTCTGTGTATATGATGTTTCGTCTTGCGACGATAATATGAATAAGTGAACGTAATTGATGAGATGTATCGTCGTGTGACGATACAATGAATGTTGTTATTAACGGAACATGACTAGGCGGCGGAGCCCGTTTGGGATTGCTATGTTCGCCCCCCAAGTAGAAGCACTGGCGGTGGGTGAGTATATAATGTTAGCAGTGGGGTCACTACTGATTATATATAGGCAAAATCCCTTAACCGCGGTGGTGGGCCGAGCATAGCCTAAGTGAGTTTGCTCCGCCACGTTCGTGATATGTTCCGCTCACAATTCTATTGAGTTCATCTGACAGTTGTATGAACTCAATCTCATGATAGCAATTAGTTATGCGATAACGAGACTATGCGGAGAGAGCAATAATGAGTCGACTATGAACTGAGGTGAGGTGGCCCGGTTGATGTCAGACGACTGTTCGGATGATGTCCCTGCGATCGAACTGCCTGTTGAGTCTGGTGGCAGCTGGGTGCCGCCCTCGCTACTTGGACCATTTTCTGTCTAAGGTCCTCGAACCTCTGCGGTACCACTTGCTCTCCAAGGTCATGGACCATCTGCGTTACCTAAATTATCATGTAATTCCCATAAAGATAGCAAAACTCCATTGGGAGGTTTGCTATAGACCTAATAGATTCGCAAATCAAATTGACCCACCCTTGAATCTCCTCCAAAGGCGATCCTCTAAATATTGAACACAATGAAATTCTTTCGCCTCACACTTCACTAAATGAGAATACATTAGATCTTGTTCAAATCGAAGTGCTTCTCGTAGGAGTCCTAATTCGATGCTCAATACTCGTTGGTCGTGTTCTGGTCGCCCGCATAGCTCGTGAAGTTTTTTTCGCCTCATGAAGTTGCGAACGACTCGGTGTTTTAAGCAGCGGCGGAGGAAAATAATCGTTCGTTTAGATAGAGACGATCTTTTGTCTCAGTGACAGGGTTTCCTCTACTAGTCGGAAATATTTGGCTGAAACAGTTTGCACTAAATCCCAGGACCGACTATCTATTAACCTCGGCATAGTTTGAATAAATAAGTATCTTCTTCTGTTTATCCGCTTCGAGGTGTTATTGATAATATTTATTGAATATCAGCGAAGCATATAACAATACAGTTAATAATGCAGCATGAATATTACAACAGTCGTGGTGGCTTACGTTTCGGCAAGGTTCGCCATCTTCAGAGCCTGGATAGGTCAAATTGATTCGCAAATTATCAAATCAAAAGCCTTCATAACCCTACCAGGAAAGGTAAGAGATAAATTTTTGGGTCGCATAGGAAAAACTTCAATTCAAAAACACTCACCGCTTAGATGTTTTAGGTCTTTCAATTGATCATTGAAGACCTGCCACTTGGAGTCTGTGCTATTGTGAGACTGAGCCTGGCTCAGACCGGGAATATTAGCCTGAGGTATGGTGCTAGGTCACGCGTTATTACGAGGCATTCCTCTTTGCGGTTCATTTTTAGGCCTTTGCTATGTATCCAAAAGGCTTCCAAAGTTTTACGTTTTACATAGCAAAGGCCCAAAAATGAACGGCAAAGAGAAATGCCTCGTAATAACGCGTGACCTAGCACCATACCTCAGGCTAATATTCCCGGCCTGAGCCAAGCACAGTCTCATATTAGCACAGACTCCAAATGGCAGGTCTTCAATGATTAATTGAAAGACCTAAAACATCTGAGCGGTAAGTGTTTCTGAAATAAAGTTTTCCTATGCGATCCAAAAATTTATCTCTTACGTTTTCTGCTAGTGTTATGAAGGCTTTTGATCTAATAATTTGCGAATCAGTTTGACCTTTCCAGGCTCTGAAGATGGCGAACCTTGCCGAAACGTAAGCCACTACGACTGTTGTAATATTCATGCTGCATTATTAACTGTATTGTTATATGCTTCGCTGATATTCAATAAATAATATAAATAAAACCTCCGAGAGGCTAAACAGCAAGAAGATACTTATTTTCTAACTTCGTTTGAGATGATTTAATTCATATTTGGTTTCTCCAATGACTAGCAGTGGCTTCCCTCTGCAACCAAGTCTGTGCTGCTTATCCTCCCAGACAAGTCTGAGACCATTTCGAGACTAATTTACTTCCCCTGAGAGATGGATAGCTTGGCGAGCCATAAGTGCGAATTCGATCCTTTGACCTTGCGTGCGACGTCAGAGCACCTCCAACCACCGCGCCACATGCGCTGTAGGACACCATGATATTGCAGAATGATCGAAGTTTTGCTTTTAATCAGAAAATTTGAATGACATAAATCGATCGATGGCGGAAAAATGGATTGTTAACCTTTGAGGTCTGCTTCTGTTGTCTCCTTTAAGCGAACATCTCGAAGAGGCCGAGCTTCACTTGTTGTTCACTGCATCCTCCTAAACACTGACGCATATAACTGGTGCTGTTCCATAATGTACTTGCGAAAGAGTAGTGCATAGCTTCTTTTCTAATTATAACGAGCAAGCATGCTAGTTGAGGAAATGTTCCATTATACTCGCGAAAAATTCAAATTTTATGTTTGTTTCACACTGTATCGCTACTGTAAATTCATGTGAAATATCCTAGGAACATTGCAATAAGAAACTCCACGGCAACTCTAGTTATAGTGCATCAAATTTCAATTTACTCTTCTGAACATCAAATGATGACGACTTACAAAATTGAGCTTCGAGTTTTGAAACACTATTGCTTGAAGAAACAACTTTCGCCAAAAGAGCTGCGAAGGAGATTTGTAGTGCCGAACGTGAAAGAACTGATGTCCATGTGACGTATTAAATAAAGTGCTAAATAGTCTGCTGCATCATTACAAGAAATCGCGGAAAGGTTTTCTTTTTTTTTCCAACAATTGCTTACGGGATTCTTGTTGCAAATACGCGACTGCGATCGGCGGCTTCTTGATTGGCGGCGTGGTCGTGGGCTACGTGGTTAGCACGGACGTCGGCTCCTTGATCGGGCGTGACCGCAGCGATTTCGGCTTCTTCGAATTCCTCTGTTCCAACTTTGGACCGACTTGCTCTGGTGGGATGGTCGTATGTATTAAATCCACACTTTCGATCTGCTTTAATACCCCTCATTACTTTATCACAGACATAAAAATATGCTTATAATGTGATGAAATGTTTTATTTAGTCTTTCATAGTATTGGAAAATAATAGGTTTTCAATGGAAGATTAGCTATAACGTGAAATTTTGAGAGTGAACTCGATTTTTTTTACCACAACCGGAGTAGGTGGTGACTTCAATAGTTCTTCAGTGATCAATATCCCTCAGCTAATCGAGAAATCAAACGGTGATGTACTTGGGCAGTTCACTCCATTATACTCAGCTATCTCAACAAGAATTGTACTCTGGAGCGTAACAATGAAAATACTCTTCTAGACATTTTTCTATATACTGTTGCAATTTTCTTCAAGTTCGTGGGCGCTTTTGAACTTCGTGATTTGTGTAGAGTGATGGTTGAAGATGCTGTGCATGGTTTCTGGTTCGTGCTCAAATTTAGGTGAATAGGCACTCTATCTGTAGACATCCTGACAGCAGTTTGATATGGGAAAGACCTCCTCAACCCACAAAGGTGGAGGGCTATTTGTAGCAAGACCCTGCAAAAGTTTTAATGCAAATGTTTTGGGATTTTAATGTAAATCACTTGTACTAGAGCAGTCATGAAAAAACAAAGTCTTCAACTGGAGGCAGAACTTACGCGCAAATCCGAGGGCGTCTATGAATGGAAGCGGAATGGTGTGAGTTTAATAGTCGAACTAAATCCATCAGCCTGATATATGAACGCGCGTCAAATTAGATGAAAAATCTAATTGATGTATTATAGACGTCATTGTAATATGCTTATAATTCTGTGATAATGCTTATTTGTCTATTTAACTTCTCTTTCCACAAAGTCAATACACTCGTGAAAGATTCTCGGAGAATATTCTGTGACCGGTTATTTGCAAGATAATAAGCCTTTCTTGCGCGGAATTCTGAAAGCCAATGCGTGAACATTCTCTACTATTATCAAAGCAGAAAGAAAACGGCGGATTTATATTTGCACAACGAATACTTTATGGATACCAGCACTTCTTCCATTCGCTTGTTTGCTCGTATTCGCTCTCCATGGAGACCCTTGATTACTTTACCTCTTGCTTCGACTGCTGCTTGAGGGTTTTAATCCTTTTTTTTTCGAATGTCGTGGAAAGATATCTGGATGATTCTCTTTGCACTTGAAGGTAATCGAGCTGATGCGCTTTTGAATGATTACAAAAGAATGTTGAAGGGAGGATCGAACTACCGTTGTCTTCCACCTTGCTTGCTTAGAAATCCCGATGTACCTCATTGCTAACCAATGTGCTACCTCGCTTCTAACAAAATTCTGAATTAGGATCCATCAATATCCTCTAAAATTTCCAGTACGTGGCTATATACGCCGAAAAAATTATATAGAAGAGGATTGAAGCAGTACGTCTTAGGCAGTGATAGAGAATTTGTGATACAAATTACACATGGTTGTTGATTCAATTTCGTGTGCGCCATAGCCTAATCAGATCACCTTCCCCTGAGCATCTATAAATCATTGTGGAGGTTGAACATGCAGACAGTCAACTGAGAAACATATTCGGTACAAGTCCGAGTGCAGAACCCAATCCAATCTTCTTTTGGCTGCTACAGGGCAGTAAAAAGGTTTTTTTTTGCATGCCAAATGACCCAATGAAATCAACAAGATTTCAGCTCTTCAGCAATGTCAAAATTGTGATGGAAAAGTTCTCTTCAGTGGTAGAGTGCTTAATGTGAATATAATTTGACTTTTACTGATACAGTTTTTGAAAGAAATCATTCCAAAAATGATGCACAACATTGGATTTTCCGAGATTTGAGTCATCGATTGACTACTACAACATCTGAAAGAAAGGAGAAAACGCATTGTTTCAAAAAGTCGTAAATAACTCTCGATAACGTGAGAGCACTCATTTATTTTTATGATCACTGAAGAGAAATTATGTTGAATACTCAGAAAATGCACATTGTAGTTAAAGGGTTAATTCTTTGTTTGAAAAACAGTACAGATCAATTTTGGCCTTTCTAGAAATGTCGGAGAGTGGAGAAATAGTATAGTATTCATAGGTTATTCCAAAGTTACAGCATGTTCGAAGAATAATCACCTCGATCTCAAAATATCTGTTTAGAGTGGCATGATATTTTTCGCATTTTTACTGTTCCGTAATTTGTGAATAGGACGAATTTGTTTGCTATAAACATCAATTGGTTTGAAGGCACACAATACAGCGGTGTCAAAAGACTACTAATGGAAGCTTTCAGTCCGCTGTTGCTAAGTCGCTTCCACAATTTTCATTCAGATTTCAATTCAAAAGGAAGTAAAGCGAAAGAGGCCAAGAGCGGGAAAGAGTTGAAAAATAGATCATGCCTTTGTGAAAAAATGGTGGTGTTCTTAAAACAGGCTAAAAATGTCTTTGAGTATTACCTACCACTCGATTCACTGAGTGTGATGTTCTCCGCCTTCAAATCATATTGAACGCACTTTCATGCTCTTGCAGTTGCAAGGGTAAGTATCAAGTCCGTCACTTTCTCATACTGGTATGGTTTCCTGAAATCTTCATTTTGTGAATAAAGATTCTTGACTGGCTTGTTTGTAATTTGCGTTATTCAATATGCAAGTAGTACAGTCGTGAGATAAACCCCACAATTCGATGCGCGTGATCGGTTCGATCCGATAGTGCAAAGCATACACTGGAATTTTTCATCTATCCGTACCCATGATCATAAAACTTATTTTTCACTCATTTTCGACGTTTTAGTAGACATCGGATATCTGTTTTCTTGGAAGGTCTTCATATTGTGTCGTAAGACTAAAACTGAAATTTTGTTCTGCAAAGTATGTATGCTAAATAGAATCTTCCTCTGAGATTTTTATTAATCATTCTATAACGCAAATCTCGGCAATTTTACTGGTATACTTTGAATTCTGAGAATTACTTTTGAATGCGCTGAAGCAGCCATATAAGGATTGAGTCTCGCACTCGGCGCGCACTCTTTGTTCCGGTGTGTGAATTTCGTATTATAACGTGCTACTTGCAAAGACAAAACAACGGTTGTTTGCGAAACCGATCTTCTTTGGACTCTCAGGCAGCAATAAAAGGATGTTATTCAAGAACCTATTCTATCAATGAATTCGTTGAGATTTGAGACATCAAATGATAAGTGAAAGTCTATAAATAAAGTTCCTCCAGCTGAAAATGCTCAGATGTGGAACAATTAATTTTTATTCTCACGGTGTAGTAAAGTAGTCGTTTCATACATGTAGTAGATTACCGAAGTTTCCAAGACTTGAGGTATCGAACAGCTACTAAGAAAGCGATGTCATATGACCACCGTTGCGAAATCCATCCACATTTAAGGTATGCGCGCCGCATGTAGAATACAATCTTAATATCGGCTCAAAACAAGTCATATCGCTCTCTCATAGTTATCGATTTTTTCAAGAAAAAATCTGTAAAGCAAAAAATGCAAGCTTGTGATATAAAATTTCACTTTTGTTGTTGCCTGAATAGTTTGAAAACTATCCAAAAAACATAATGCATCGTGCAAATTCTCGAAATATACGATACGTAATGACTACTATAATGTCTCGAAAGTACAAAAAATACCTTTTTAGATATGGGTGAGGATAGGGAAAAAAATACCCACACACCCTTCATTTCTACACACAGGCTGTAGTCTGTGGAAAACAGGCTCATCTTCTGCCTGTTAGGAAAAGAACAATGTCGTGAAAAAAAATCGTTCGATATGAAGAGTTAAACTTTTTCATGCTCACCGGTTGTCATCGTTGAGCTGCTGCATGTTTTGTGCGCAGTTATGGAAGTGGCCGGTGTTTGATTGGCCTTTGTTTTAGGGCACTGAAGTCATGCAGATGGATGGATTTTATCAATTTGACGCGTTTTCTACAAAGTCACTTACAGGATTTGGCATACATATCTCATGTGGCAGAATTTCCAAGTAAATATGTCTGTGGTCGGTATGTTCAGTAGTAATCAAATTCGTGACTATTGCTATCGATGAATTGACAATAAGTGTGATAAAATTACTTCAGGCTCAGAAAATAAACCAGTCTTTGACGGTAAGCTCTGATTGGAATAACTTAGCTATGAAGAAAGAAAAAATCAGCTCAAATGTCAAGAATGAGTCTTGCTGTTGCGAACAATCCATTTAACGAGGAGTTGATTTTTTCAAAACTAAAAGTATCAAAATGATGCCATATTTAGAAGCGTACTATTCCTTTAGCCGGTGCTAATAGGAACAGAAAACTAATGACCGTTTAGTGCACAAAAGTTCCTGATTACCTGAACACAATGTCTTGCATAGAAGTAACATTTTTTGAGAGCGTAAGCATGATATGCACAAAATACAACTTCCTAACTTGTGATTTAATCCAGTTTACATGTACATAACGCGTTTGGTCATCATCTACCTGTGGTAGTATAAACTTGTTGCTAAACTTATGGAGAAGTCTAATTCTCATAACTGATGACAGTTCTTTGATTACTTTGTAACACCACTTTGGATGGGGTGGAAGCGGACTAAGGGAACACTGATGCGCAACATATTCCCTTAATAACCACATTATCTGCTCCTACCGCAGCCGTCGTATGCCTCACGTACAGAGCAGTCGCATACCACTCCATATGACCAACTTCTCACTTATCAAACATGATCATCAGTGTGATGAGCTAAGAGGTTGCCTTTATGTAGACCACCGTGGAAAAAATACTTATCTTGTCCACCGTTTTGTCATTCCACAATAAACAGATTCTTCTGTAATATACTGAAAAGATTACAGATACGAATGATACGACGTGCAGTCAAGAAAAGCTTGTGCACTACCATGTCAGTCAGAAAGGCAGAATGATTACAGCATGTGTGGTACGCAGTTTTCAATATTGTCCTTGCAATAGTTTCTTTTGCCTCACAGAAATTCTCCGCGGCATAATCTGTAATGAATTCGTAGCTTATCTTATACATATGTTGAAGCACACGTCGTCTAAGAAGAGGAATCTTTTTGACGATTTCTCGCTCTCGGCAAGAGGGTATGGCAGTTGTGGAGTGTGGTTGATTTAGGGAGGTGATCAACGAAGAGATGACAAAATACCCCCGTTTCCGTGAACTGGCATTGCGCACGATGTTCAGCGTTACTGATTGTCTTCAGTATTTGAGTTCACTACGCGCCAAATTTATGGAGGGTTGTTAAAAAAAAACACAAAGCATACAGAAGATAAGGAATCTTGTGTAGCTGAGTGTGAATAGCCAAAGTTGTTAGCTAAAATACACTTCAACCCGTCCGGCATGGCAACTGAAATCACCGTGCAGCGCGGTTTCCTCGTTTAAACATAGTTTTCTTTCTTTGTTACGAAATAAGAAGAAAAACTCTAGGTTTCTCGGGTTGTGCTAATATTCCACGACTTTCTCTACAAACTCATATGTTTTTGGGTGCATATTTACTCAGATGTGTGAAAAATACCACTCGCTTACTATCAAAAAAATGTGTTGTTTCCCTCGTTTACCACGCAAAATTGTGGTGTTTGAACGAACTATAAGAAAGTGCATAAAGAATTTTGTGAAATCCACTCTTAAGCATTCGAATTTCTCTATTTTTTTGCAATACTCAAAAGTTGGCGTAGAATGGAAATTTCATGATCAATTCGTCAAAAATGGGCATGCGATGCCAAGTCATTGATATCTCCACATTTACACGAGCGCATTATCACAACGCAGTATGCGGACTGCAGCACATACATTCGATCCCCTTCTTCACATTCACCGAGCACAGTAGTCTTCATACATTCGGGGTCTTACTTTAGGTGTTGCATAGGGCATCTTTTTTAACGCTCTAAATTACTGGTCAAAACCACTTTCCTTGCAATCTTATTGGTTGTCCAGGTAAGGTGTCCCTAGACGGCATGCGCTTCGCTCATTTAATCACCTTCCGTTACATTGCAACGCTAACCTTTATGCTATTTCCTAACTTTTACTATCACTATGTTAGTAAGAATGAATCGACGGTTTGCTTATTTGTGTCTGATGTAGGCGAGAATATTTCGTAAACTTATGGATAGCAATGAGATTTTCTGCGAAAACGGATGATGGTCTTTAGGAGAATTAGTAAGTATTGCGGACTTACTCTTTTATCATTGTTTCGGATTACCAAGTATTATTAAAAGGATCGCTGCAACATATATTATTCCTAGACAAGCAAAGCCTTAACTCGGCGATGTGTTGACTTGACTGTTGTATCAAGCTCACCAAATATGGTGATTCCACATTTGCTGCAAGACATACCAGATATATATTGTTCACCAACGTATTTCCGCCAAAATGAATATATAATAATGCAATCGCATACTGTACCAAGGTTTTAAGCATTTAAAAAACGTGGGCAGCCACTGTAGATACTATTACAGAATGTTTCATGTAATATTTTCAGTGTAGTTGGGAATTACGTGTAAGAAATCAGATCCCTGCAGACTATTTCTGAGGCTGCGAATCGTCAACTTTGGGAAGGAGTAACTCGAAATAAATCTTCTTAATAAAGGCCTTGTCATGCATCTATGAAGAAACTGTAAAATCCTGCTCATTCGCTTGTTTGCAAAGAGTAATGAAGGAAACGTCGATGACGGAGCCGATAACGTAGTGGAAAAACATGCACTTATCGCAGATTTTCGTTTTGGGTATTGTGTTCCAAGCGATAAGGACAGTGCAGGCGAAAAAAACTTGACGAGTGTCCATGGAAATTACTATTGCTCAAAACATCACTTTAATGAGTGACGGGTAAACGCAGATCAGCCTGTAGCAACTATGCATGACCGATGTGTGATGGACGAACAGGCGAACATATATGGGAGAAGAGAAGTTCTGACAAGAAAATTGAGTGGGAAAAAACGCTAGGAGGAGATCATATGTAATCTGTATATTATCGACAGTTTCAAGTACGACAGAAAAGAGCCGAGAGGAGCATTCGACACAGTCATTGTTGATAAGGTCGGAATATCACATGTATATTGTTGCAGGCAATGGTGATGTACGAATTGATGTTTCCACAAATACTAGTAGTTGATCGTTCTTAGACGTTCTAATAGGTGACTGTGATAAGAACAATGTCTATGCAAGAGTGAAATGTTAACCAATACTGCTTCATGAGGTGAAATGTTGGTGCTCGATGTTAATTTCAAAAGTTATGGATTGCTGAATAGCAATATTTGGTGTAAAAAATCTGTTACGTTAGCATAGGTGTTCGTTATGCACAGTAAGTGATGAATATAGGTCCTTTCAGAAATAATAGCTTAGGAAAGAAGTTCTAAGAATGCTTGTAGCTTTTTGAGGGTGTCGACCATTTTTTGTGTTTTCGGGCTCATTTGAAAGCCCGTCTTCTCACGCGTTGATTGGTATATAATTTAATATCTACTTGTTATCTACTTATTTATACTTATCTGTATTGTGAGATTTTGGAACGTGTTCGCCGACGTATGCCCAACGGGGTTAGAATCGTTTTGCAACAAGACAACGCAAAGCCTCTCACCGCAAAACTGACGACGAAATGGTTGAACGATGTTGGTTGGACCGTTCTTGAACACCCTCCATTCGTTCCGGATCTGGCTTTGAAAGACTATCATTTTTTTCGTTCAATGGAGCATTGTTTGCGCGACAAAAAGTTTGCCACCGCTGTTGAATGCACAATCCGGTCATTCATTTCTTTAACAGCATGAAATCGGAATTTTATGCTCACAGAATCGATCTTTGCCGGAGAAGTGGCAGGAAGTGCTCGAAGTTAAAGGGCAGTACTTTAATTCAACTTAATTTCAAAAATTGTCGACAGCCAATTTACAATATAGGAGTAGAGGGAGTAAAAGGTTTCCTACATCAGCATAATGTAAATTATGCTCCAGAACTTTACACTTTTGCATGGAGGTAATCTTCACAGTGCTTGATGCGCATTTTACCTACACTTAGTCCAGCTAAATACCAATGAATACCATAGTACAGGTTTATTTCAAAAGTCATAAGTGTAGAAAGTGTATTTCCAAGCTACATTTTCGCCTGCTAGGCGTTTTATATGTACAATAAGTGATGAAAATATGCCCTTTCACAAGTACATAATTGAGCGCTGAAAAGTGGAGATTTCCAAGACAGATAGTCGCTATTTTTTCAAATACATCCCATTTCTTGGAACTGTACAGTGCTTCTAAATATAAACTCCATTATGAGCACCAATAAATCCGTTATGATGCTTGAGCGGCGGATTAACTGCTTCTGTCGTAGAACACAATTATCTTTTCGTTCTTACAGCAAAGGAGACCTTTCCATAACCAACTTCGGCTTCAGAAGTCTAGCAAAAAATATCTACCGACTTTAGCCGAGATAATTAACCAAACAGAGTTTGACAACCACTCTATTTTCGCTGCTGCAACATATTAGAAAAGCACGTCCATAGCAAGCATAGTATTGAAGCTGTTGAGTTATAATCTTTCAATGGTTCTCAAATTGAGAAGGCGAAATCGAAGAAAGGTGTCATATTGTCATATACCAGCTATGAGCCATCGACCGCAAACATCTGGACAGTGATAGGTTTACTTGAATGCAGATACTCAGTGTCTGTCACATGTCTCCTAATATAAGGAGCGAGTGGCTGAGCATAACAGCATCGGTGATAACGAAGGCGACGAAGCACATATGTCTGCCAAACTTTTGCTTATAATGGTTTAACCAAACCTCGAAAGGACGGCTAAAAAGACTCTCAAAGATATTATATGGAAGAGAAAATTCTGCTCAGCAAAGAAAGCTTCAAAATAATCGCCTACTAGCAGAAGTAACCGTCGTCCCGAACGGGTTAACGGGATGTCCGAGAAATAGCTTTGAGCTATGAATCTTTCCGTTTTGTTCTGTTGTCACTTCAGCTACACCCCCTATAAGGCTGCAACTTAAGTCCAAGTCTTTGCTATCGAGCTCCCAAAACGAAGATTTGATTGCCGCCTTGAAAGATGAGCCGCCGTCAAGTGCTCGCGAGCCAAATTCGAGCAGATCCGAGAAATGGCAAACTGATGGCGGAAAGTCTTAGAAAGCGATTACTATTATTTCGAAGAATATTTATTATTGCTGTTCTTGGAATTCATGAATTAGTTCCCAATTTTTTCAAGTGCCCCAGAAATTTTTTTTCCAGGCTAATAACAGCAAAATCAAACCTTAATATATTCCTGGATATTCGGGTGAACGTTAGGCGGTAGATCCATGCGGCAATCTTCTCTAATCTATGATGTACGGCAGGATAAATGGCAAACGAGCTCAAAGACACTTCCACAGTCGATAGGTATTGGTACCAATCTTAGCATTTAGTCGAAGGAGTACCGACAACGACATTGTAAGTTCAAAAACTTATCGATATAATCCCATAACTATTTGAGAACCATGTGGATTGTCTTGCCCGCAACGTACGATGTCGCATCTTACTCAGCTAGTGTAATGAAGGAGCAACGTCCCTTAGAAAGGCGGTGAATCTCATGGGAGGACGGAAACAAGCAACATGATGCATGCAAGGGAACGAGCCCAGATTCTGAGGGAGCGTTATCATTATGAATAGATAGAATTTCATAGAAAAAACTTTTACAGAGATAATGCTTGCGGGAGAAGATCTATATCTTCATATTTCATCGACATTTCTTATGTTTCTGCTGGTGAAATGCATCGCTGAATGATAACGGTAATGATAATCATAGCGATGATGATAAATTAAATGGATTGCTAACCATTGTAATATAGTAGTGGTAAGATTATGATCATGACAACGATAATCAATATGATTGTGATAACGTCAGTGATATGATAAATGTGCTTTGAGTGGAAAGAACGCCCATTTACCTATTCTTTTCAATGCGAATAGCGCACGTGATGCAGTGGCTAGGTGCTCTGCGTTGCACACGAAGTCAATGGTTTAATCTCGCCCTTATTGAGCACAGAGGCATCCATCCCTTCGGGGTCGACAAGACAGACTAGGAAAACCCTCATGTAGTGATGGCCCTTTAGAAGAGTCCTACAGGTGGTTTCATTGAAGTTATTCGCACAGGTGAGACTAGACAAGGCACAGGAATTCATATCGAAAGCATAGTGGACTTTGAGAAGTAGAGCACGTGAAATGACCAAAATTGCAGCACTAAATAATGTTCATAGTTAAAATCGAAAAATGTTCGAGGGCACTCGTTGACATGGCAATGCATTACATTCTGCAAGATCACTTTTGACAAGCAAGACCTGTTTTGTACTTGTTTTGGTACAATTTTATCAGTTACTCTGCGTTACAGTCTCTGGTTTCCTAGAAACCGATTGTCCATACCCAGAGCATACTCTTCTCTGCCTTTGCGCTCACTCTCAGTTTTCCCGCAGTCTCATTAAGCCACTGTCACGAGGCGTCTGGTCTCGTGACAAAGCAGGAGGAGACAGCATGACGTCCTGCACAGATAAGCAGATACCGCCTCTGCAAATGCTGCCCAAGCGACGGCGTGTCGCCGCCTGCCTATCAAAACTGGCCCTCAAAAGGATAAGACAAGTATACAGAAGAGCTGATGGTACTCCCTCGAACATGTATTATTTCCATCACTGAGCAGTGTAAAACATTTCCGCTTCGTGCTATGACTACATGAGAATGATGCAGTGGAAGTTTATAAGTATTCCTCTCGTGAACATCCATATTAGCGACTCATCAATCATCCAATCGCTAATAATATCTTACCTCTTGAAGGTACTTTGGTCATAAGTTTCTTTATGTCTCACTTTCACTGCAAGTTTGAATATCTAGATTTGATAACGAAGAAGAGAAAATATGAGCAGCAATTATACTAAAACAAACCAACCACAAAATCTCTGGAAATGATTGAAAAAATTCTGGAAAGACAGGCGGGATATGTTAGTGGAGTTAGGAAGGGCTGGGGGGGGGGGGGGGGGGAACTGTTTGACTCGGAGAGCCGAGAAGAAATGACTTTGCAGTTGAGTAATACCCCTTTTATACCGAATGGAATGCCACGTGTGGATATATCTTAACACGCTACAAACTAGAGTCAACAAATCGTCACGATCGTTCACGTTCAGAGCAAAAAATCAGTTATCAGTAATCAGCATTTAACATGTTTTATCGATTTCTACCCTCACTTCCACGTGTAAAGATGTCTACGGATTCGCTTCGATCACTCCCTACTGTTCGCAGAAGCCACCTGCGCCTAAACCAGTGTGATGCCAATTTGCCGCCTACATAAGAGAGATGGTTTCACCTCTCTGGATCGAGTCGAACAAGAACTCTGCCTTGATTCAGGGGGTTTTGCGCTATAAACACTACTGCCTGCGGTATGTACATTATTCCTTCTATACGTTATTTAGCGACGAATGTCTTCCATCAGTTCATGTAAATATGCGGGAAAGTGGTCCTATCTTCAAGGCATCTTTTACAAGAGAGCAGGGTAGTTAGTATTACAGATCATCACAAAGCAAGGTGCTTAATAGACCTCATCTCCTACATTTTTCATGGCTCATACGTTAGAAAAACTTAGCTTGAATCAGCTTGTCCAGCATTCCGTTAGATGCATGACGAAATTTCGGAGACCATTGAGGACGACGGTATGAAGAAACAAATCGAAAATCAAAAGTGCCGCTGGATCACGCACGGTAGGTCTGGTAACGATCCATGCAAATAATAGATAAGCATAATGAACTAGTCTTCTTAAAGTGGACACGCAAGTGTGTCAAAGGGTTTATTTATAACATATGCTAACGATTCGGCTGTTTCTTTCACAAGCCACGCAGGCGAAAAATAGCATACAAAGTTTGATAGCATAGATTCAACTTCTAAAGTACTCACTGTTCTGTCACTGTTGTGATCTCTTCTGATTAATTTTGGATACAATCCGCGTACACGAGAGGTATGCCTGGATCAGATCCAAAGATCCACCTGAGACATGACGCGATCACGCCTAGCCACTTACTGTTGCCGTTCATTTCCCAATCTTGGCAATGGCAATCTTATTCCAAAAAATTGTGGTGTGATAGCGCGTTGGCCGGTGATGTGGTGCAGGAGGAGGTACAGTGATAAGCAAAGCGCTGGTTCAGTCGCCTACCCAGCACTCCTTTGTAATCACTCACGGAACGGATTAGAAAATGTCTTAGCTCGGCTACCACCAAGGCTGCAATGTAAAACGTATAGAACACCATTTTTTTCAAAATGACAGATGGGACGATTTCATTTCTACTTTAGGTGAAGATTTTGTTCTCTTAACATAACACAGGAGCTAATCACAACAAATGCTGTCCGCTATCGACAGCACATCTGGAATAGGCATTTGTGCGAGCGCAGAGCATCAGACTGGTGCCTTAGTGTTCAAAAGAAACGAGCACACAGAGCAAGAAGATGCTGAATTGCTGAGACACAGAAGCGGGAGCAACATCTCGAAATTTGTCAGACCTCATGGTTAGCCCCGTATAAGTGCAGTCTTGTCCTGAATTTAGGAATGTTCTGGAGCCGTGAGACAACTGACCAGATTTAAGAAGAGCATATGACATCTCTTGACAAGACTGATATCGCATAATGAGAATTCCATGTTTTTAGTGGTTAGTGATGTGATATCTGACATCTTTTATCTTTTCATTAATTCTAATATGCATAGCTTTGGTTTGCCGAGGAAAGTGTAAAACTCAAAGTCGACGTGAAATCTTTATAGCCAATTATTGATTTCTTCATATGGAAAACCGTCTCCCCTATCAATAATTCAATGATGCCCAAGTTATGGTTTCAGAACAAATCGAAACGAGTGGGTAATTGCTGTCCAGAATGCTCAATTGTAGTACCAACACGTCAACCATTTAGATAGTTGCTTCCGAAAACCTTCCTACTTACCAAAATGCTCCTCGCTTGTCTGAGTCATCCTTCATATCAATTGTTTCTATACATGAGGGGCGCAGTGGCCGAGTGGTTGTGATGCCTGTCGTGGTGCGCCTGAGGACGAGCTCTACCTCCCACCTTTCTCCGGCAGTTGACAACACGCCTTATGGAACGCCACAGCCAGGCTCTCGTCGAGACTGCAACGAGACTCGCTTAACCAGCAATCTACGCCGCTCGAGAAGAAGACAAATAAACGAATTGAATGCCAGAAGTGCTGGGATACGCACAGCGAAGAAAACAAAAAAACACTGTGATGGCGGATCATATAAAGTGCTCAGAAGTGCTAAGTTTCTATACATGTGCTAATGGGTTCTCCTTGGAATCCTTTCGTCGTTGTGTTTGGGTGTTTGCGGTCCTCAGTACAGTCGCCAATTTTCTTGCATCTTGTATTGCATGACACTCTTTCTGGGCAAGTGTTGTGTTAATTTGTCAACATGAGAGCAGAAGAAGCCTGTCAGATCTCCGCATTATGGAACAAAAAAAAAACACGAAGCATGATTAGAAATTCTAACTTCTCTGTTTACTATGTCACCTTTTCGGAGAAATTCTGAGATTCGAGGAAATGAGAACAACGCAATATTTCGACCTTGCTAAGCTATCATGTAATGAAGGAAGATGTCGTATTCTCGCTATTTTGCTCAATTTTATTGTGACCCAATTGCGTATCAGTTATACAACTAACTGGCAGCCACACGTGGCACAGCGAACGCTTCAGAATTTGAACGAATTGGGCTACAAAGTTCCGCCTCGTCATTCACATCAGAGAAGAATCGCAAGAAAAAAATTCATCGAAAGAGAACAAACTTACAAATCTCGGCGACTGGCAGATTGTCTCCAAATCGTTATTATAAGATTTGTTGAGATTGATTTCAGTAGAATCGACAGCTACAATGGTTCCTCACGCATTGGTTGACCATCTACGACTATGTTCTTGCCATTTGATAGATTTGGAATAGCTAAAAAATGCTCTCTGTAAGCCATATTTGTATCTGATTTCTACACTGTCAACAGAGTAAAAAAAACAAGGTCGACCGTTCTCTTTTCATTATTAATAAAGGGCCTGTCACATATCTTCTTTCGCATTTCGACAATTTTGCTAATTTGATTGTTATTTATTCAAAGAAATCGAAGAAACTCAATTGTTAACATGATCATCATCATGATCATCAATATCGAATTTGTAGGGTAAGGAATGGACATTTCAACTTTCAGAAAATATTGGCTAGGGATCGAGGAAATCGCTGCAGTGACTTTTGTGCTGAACTTTTTCTCCCACAGGACACTGCCTCAAGGCACGGTAGAGACGATGATCCGATGGAACAATATAAGGGCTATACGGTGAATGTGGTACGGTGGCTCAGATCAAATTCTCCGTAATCTGGAGGTCGACCTTGCATTGTGAGCTAGTCGGTCAATGCATAAGGTGTCCATTACAATGTGACTTAGCAGTTGCCTCTTCGATTTTAATGGCGAGTGATGGTGCTATCATGGATCCAAATATCTGACTAAATAGTGGGACATTCTCCATCATTTTGTAGCCTTTTGACAACTAACTCGATTCTACTTAGAAAACGGAAATTGGTTAAAGCAATCAAGCTGAAGGAATTATGGGATGATTGATATTTGAACAAAAAGATATCGCACATTTCCAGCAATGTAAAAGAGAACATGCCTTGACTAATGTCTAGGCAAGAGGGCTGGAAAGCACTGGTAGCCGCATTGCTGAAAATCGTTGAGTAACCGCAGGAAAATAAACATTAATTGAAGATGATTGCATATCGCTGAAAGAAATGCACTGTGCCGGTCACGGACGTGTAGAATTCATGTTTGTTAGTATTCGACGGTGTATTAGTCAATCCTTAGTACGAATGGACACTTCTTGTCGTTCAAAAGGAGAAAATAAAGAACTTAATGTTCGAAAATATTCGTTTACAGCTGTAGAACGTGAATCGAATGGAGGTTTATTTTGAAAGGCAAAAAACATTATGGCAATGAAAATAAGCAGTCTCGTTTCGAGGGTACAAGCCAAAACAACGAGGAGTGAAACAATCATAAGAGATCTGAATTCGTTTTACGGTTACCTTTTTCGCCACGAGTAAATGGCCAAGCAGTGATCAGTTGAGAAATGAGTCAAAACATCGTACTAAGCTGGAGAGGAGCAGTAAGCTTTTGGGTACCATCCAGATCCATCCACATGGAGAGAAGAGAGCTTTCAAGGTCTTTCGTAGGTGGCCGTTACAGGAAAACAAATCGAGTGCAGGAAGTGTTAGAACCCGCACACTGTGATGAGTGAGTCAATCATTGATGAATTGTAATGATAAAGTGTCTAGTTATGACCCACATTCTAGAAAGTCGCTGAAACTGCTTCTCGAAAAAGTTGTCAATTATTAAATCCCTTGGAGCGCATTCATTCAAGCCGCCAATGAAGTTTCCCCCAAAACCCGTGTAATGCTATTAGCAAGAGCTCACAAAATAATGAAGTCAATAATCAAAAAAGAAGTTTTCAGCCTCAATAGAGCAAGAGACATAAGGCTAGTGTAACTCATACAATAACCATAATATTACAACTAGTGTAATACTCGAACAATGAAGTCAAAATTAGGTCGAAGTAGTCAATAACTTGGAATGCTTAGTGATCACGATGGTGTTAAAGTGTGTCGCACAAGGTCGAAATGACTTGTGCTTTCATCCTATTTCATTATGGGCAGGAAGATCAAAAGATTAAAAAAGATTTTCCGATCTATCCTAATCACTAATCACATTTTGGCTACTGGCTTATCAAATTTGTTTTTCATGTTATGAAATAATGTGTAAAACATGTCGAACGATGCTATCGTAAATGAATATTTGGTTAGCTCACCTCCGAATTACAAAGAATAGAGCGAGTCCGAGCATTACTTCTTCTATGTGACTGGCTAGGCATAATTTTCCATCTTCTGAGCTTCTTAAGTCTGCCCGAGCTATTGCTGAGAAAGGTGGTACCTCCGAATCCTAAGCACGGTTCTAACGTAACATCCTCAGTAAGGCTTTAGACATTCACACAGTCTAATTGATTATCATTCTACTTTCAGTGACCAAAATAGACAAGAGAGCTTGGAAAGATGTTGAGCTTTGGAACATTTTGGAAAGTGCCAAGGATTAAAGAATCACGAGCAAAGAAATTCGGGACGTACAGTTGCCTGGAGGGTAAGCCCATTGATGGGTTTGAACTTTCAGATTATACACTTTCATTTCCACCAGTAAGAAGAGATAGCAAAACTGCTTTGGAAATTTTGAAGTCATTTAAAGCTTGAACTCCACATTTCACCCTATCCGTGGGCGCAGTGCTCAACCGCTTGCACTATCGACAGCGTATTTGACATCATTCTTTCCACGCTGACAACGCATCGAGTTCCACCTGCCCTGAAAGTTTTTGCATACTCATTTCTGGGTAGATTGTAATACCATACCACTGCTAAACTCTTGTACAGCCCGATACACGGGTTTCAACCTTACAGTCTCGTCAGTCGGGCAGAACCCGTCGTCTTTCAGTCTTTTTAGCCAATCCTCTCGGCAGCCCTACTCTCCCTATTAAGAGGTAGCGAAGATTTACACTATAGATCAGGGGAGTTATCGCCGACCACAGTCGATTGTTCTTTGGCTGGAAGAGCCCATTACCAGATTACATGATATGTTTGCTCAAATAATAGTGAAGAGATCTATTAAAATTTTAGTGTGGTCTCAATAAAACACTCGAAACAAAGTATAAAAAGAATTCCTGATCATCAATACCCAGTATCTGTCAGCATAAGCGGGTTCAGTGTCATGAACGACCTCTCAAGCCAGACCGTTGACGTTCGGATGCTGAGACATAAATGCGTTCTCGCGCAGAAAGAGTGGTGTCAAGGGTTAGGCACACTCACCCGTTAGGGTGAAATGTGGGTTTGAGTGTCCCGAACTGACGCAAAAGGTTTTGCACATCGCTCAAATCACTAAGCGTATTATAACATCATAATACCGCTAAAAGTGGTCAAATAATTAGAGCTCTGATTGCTTTGGAATTATTTTGATTAAAATTATTTGGAAAACCTTAGTAATTAGTACTTGTATTTGCTCGCTTTTTCACAGACCGTCGTTCCTCTGTTAACAATGCATCTAGATATATCTCATAATTGTTATCTGAGCTAGCATGTCATGTGGTTTTCTAATGGGCTCTGGTACAGTCTGATGCACTGTTACGACCTTACAGTCTCGTCAGTCGGCCAGAACCCTTCGTTTTAGTCTTTAGCCACCTCTCGAAGTCCTGACCAAAGACTAAAGACGCAGGGCTCTGCCCGACTGACAAGACTGCTAAGATTGCAAATACGTGTATCGGGCTATACAAGGGCCCTTAACACCTTGACGACCAAGTTCAAATTCGGGCGCGCACGCGACGTGGTCGCGTGGCGAGCTACAACCACGGTGCGGTATTATTTCAACGAAATTTCTACTTTTACCGTCATTAAAAGGATTTTACTCGCCAACAAGTCGAAAATGCTGATAGAAAAAAGATCATTAAATATATTTTTAGTAGGAACATTGCCGACTTTTCTCTCCGAGAACCCCCCGTTCTCAAGAAAAGTCAGATACTCTTGAAAATGTGATGTTTCATACAGTGATTGAACACTTTTATACCATCTTATCCATATTTAGTTTATTGATCAATCATAATTATCGCTTATTTCTCATACTGACAACTTCTCGTTCTCATTCATTGCCGCATACGATTAATAATCAAGTAACCAATCACTTTATCAAATTGTTTTTCTAAATTCAAAAATTACGAGGAAGATCATCAAGTTTGAGACTATTTCATTTCACAGGATACCCCAAAGTCTATAGTAATTGGAAATGAGAAATCGATCAATTGTTTGTCAAAAATAATATGCATACTGCGTGCGATGCCACTTCATCGGTAGCCCTCAGTAATTTCATGGTCATCAACCAATTACTGGAGTGGGGACCTCTGTTTACGAAAGACATTCGTTCTGTTGTTTTATGGACACTAACTTCTTGTTTTAAGAGTTTATTCTGTACTGCGAGCACATTTTATCGTGCTGCTTTTGACACTGAACATTCGCACCGGTCAAACAAAAGAATTCTGAATACTTTGGAGTAATTTCAATTCAGATCATATGGAAAACCATAGAAATTACTGCTCGTATTTATGCACTGTTTCACAGTCCGTAGTTCCTCTGTCGCCAATGAATCTAGATATAATTTTCTTTCTTTATGGCATGGTCTTCCTTCTCCACGGATCTCCCTCTTTGAGGCATCCCGCCCCCCTTAGTCGTGAGGACACGTGGCGCGTCACCAGGTGGTGGCTAGGTTGATAAATGCGAACTAAAAGCGACCGTGTGCTTCCAAAAAAAGCAGGTGAATCCAGGAAATGAGCTCCCTGCTTCTGCAGCGCCGATTTGACAAAACTCTATTCCTACGAGCCAAGTCGGCCAAAACACGGCGATCAAACGGCTGGGAAATACATGAGAGGCGGTTAAGAGTCGCCTCCAACAAATAAGTTTATCCCGCTCCTTCGAAGAACACTGGCAAGCAACTCGTGAGTATCCAGCCCCCACGTTCAGAGCTTGGTTAGCTATACTTGGGTATCAGATTGCTAAGAATAGCTATGAAGATGGGCCTCATTCTCTTGACCGCGAAAGAGCCCCCGTACGGCGGCGCTGGTAGGATGAGTAGGGAGGGACTACCAAAATCTCGGAGCCAAACTGGGCTGCGAAAATTGAAATGGGCTAAAATGACGACCAGCACTCACAATGCAAGAAGACTTGCCCATGAATCCGCTGTAGAATTTCCACTGATTCAAGCAAGGAGCATAAGATACGACGTCATCGGCCTTGCTGAGACGAGAGCACGCCATCCTTCTCACGATGTTTATGATACCGCATTAGAACTGTTTCCTGGGACATGCGAGAGCAGAGGTGTCGGTTGCGTTGGCGCCCTTGTAAAATCAAATTTGATCGCGAACATCGATTCGTCTGAAACTAATAACCCGTATCAGACGATTACGGTTGAAACGATGTGGTCAATGCTGGCTTCGACCATCCTTATTGCTTACTCAGCAATATCAAGCTATGACGAAGACGAAGTCGAAGCACCTTATATGAGCCCTGAAAAGTTCTTCTGAGAAGACCATACCTTCTTCAAGGTCATTGTTGGAGATTTTAACTCGAAAACTGGACCTAGGCGAACGTCTGAAGAACGTCAAATTGGGACCCACGGACTAGAATGGAATGAACAGGGTGAATGGCTATCTGAGTTCATCATGACGATCCAAACGATCCATGATAACTCAGATTTTCAAAAGAATCACTCTGAACTATGGACGTGGGAGTCTCCCAATGGAGAGTACCATACAAAGTAGAATACATCATAGATAATCGGGTTTTGCCTGACCGAAGTCGCTGTTATTCAGAATTCTACACGGAATCAGACCATTGTTACCTTCGCGCAGCGTTCTGTTTTTCGCGACAAGGAGAGAAGGCCGCTAATTTAAACAAAGAAATCCCAGAACTGCCACAAACTGGATTGTATTCAAGCGATTAGTCCGCTTTTGAAAAGATACCGTTCTCGACAATATCGAACATCGAAGAATACCATCGACCTGTTAAATATCTCCACGTTAGCACTATGAAAACCGAAGGACCTAAAGTCACGAGGAGGCATTTGTCTACGCAAACACTCGAGCTGATACGTCAACATGGAATCGCACGAGCTACTGGAAGCCGCAACTTTACGATCGATTTTAAGAAATGCTGCAGAGAAGCGATAAAAGAAGACCTTAGAGACAGACGAGTAGCAGTTATGCTAGAAGCTGCAGAAGCTGGGAAGAGCATTCGCAAAGCCCATCGAGGCATTGCCAATTATAAGATTAAGATGAGTGCACTCCGATGCCCTCACGGGACACTTACAAATTCCAGAGGGCTATAGAGAAAATCAGCCACTAATACTACTCGGATCTCTTCGCTAGCCATGTCCTCTTACCGTCATATAATTGAAATAGGATAAGTATGTCGTTTCATCAGGCCTCTCTTACGAAATCCGGCACGCTGTATCGTCGTTGAAGAACAGAACAGCACCCGGTTCAGACAGGATTACACCAGAACATCTGAAGAACCTTACGCCAGTTCTCGTCATCACCCTGGCTCGGCTCCTCACTCGCTACCTGTCGGAATGCAAGGTCCTCATTCCACGGAAAACCAGCAAAACCTTATTGTTCTTCAAAAGCAAACCTCCACGACATAGGCAATCATGGCTCAATCTGCTTGCTGTCGTTGTCTATAAACTCTTTACTATAGTCATCCTATAAAACTCGAGATGACAGAACACTGGACGAAGGACAGCTATGCGAACAAGCAGAGTTCCCAAAGGGATTTAGCACCACTGACCACATCCACATGATATCAAGACTCATTGAAGTTTCACAAAAAACGAACAACCACTCCGTCTCACTTTCATCCATCTGAAGAAAGCTTTTTATTCAGTGGAAACAGAAGCGCTGTAGAGGCTCTGGATAACCAGGGCGTCCCTACTCGGTGCATAATGATCCTTAGTGAGCTTTATAAGGATTTCACGACCAAAATATCTCCATTCTACAACAATATCAGCACTGACGTACAGAGCGGGGCTCGACAAGGCGAAACTATCTCGCAAAAACTGTTCACTACCACCCTACAAAACGTCATGCGAATTTTAGAATGAGACGATATGGGAGTGAAAATTGACGGTCGACAATCAAACCACCTTCGCTATGCTGAACACATCGTCCTTATAACACCAAACATTAGCCAAGCGGAACGAATGTTGATCGATTTCGATAACGCGTGTGGAAAGATTGGTCTTCAACTAAATCTAACGAAAACGGTGTTCATGAAGAACAGATGGAATTTGAATGTCCTATTCACGCTCAACGGAACAAACCATTTCCAAATGCCCCAGTTGCGTCTATCTAGATCGTGAAATCAACATGATAAACGATCTAGATCCAGAGTTGAGCAATAGAAAACATGCGGCTTGGGGAACGTTTGAGAGCATCGAAGATTTAGTGAAGAGGCAAAGAGCATCCGATTCCGTGCGCACCTTTTCGACTCGACAATCATCCCTGTCCTAACGTATGCAGCAAAAACCTGGTTGCTACGTAAGCATGATGAAAGATCACTTGGCGTTATCGAACGCGCAGTCGAAAGGTTGATGCTAGTAGTATCCCGTATCTTGCAAATGAGAGAAAGGATCCAAAGTTCCGACTAACGTCAATGATCGAAAATCAGAGACGTCGTTTTACACTCCAGAATATCGAAAATAGGGCAGGCCGAACACGTGGTGCGCTTTAACGACAACCCATGGACGAGAGCCGTCTCAGGCTGGATTTCTCGGGACATTAAACGCTTTCAAGAAGATCACCGAGCCGATGGTCCGATTTCTTCACGAAAGGCATAAAAGAAAGATATGATGCTCAACAAATCCCTAAAGCGAGAAGGACGCATTGTGCTACACTTGCAGGCGCTATGGAAAATTGGAAGTATTGCTGGTATCGCTTGAGTCGCTCGACGATCATCGGGACGACAGGTGGCACAGGTGATGGTATGGTAGGGGTAGGCGATTATTCAATAAGTTTTCTTCTTTTTTGTTCTCCTTGAAACTTTGCTACGAACAAACCTTTTGTTCTTTTAAAAAAGTTAAAATAATCTAAGTTTGTCTGTTACTTATGATCTTACCACTTCTAATACTTGATCCATGGCATTGACTGTTTTGAAAACCTCGCAATAAACATTCAATATAAATTTTCAAGAATGTTGAAAGCCTTTCCGTAGGTTGGTACGCCAGGGCTGTGCACACGTGATTCGGGGTCTCACCCCCTCGTCAGTAGCCCACTTCCCACATTAAGCCCTGAATTGTTGCAAGGAGGAAGTGGTGACGACACAATGTACAATATTACTGTGCCATCGTCACCTCTCAGTTGTTGGATCTCGGCTGGTAGGATAAAATTTCCAATCTGGAAATCTGGTAAAAAACAGAATTTCATTCCATTTTATTCCCTTTCAAACTTTATTATATAAAAACCTGTTGTTTGGTGAAAAAGTCAGACTGCTCTAACTTTTTCCGTTACCTGTAACCTCACCATTTGGAAATAATCAGATTCAATGTAACTTGAGAGGTAGAGGTATGCCGCAAGAGTGTGAAAGGATCATCAATAAAAGTGAAGAGATTTGCTCTTTATCGCATCCATAGATATATGTGGTTTTGGAATACAGCTAGCAAGCGTTTTTTATTTTAAGCTGGACTTTCCGGTTTTTGTTGCTACGGTGGTCCTTTGCAACATAACGTAAAAAGAATAAATAAAGTTTGACAAAGTTGCATGTACGATTGATCTCCATTTTGGAAATTCCATACCTTCATGAGCTTTTTCTAAGCATAGCTTCATTTCGACACAAGGAAAGCACTGCTTGACCAACATATTGTATCTATTCAATACACATAAGGAGCATCATAATCAAAATAGTTGAGAAATTTAGGCAAACGAAAATGCTCACGAAATGTCCAGTTGCTGCTCGTATTCAGTAGCAACCAAAATTGGAGCTTTATGGGCTTTGATAGCTGGATGACAAGAATTAGAAAGCATTCTTTCTTGTAAACACCTTATATATTATAGAATCTGTACAACTCATGAATGGTATGAGTGGTAATGGCTATTAAGTTGCTTGAAATTTTATACACGATTCTAACTTTATTTCCAAAGCAGCATATCTGAACTCTCTAAAAAAATCTTTACTAGACGAACTGTTTTTTATTGGACAACATCTATTGTAACGCAGACATTTTCACAAGTTGTCTATCAGAAACAAGCGCATTTATTCCGCTTGCATGAAGCTCTGGAGGTCTGGAGGTGATTAAGCTCTAGTCCAGAATATAGATTCAGGCCAAAGCACTTCTTGATTCAGAGGTGAAATTGAAGCGCAGTAACAACGATAACAAAGAATGGAGAAGAAACCAGAAGCGTTTTGAGTTTCGGACGACCTGAACCAATTCTTCTATTTGGTTTCAACAAGCCCAGTCTCATTTCTAACAGTTTCTGGTAATCAGTCAGCTGGATGTCTAAGATTGTCTCAGTTTGGCTACCTCAAAATTGGAAGATTCTTCTCGACGATCGTGTTACGTCAGTTATGAAAAGCGCGAAATCCTTAAGCACAAACAAAGCAACACAACAAACGTTTTGAATCTTTATGCCGATACATTGCAGGGAACGGCTTGAGTGTTAGAAGTGTTGGGACCTCCACATTGAAACGTGATGATGGGTTGCGTGAAAATGAAAATTGATAATCCGGTCATACATTGTCATTGAGGTAAAGAAAGTTGTTCTCGAAGGCGATGACAGGTGGTCAAAACTACTCAATCTCACCCTTGCTAGTTTTATAGTAAAACCAATATTATTCGTCATAAATCCCAGGACCTATTATCTATTGACCTAGGCATAGTTTGAATAGATGAGTACATTCTTCTCGTTAGCAGTTTCGAGGTGCTATTGATGTTATTTATTGAATATAAGCAGAGCACCCAACAATAAGTTTGTAATGCAGCAAGAATATTACAGTATAAATTAGAATTTTGAAACCAAAGAAGCTTTCACTACAGATTCAAAATTAATTTTTAATGTCTTTTGCTGAGGTTATGAAGATTTTGACTCAGTGGATTGTGGATTAATATGATCTTTCCAGGTTTGAAGAAGGCGACCCGCCGAAACGTTGGCCACCTCGACTATTGTAATATTCATACTGCATTATCAACTGTATTGTTGTGTGCTCTGCTAATATTCAATAAATAACATCAATAACACCTCGCAACGGCTAAACAGAAGATTATACTTAACTACTTGACATAATTTCAAATAAGTTGTGGAGGCATTAGAAATTCTTCTATTGAAACTAACAAAAAGAAGCAGTTACTCGTATTTAACACGTAGCGTGGAATAAACTACTATCATTCTGGTGTATAGTGATTTGCTTAAAAAAATTTTTTTGGTGTGTTCTTCAACTCAGAACTTCTCACAAAACATTTATGCTGTTATAATGAAGAGATACTGAGAAGTACGAAGGCAATAAACGAGGCGATTCTCCAAATAAAGTCAAAAATCTTCATCGATTCTTCGCATTCATCAATGAATTTCTCCTGCAACGAAATATTGATATGGCACGACGCCGTAGACCATAAGTGCACGTTGAAGAAGTCTGAAATACTGGACATACCTGTTCTTCGACTTACTCTTTGTGACGCTTTCGGAGTGCATGGCAGACCTACCCGAGATTGGGTAGGATGGAATGATTTGTTTCTGGAACACGATATCAACAGAAATAGAAGCGTCATCGTAAGTGTGTTTATCTCAGGAAGATTGTTTAAATGTTGATTTTTCTCGATATTTATAGTATTTTTAGTGCATTTCGCATTTTTATGATGTTTTGAATATTTCTAATAGAATTGAGTGATGAACAAAAACACGACCTCAGGCGGGAATCGAACCCACGTTTCATCCTATGCGAAATGCACTAAAAATACTATCAATATAGAGTATTCATAATTAGAATAGCTGTCAGCTCAACTGGGTTTATATAGCGAAATCGCATACCCGACCAAACCTGTCAAAGGTTGGTGGCTGATAGCTAACATTGAGATGCTGAAGAATGAGTGGTCGGCCAAATGTGCCTCAGTGGTGTCGTGGTAGAGCACGCGTCCCCGGATAGGATGAAACGTGGGTTCGATTCCCGCCTGAGGTCGTGTTTTTGTTGATTTTCTAACTTGTTTTTATGAGTTGTTAGTGTTTGAACTCAGTCGCTTAGAACTTATGATGTACATTCGTATCAAACTTTCGGTAACTAATCAGCACCGTAAACGATTTGCCTCGGAAAAAATTACTAGCTTGCCCTTCTACTAATGAAACAAAAGGCGCAAGGACAAATGGACAGTGTTCAAGAAACTGTGCAGAGGTGCTTAGTTCACACAGGTTATCGCGATGAGCCATCAATGTTTTCCGCTTTAGTCGCGAAGAGACAGGATTGACGTTTGTCTAGCATACAAATAGGGAGGAGTTAAGAAAATAGAAGGTTTATAGAGGTGCGCGGAAACATGAAGGTTTTGAAGCCGACTGATGAGTGGAAGATTCCGGCTCACCTCACTGATATTTTTTTCAATATTGCCCAAATTGCAAGAACTGCTGCTTTTGATTAGCGTCAAGAGCGAGAATATTTATGGAAAAAATAATGCAATCTGCCATGTCCATCAGACATAAAGTCAATATATACAAATACTCACGGATCCTGTTCAGGTTTGCTGAAATTAGCAGTCCTTTCTTGAATTAAAAAATGTAATAAATGTGTATAAAATGTGATAAGTCTTAATTAGATGAAGTAAACATTTCCTACGACAAAAGATTTGTGGTTCTATATAGATGAGAGCTTTAGGACATGATGATCTTGTGAAATGACCAAGTTTTTCTGTTAATCAGAAAGTTTAGATGGTACAAACTGATCGTTAGTAGAAAATTAATTGCTGCTCGAAGAGGCTGACTTTCCCTTCTTTTTTACTGTAGCATCCTGAACACTGACGCATACGAGTGGTGCTGTCCCACACTGTACTCGCAAAAAGAGTAGTGCATAGCTTTTTTTCTGGTTATAACGAGCACTTATGCAAAGTTGAGGAACAGTTCCGTAACACCCGCGAAAAATTCGAGCTTCATGTTTGTTTCACATAGTATCCGCTATTGTAAATTCATGAGAATAAATCGGGAAAATTCCATGAGAACATCCCACTGTAACTCTAGTTATAGTGCATCAAATTTTAAATTACTCTTCGGACACCAAGTGATGACCACGGACAAAATTGAGCTTCGAGTTTTGAAACACTATTCCTGAAAGCAATAACTTTCGCCATAAGATCTGCGAAGGAGATTTGTGGTACCGAAGGTGGATGAACTGTTAACCTTGTGACGGATTAAGTAAAGTAAAGCGCTGGAGAGTCTGTTGCACCGTGATAAGAAATTGTGTGAACTTTTTCTTTTTTCAACAATTACTTACGGGATTCTTGCTGCAATCACGCGATTGCGAACGGGGATCCCTGTATTTGCCGGCGGAGCGGTCGCGGGCTGCGTTGTTAACACGGACGTCGGCTCCTTGATCGGGGCGTGACCGTAGCGACTTCGGCTTTTTCGAATTCCTCCACTCCGACTTTTGGGCCGACTTGTTCTGGTGAGCATGTTCGTGAATTTACTAAATTCACATTTTTGATCTGCTTTCAAACCCCTCATTACCTTATCACATACGTCAAAATATGCTTGTTATGTGATAAAGTGTTTTATTTAGCCTTTCATAATACTGAAAAATAATATGTTTTCATTGGAAAATCAGCTACGACGTAAAATTTTTGAGAGCGAAATCGATTTTTTTTGTTACCACAGCCGACATAGGTGATGACTTCTATAATTCTTCAGTGATTGATATCACCTCAGCCGTTAAAGAGATCAAACGGTGATGTATTTGGGCAATTCACTTTGTTATACTTAGCTATGTCGATGAAAATTGCACTCATGGAACGTAACAATGAAATTGCTCTTTTGGACTATCTTCTGCATGCTGTTGCAACTTTCTTCAAATTCTTAGGCGCTGTTGAACTTGGTGGTTTGTGTAGCGTGGTGGCTAAAGATACCGTGCCTGGTTCCTGATTCGAATTCATATTAAGGTGATTAGGCACTCTATGTCGACATCCTGATAGCAGATTTATATAGGGAAGGCTTCCTCAACCCACAAAGGTGGAGAGCTATTGGTAGCAAGACCCTGAAAAAGTTTTGATGCAAATGTTTTGGGGTTTTAAGATGAATCACTTGTACTAGAGCAGTCATGAAAGTACAAAGTCTTCAACTAGAGGCAGAATACACGCGCAAATCTGAGAACTCCTGTGAATAGAGGGGAAATGGTGTGAGTTTAATAGGCAAAGTAAATCCGTTATCATAATATATGAAGGCGCGTCAAATCAGATGAAAAATCTAACTGATGGGTTAAATAGACGTCAAGGTACTATGCCTATAATTCTGCGATAATACTTATTTGTCTTTTTGACTCTTCTCTTTGCAAATTCAATACACTCGTGAAAGATTCCCGGATAATAATCTTTGACTGGTTATTTGCAAGATAATAAACTTTTTTATGCGGAGTTGGAAGCCCATGCCTGAACATTCCCTACTATTATCAAAGAAGTAAACGGCGGAGTTTTACTTGCACACCGAATACTTTATGGATACCAACACTTTTTCCATTCGCTTTGTTTGCTCGTATTCGCTCTCCAAAGAGAGCTTTGATTACTTCACCTCTTGCTTCGGCTGGTACTTGAGGGTTTTCTTCCTTTTTTTTGGAATGATATCTAGGTTAAGAATGATTACAAGAGAATGTTGGGGAGAGGATCGAACTCCCGACCTGCCTTCCACCTTGCTTCCTGATATATCCCGATGTACCTAATTGCCAGCCAATGTGCTACCTCGCTTCTAAGAAAATTTTGAATTATGATTCATCAATCTGAAATTCCCAGTACGTGACTATATACCCCGAAGAAATTATGTAAAAGAGAATATAGCAGTACGTCTATGGCAGTGATAGAGAAATTATAAGACAAATTACACATGGTTGTTAATTTAGTTTCGTGTGCGCCATAGCCTAATTAGATCACCTTCCTTTGAGCATCTATAAATCATTGTGGACGTTGAATATGCAGTCAGTCAACTGAGAAACATATTCGATATAAGCCCGAGTGCAGAACCCGATCCAATCTTCTTTTTGCTGTTGAAGGGCAGTAAGGAAGTTTTTTTGCAGACCAAATAATCTAATGAAATCAACAAGATTTGAGCTCTTCAACCATGTCAAAAATATGATGGAAAGGTTTTTTCAGCGCAAAAGCGCTGAGTATGAATATAAATAACTTTTAATGATGCAGTGCTTGAAAGAAATCATTCAAGAAATGATGCACAACATTGAGTTCTTCGAGATTTGAGTAAATTGACCACTACAACATTTAAAAGGAGAGAGAAAACGCATTGTTCCAAATGGTCGCAAATAACTCTCAATAACGTGAGAGCACTCATTTATTTCTATGATCACCAAAGAGAAATTATGCTGAGGAATCAGAAAACGCACATTTTAGCGTAAGGGTTGATTTTTTTTTCGAAGAACAAATACGGATCAATTTTGGCGCCTTTCTGGAAATGTCTGAGAGTGGAAAAAATAGTATAGTATTTCATAGGTTATTCCAACGTTACAGCATTTTCAAAGAATCATCACCTCGATCTCTTTGGCATTTTTACTGTTCCGTAATTTATGAATAGGACAAATTTGTTTACAATGAACATCAATTGGTCGAAAGCACACAATATAGCGGCATCAAAAGACTACTAATGGAAGCTTTCAGTTCATTGCTGCTAGGTCGCTTCCACAATTTTCATTCAGCTTTTCAATTCATAAGGAAGTAGAGCGAAAGATGCCAAAAGTGAAAAAAAGCAGATAAATAGATCATGTCTTTAGAAAAATATGGTGAGGTTCCCTAAAACAGGCTAGAAATGTGTTCGAGTATTACCTACACTCGACTCACTGAGCATGATTTTTCGCTTTCGAGGGACACTGAGCTCACTTTCGTGCTCATGCAGTTGCCAGGGTGCCTATCAAGCCAGTTGCCTTTTTATACTGTATGATTTCCTAAAATCGTTATTTTGAGAACAAAGATTCTATGAGTGGCTTGTTTATAATTTGCGTTATTCAATATGCAAGTAGTACAGTCGTGAGATATACACCACATCTCTACGAGCGGTGATCGGTTCGATCCCAGAGTGCAAAGCATACACTGGCATTTTTCACCTATCCGTACCCATAATCATAAAACTTATTTTTCACTTATTTTCAACGTTATAGTAGTTATAGTAGACATCGTATATCTGTTTTCTTGAATGGTCTTTATATTGTGTCGTAAGACTAAAATTAAAATTTTATTTTGCAAAGTACTTTTTGCTGAATAAATGTTTCTTTGACAATTTTATCAATCATTCGATAATGCAAATCTCGGCAATTTAAATGATTTACTTCGAATTCTGAGAATGACTTTTGAATGCTCTGAAAGATTGAGTCTCGCACGCGGCGCGCAGTCTTTGTTTCGGTATGTGAGATCGTACCAGAACGCGCTACTTGCAAAGGCAAAACAGCGCGTTATTTGCGAAAGCTGATCTTCTTTTGACTCCTAAACCGCAATAAAAGAATTTTTTTTTCGAAAACCTATTTTGTCATTGATTCGTCGAGATTTGAGATAACAAATGATTACTGAGGTCTATAAATAAAGTTCGTACAGCTGAAAATGCTCAGATGTGGAACATAATCTATTTTAATTCTCACAGTGTAGTAAAGTGGCCGTTCCATACACGAAGTAGACCACTGAAATTGCCAAGACTTAAGGTATCAAACAGCTACTGAAAAGCGATGTCATATGACCACCGTTGCGAAATCCATCCACATATAAGGTATGCGCGCGACATATAAAATACAATCTTAATTTCAGTCTTGCAGCGCAACCGCACGATTTTTTTTTGTGAAGACCAAAAACAGTATTGAATTCGTCGAAATTTTTGCTATCGTATAATACCTCTGCTGTCAACCGCTCTCCTTCAAACCCGCTCAAAACGAATTTTTTTTTTGGCGTCGATTCCTTTAGAGGACTATTTAGCCTCAAGGGACCGACGGAACCGAGGGAGGGTGCTACTGATGAGTGCCAATAGGGCGAATTAGGCGTCTATATGGCACTAGAATTATCGGCTCAAAGAAAGTCATATCCCTATCGCATGATTTGATTGATTTTGATTTTGGTTGATTTATCAAGAAAAGATCTGTTAAGCGAAAAATGCTTGCCTGTGATATAAAATCGCACTTTATTGTTGCCAGAGTAGTTAAGAACTATTGAAAAAACATAATACAGCGTGCAAATTCTAGAAATATAAGCTATCTAATGATTACTACAAAGTCTCGAAAGTGCAAAGAATACGTTTTTGAATATGGATGCGGATAGGGAAAAAGTGTGCATACACCCTATAGTTCTACACACAGTCTGTAGAAAACTGGCTCCTCTTTTGCCAGTTAGGAAAAGAGCAGTGTCATGAAGAAGAATCGTTCGATATGAAGAGTTGAACTTCTTCATGCTGACCTGTTGTCATCGTTGAGCCGCTGCAAGTTTTATGCGCACTTGTTGAAGTGGCCGGTCATTGAGTGGCCTTTGTTTTAGGGGACTGAATTCATGCAAATAAATGGACTTTATCCATGTGACGCGTTTTCCATGAAGTTTTCGACAGGGTTTGGCATACATATCTCATGTCGCAAAACTTTCAAGAGAATTTGTTCGTGAACGTATGTTTAGGTAATGATCAAATTCACGATTATTTGTCATCGATGAAGTTACAGCAAGTGTGTTAAAATTACTTCAAGCTCAGAAAATAAATAAGTCTTTGACGGTAAGCTCTGATTGCAAAAACTTCAGCTTAAATGCTCTGAATGAGTCTTGGTGTTGCGAACAATCCACTTAACCAAAAAGTTCACTTTTTCAAATCAAAAAGTATCAAAATGATGCCATATTTAGAAAGCGTACTATTCCTTTAACCGGTGCTAATAGGCGCAGAAAACTAATGAGCGTTAAGTGCCCTAATGTTCCTGACCACCTGAACACAAGGTCTCACGAAGAAGTAACATTTTTTGAGAGCGTAAGCATGATATGCTCAAAATACAACTTCCTAACTTGTGATTTAATCCAATTTACAAGTACAATAGACTTGTTGTTAAACTTATGAAGAGGTCTAATTCTCATAACTGATGACAGTTCTTTGATTATCTTATCACACCACTTTGAATGAACTGGAAGCGGACTAAGAGAACAATAATGTGCAACATATTCCCTTATTAACCACATTATCTGATCCTACCCTATCCGTCGTATGCCTCACATACAGAGAAGTCTCATACCACTCCATGTGATCAACTTCTCACTTATCAAACATGATCATCACTGTGATGAGCTAAGAGGTTGCCTTTATGTAAACCACCTGGAAAAAACACTTGTTTTACTACCGCTTTTGTCATTCCACAATAAACAGATTCTTCTCTAATTTTCCCGAAGAGATTACAAATATTAATGAGACGACTTGCAGTCAAGAAAAGCTAGTGCACTACCATGTCAGTCAGAAAGACAGAATGATTACAGCATGTGTGGTGCGCAATTTTCAATATGTTTGTCCTTGCAATGGTATATTTTCCCTCACAGAAGTTCTCCGCGGCATTTTTTGTAATGAATTCATAGCTTATCTTATAGATAAGTTGAAGCACATGTCGTTCAAAGAGAAGCATCTTTTTGATAATTTCTCGTCCTCGACAAGAGGGCATGGCAGCTGACGAGTGCGGTGGATTTAGGGAGGTGATCAACGAAGAGACGCCAAGAAACCCCCGTTTCCGCGAACTGGCAGTGCGTACGATGTTCACCGTCACTGAAGCTCGAAGGAACTCTCACAATCGATCGGTATTGGTACCAATCTTAGCACATGGTCGAAGGAGTACCTACAACGACATTGCAAGTTCGCAAACTTATCGATCAATCCCATAACTATTTGAGAACCATGTGGATCGTTTTGTCCCACAACGCACGATGTCGCATCTTACTCAGCTACTGTAATGCAGAGCAACGGCCCTTAGAAAGGAGGTGAATCTCATGGGAGGACAGATACAAGCAGCATGATGCGTGCAAGAAGACAAACCCAGATCCTGAGGGAACATTATCATTATGAAATGATGGCATTTCATTTAAAAAACTTTTGCAGAGATAGTCTTTGGAAAAGAAGATCATATCTTTTATATTTCATCTAAATTTCTTATGCTTTAGCCGGTGAAATGCATTGCTGAATGATTACGGTAATAATAATGATAGCGATAATGATAAACAAAATGGATTGATAATGAACGTAATATAGTAGCGATAATGATTATGATTATGACAACGATAGTCAATATGATTGTGATAACGTCAATGATGGTGATAAATATTTTTTGAGTGGAAGGAACGCACATTTACCTATTTTTTCAGTGGCAATAACGCTCGTGGTGCAGTGGTTAGGTGCTCTGCCTTGCACACAAAGTCAGTGGTTCAATCTCGCGCTCATTGCTCACAAAGGCATCCATTTCTTCGGGGTTAATAAGACAGCACCAGGAAAACCCCCATGTAGTGATGGCCCTTCAAAAGCCTCCTACAGGTGGTTTCGTTGAAGTTATTCGCACAGGTGAGAACTGGGCAAGGCACAGGAATTTATATCGAAAGCATAGTGGACTATGAGAAGTAGAGCACGTGAAATGACCAAAATTGCAGCACTAAATAAAGTTCATAGTTAAGATCGAAAAATGTCTGAGGGCACTCGTTGACATGGCAATGTATTACATTCTGCAAAATCACTTTTGACAAGCAAGACCTGTTTCTGTACTTGTTTTCGGTACAATCTTATCAGTTTCTCTGTGAACTGTATACTAGTCTCTGGTTTCCTAGAAACCGATTGTCCATACCCAGGGCACACTCTTCTCTGCCTTTGCGCTCACTCTCAGTTTTCCCGCAGTCTCATTGAGCCACTGTCACGACGGCGTCTTGTCTCGTGGACAAAGCAGGAGGTGACAGCATGACGTCCTGCACAGATAAGCAGATACCGCCTCTGCAAATGCTGCCCAAGCGACGGCGTGTCGCCGCCTGCCTATCAAATCTGGCCCTCAAAAGGATAATATAAGTATACAGAAGCACTGATGGTACTTCCCCGAACATGTTTTATTTCCATCACTGAGCAGTGTAAGACATTCCCGCTTCGTGCTATGACTACATGAGAATGATGCAGTGGAAGTTTATAACTATTTCTCTTGTTGACATTCATATTAGCGATTCATCAATCATCCAATCGCTAATGAAATTTACCTCTTGGAGGCACTGTGGCCATAAGTTTCTTTATGTCTCACTTCACTGCAAGTTTGAATATCCAGATTTAATAACGAAGAAGAGAAAATATGAGCAGCAATTATACTAAAACAAACCAACCACGAAATCTCTGGAAATGATTGAAAAAATTGTGGAAAGACAGGCGGGATATGTTAGTGGAGTTAGGAAGGGCTGGGGGGAACTGTTTGACTCGGAGAGCCGAGAAGAAATGACTTTGCAGTTGAGTAATACCCCTTTTATACCGAATGGAATGCCACGTGTGGATATATCTTAACAAGCTACAAACTAGAGTCAACAAATCGTCACGATCGTTCACGTTCAGAGCAAAAAATCAGTTATCAGTAATCAGCATTTAACATGTTTTATCGATTTCTACCCTCACTTCCACGTGTAAAGATGTCTGCGGATTTGCCTTGATCACTCCTTACTGTTTGCGGAAGCCACATGCGCCTAAAACAGTGTGATGCCAGTTTGCCGCCTACACAAGAGAGATAGTTTGGCCTCTCTGAAACGAGTCGAACAAGAACTCTGCTTTGATTTAAAGGGTTCTGCGCTATAAACACTACTGCCTAGTGTATGTAGATTATTCCTTCTAAACGTTATTTGGTGACGATTGTCTTCCATCAATTCATGCGAATCTGCGAAAATGCTCCTGTTTCCGAAACATCTTTTACAAGAGAGCGGAGCAGTACTATTACAGATTGTCACAAAGTAGAGTGCTTTATCGACCGCCTTTTCTGGGTTTTTTATGGCTCATACGTTAGAAGGACTTAGCTTTGTGACTTGCAAGACCAAGAATAATCAGCTTGTCCAGCATTCCATTAGATCCATAACGATATTTCGGAGACCATAAAGGACGACGGGGAGACAATCCGCGTACACGAGAGGTATGCCTGGATCAGATCCAAAGATCCATCTGAAACATGACGCGATCACGCCAAGCCGCTTATCGTCGCCGTTCATTTCCGAATCTTGACATTGTTCCAAAAAATTGTGGTGGGATAGCGCATTGGTCGGTGATGTGGTGCAGGAGGAGGTATAGTGATAAGCAAAGCGCTGGTTCAATCGCTTCCCCAGCATTCCTTTGTAATCACTCACAGAACAGATAAGAAAATGTCTTAGCTCGGCTACCACCAGGACTGCAATATAAATCTTGTCAAACACCATTTATTCAAAATGATAAATGTGACGATTTCAACTTTACTTTAGTGAAGATTTTGTTCTCTTAACATAGACACAGGAGTCAGGCATAACGAATGCTGTCCGGTATCGACAACTCATCTGGAATAGGCATTTGTGCGAGCGCAAAGCATCAGACTGGTGCCTTAGTGTTCAAAATAAAGGATTACGCAGAGCAAGCAGTTGCTTGAGTTGCTGAGACACACAAGCGGAAGCAACGTCTCGAAGTTTACCATTGAGGGCTGACTTACAGAGCCCGATACACGTGTTTCGATCTTGCGATCTCCTCAGTCGGGCAGTTACCATTTCTCGTCTTTTGCCAATCCTGTGTGGATGCTCTAGTCCCCACACTAAGAGTTAGCGACAACGAACGTTTTACACTCTATGTCCAGTAAAATTTTCACCGAACACAGAGTGTTGTACACTCGATTGCGATAAGACACGATATTTCGAATGTACCAGCCAAGAACAATCGAGTGAACAACACTCTGTGTTCGGTGAAAATTTCACTCTACATAGAGTGTAAGACGTTCGTTGTCGCTAACTTTTTAGTATGGGGACTGAGGCTCCCACACAGATTAGCTAAAGACGAGAAAGGGTAACTGCCCGACTGACGAGATCGCAAGATCGAAACACGTGTATCGGGCTCCATAAGTGAGCCTCATTGATAGACCACTGACATGCGTAGCTCAAATAAATGATTAGGCAATTTGAAATTTGAGCAGTGCTCTTAAGAAAACACTCGAAACGAAAGACATGATCTCGAAGTTTATCAGTCCACATGGTTAGCCCCATATAAGTGCAGTCTTGTCCTGAATTTAGGAGTGTTCTGAAGGTGAGCAACTACACCAGATTAAAGAAGAGCATACGACATCTCTTGACAAGACTGGTATCACAGGAAGAAAATTTCATGTATTAAGTGGTATCTGTGATATCTTGCATCTTTTGTCTATTCATTGATTCTAACATGCATAGCTTTGGTTTGTCGAGGAAAGCGTAGAGTTGAAGTCGAAATGAAATCCGTATAGCAAAATATTGAGCTCGCTGTATGCGAAATGGTCTGCTCTCCAATAGATTCAATGAAGCCCGAATTACGGTTTCAGAACAAAGTCGAAACGTGTGGGTAATTGCTGTTCAGAATGCTCAGTTGTAATACCAATACGTCTACCATTTAGATAGTCACTTTAAAAATCTTTCCACTTAGCAAAATGCTCTCCACTTGCCTGAGTCATCTTTCATATCAATTGCTTCTATATATGAGGGGCGCAGCGGCCAAGTGGTTGTGATGCCTGTCGCGGTGCGCCTAAGCCGAGCTCCACCCCCCAAACTTCTCCGGCAATTAACAACAACGCCTTATGGAACGCCAAAGCCAGGCCCTCCTTGAGATTGCAACGAGACTCGCCTAACCAGCATTTTATACCGTTCAAAAAGAAGACAGACAAACGAATTGAATGCCAGAAGTGCTGGGATAGGCACAGCGAAGAAAAAACAAAAAAAAAGACACTGATGATAGCGGATCAAACAAAGTGCTAAGAAGATAGAAGAAATTTCGCCTTTTTTGTTGCCAGAGTAGTTTGGAAAACTATTCAAAAAACATAATACAGCGTGCAAATTCTCGAAATGTAAGCTATCTGATGACTACTGAAACGTCTCGATAGTGCAAAGAATACGTTTTTGAACATGGGGGCGGATAGGAAAATATATGCATACATACTATACTTCTACACACAATCTGTGGAAAACTGGCTGCTCTTCTGCCGATTAGGAAAAGAGCAGTGTCGTGGAAAAGAATCGTTCGATATGAAGAGTTAAACTTTTTCATACTCACCGGTTCTCATCGTTGAGCTGCTGCATGTTTTGTGCGCACTTATGGAAGTGGCCTGTGTTTGATTGGTCTTTGTTTTTGGGCACTGAAATCATACAGATAAATGGATTTTATCAATTTGACGCGTTGTCTATAAAGTCTCCGACAGGGTTTGGCATACATAACTAGTGTGGCAGAATTTTCAAGAAAATATGTCTGTAAACGGTATGTATAGTAGTAACCAAATCCATGATTATTTGCCATCGATGAAGTAACAACAAGTGTGATAAAATTACTTCAGGCTCAGAAAATAAACCAGTCCTTGACGGTAAGCTCTGATTGGAAGAACTTAGATTTGAAGAACTAAAAAATCAGTTGAAATGTCTGAATGAGTCTTGCTGTTGCGAACAATCCATTTAATGATGTAGTTTAATTTTTTTCAAAACTAAGAGTATCAAAATGATGCCATATTTAGAAGCGTACTATTCCTTTAATCGGTGCTGATAGGAACAGAAAACTAATGAGCGTTTAGAGCTCAAATTTTCCTGACCACCTGAGCACGAGGTCTTACAAAGAAGTAACATTTTTCGAGAGCGTAAGCATGATATACTTAAAATACAACTTCCTAACTTGTGATTTAATCCACTTTACAAGTACATAACGTTCTTATTCATCATGTATCTGTGGTTTAATAGGCTTGTTGTTAAACTTATGGAGAGGTCTAATTCTCATAACTGATGACAGTTCTTTTATTACTTTGTAACACCACTTTGAATGAACTGGAAGCGGACTAAGAGAACACTGATGCGCAACGTATTCCCTTATTAACCACATTATCTGATCCCATCGCAGCCGGCGTATGCCTCACATCAGAGCATTTGCATGCCATTCCATAGAACCAACTTCTTACTTCAAGCACAATCATCACTGTGATGAGCTAAGTGGTTGTCTCTATACAGACCACTGTGGAAAGATGTTTAGCTTGCTACCGTTTTTGTCACTCCACAATGAACAGATTCTTTTGGAATAGGCCGATACAAGTACGGATCTGGACGACGTGCAGTCAAGAAAAGCTTGCGCAATATCGAGTCAGTTAGAAAGACAGAATGATTACAGCATGTGCGGTACACAACTTTCCATAAGTCTTTACTTTCACTAATTTATTTTCTCTCGCGAAGGTTTAACGCGACGCGGCACTGTGCCCTGGGCGACAAGAACAATGTAGTCGAAAAAAATTGCGAGTTCTTAATGAAGGTACTATGGCTCAAATCATTAAACTCTAATGAGTGGACGGGTAAACGTAGATCAACTTGTAGCAACTATGCACGACCGACGTGTGGTGGACAGTCGTAGAATAGGTGAACATCTATAGAAGCAGAGAAGTGCTGACTGGAAAACTGAGTGCGAAAAAAATGCTAAGAGGAGATCATAAGCCATCTGTATAGTATAAAAAGTTACAAGTACGACAGAAAGGAGCCTACAGGACCATTTCGACATGACGATTTCTGGTATCGGCCGGATTATCACACTGTATATTGTTGAAGGCAATGGTAAAATACGATCTAAATCTTTTCGAAAATACTAGTAATTGATCGTTCTACTTGTTGTCTGTAAGGAGAACGAATGTATATGGAAGAAGAGTGAAATGTTGACCATTACTGATTTGTGAACTGAAATGTTGGTGCTTCCATGTTAGTTTCAGAAGCTGTTGATTGCTGAATAGCAATATTTAGTGTAAAAGGTTTATTGCCATCGGCGTTATCTAAACTATGCGTCAGAACCATACGCTTTTCCAAAGTGATAATCTTCACATTGCTGAATGCGCATTTTACCCACACTTTTTCCAGCTAAATACCTAAGAATACCTTGGTACGAGTTCTTTTAAGTAGGGATACGTGCAGAAAATGAATTTTCAAGCTACATTCTCGCCTCGATAGGTGTTCGATATGCACAATAGGTGATGAAAATATGCCCTTTAACAAGTACATGATTTACCGTAAAAAATGAGATTTTTGAGATAGATAGTCACTATTTCTTTTTGAGATATTCTATTTCTTGCATTTATAGAGTGCTTCCAATAAACTTCATTTTAAGAACCAACAGATTCGCTGTGATGTTTGAGAGACGGGCTAAGCCAACAAAGTTTGACATTTGCTCTATGTTCGCTGCTGCAAAGCACTAGAGAAGCAATTCCATAACAAGCATGATATTGAAGTTGTTGAGCTATAATCTTTTAGTAGTTCTCAAATTGAGAGGAACAAACTGAAAGAAGGTATTATATTGTCATGTACCAGCTATAAGGCATCGACTGTAAACATCTGGTTAGTGATACTTTTACTTGACTGCAGTTGATCAATGTTCGCCACATGTTCCCTACCATAAAGAATGAGTGGTTGAGCAAAACGGAAGTGGTGATAGGGAAGATGACGAAACACATCTGTCTGTCAAACTGTTGCTTTGAGCAATCTAACAGAACTTCGAAAAGATGGCTAAAGACGTTTCTAAGACCATGCTTGAGAGAAAAAGTTCTGCTCAGTAGAGAAAGCTTCTAGATAATCGTTTACTGGGAGAAGCATACGTCTTCCCGAACGAGTTAACGACATGCCCGAGAAATGACTTTGAGATACAAATCTTTCCACCTTGTTTATTTGTCACCTCAATCACACCCACCTATAAGGCTGCAGTTCATGGCAAAGTTTTTGCGAACGAGCTCCCAGAACGAAGATTTGTTTGCTGCTTTGAAAGATGCTCCGTCGTCAAGTGCTCGCGAACCAAATTCGTCCAGATCCGAGAAATGGCGAATCGATGGAGAAAAGTTGTAGAAAGCGATGACCCTTATTTCGAAAAGCTTTGTTAGGAATTCATGCATTAGTTTTCAAGTTTCGCAAGTGCCCCAAAAATTTCTTACCAGCCTAATAACAACAAAATCAAAACATTATGTAGTTCTGGATATTCGGGCGAACATTGGGCGGTAGATCCATGCGGTAACCTTCTCTAATCTATAATGTACGGCAGGATAAACGATAAACGAGCTTGAAGACACTCCCACAGTAGATGGTTATTGGTACCAATCTTAGTATATAGTCGAAGGAGTGCCTACAACGACATTGTAAGTTTGAAAACTCATTTATACAATCCCATAATTCTTTGAGAACTATGTGCAACGTTTCGTCCCACCTCGCACGATGTCGCGCTTCATCCTGCTACTCTAATGGCGGCGCAACGCCCCTTTAGAAGGGCGGTGCATCACATGGGAGGACAAGAGGCAGGTAGCATAACGCATGCAAGATGATGATTATCATTTGATGAAAAGAATGTCGTATTTTTGTTATTCACTTAATTTTCTCATCACTTCGTTGCGGATCAATTATACATTTAGCTGACAGCCACCTAGTGGCACAACGAAGCTTCAGAAGTTGAACGAATTGGGCTACAAAGTTTTGCCTAGTTATTCATATTAGAAAAGGTTCGCAGCGAAAAAGTTTACCGAAAGAGAACAAACTTACGAGTCTTGACGCTTGGCAGGTTGTCTCCAAATTAATCATAGGATTTGTCGAGATTAGTGTTAGCAGAATCGACAACACATTGCTTCCTCAGGCATTGCTCGAACCTCCGAACCTTTACGGCGATGTTCTTGATACCTGATAACTTTCGAATAGTTAAAAAATGCTCTCTGCATGCCGCGCTTGTATCTGGTCTTTACATCTTTAAGACAGAGTAAAAAAACAAGGTTGACCGTATTCTTTTTATACCTTACTTTCGAGTGCTTTACTAAGACCACGCTCAAATTTCAATAGATCCTTTCATTATTATTTGAGCCAACATGTCATGTGCTCTGGTAAGGGCTCTTGTACAGCCCGAGACACGTGTTTCGTCCTTACAGACTCAGCCGGGCAGAACCCGTCGTCCGTCGATCTTTTCATAGTCAGTTCTCTCGGGAGCGTCAAACTCCTTATATATAGTTATCGACGACCTACGCTCTACACTCTATGTCAGGTGAAACATTCACCTAACACAGAGTGTTTTCGCACTCGATTGCTAGCTGGCTGGTATTTTATCATATTATACCTTACCTTCGAGTCCTTTATTAAGACCACGCTCAAATTTCAATAGATCCTTTCATTATTATTTGAGCCAACATGTCATGTGGTCTGGTAATTCTTTTACCTACTTTTTCTTTTACGTATTCTTTTTATTATTGATGTTGGGTTGTTGCATGATTACTTCCGCATCTCGACAATTTTGTTGAGTTGATTGCTATTTGTTTTAAAACATCAAGGAAACTCGATCATTAAGATAGTCATCATCATAATCACAGATATTTCATTTGTTGGGCAAGGTTGGATGTTTTGACTTCCAAAAAAACGTGAAGCTAGGGAACAAAGAAATTGGTGCGGTTACTTTTGTGCTGAATTTTTTCTCCCACAGGACACTGCCTCAAGGCACGGTAGACACGATAATCCGATGATGCAATATAAGGGCTACAAGGGTAAGGTGGTACGGTGGCCCAGATCAGTTTCTCCGTAATGTGGAGAGTCGACCTTGCACTGTGAGCTGATCAGCCAATGAATAAGGTGTCCATTGCAATATCACTTTGTGTTTGCCTGTTTCATTTTGATTGTGAGCGATGGTGCTGAGGCTGAAATCAAAAATCTGCTCTTGTTGCCTGTTTATTTGGATGGCGAACGATGGTGTTATGGCCGAATCCGAGTATCTGCCCTGGTTGTCTGTTTTGTTTTGATGGCGAGCGATGTGTTATGGCTGAATCCAAGTATCTGCTCAAATTACTGAAACCTTCTCCATCACTCAATAGCCTTTTGGCAATAACTCGATTAAAGTTGGAACAAACTGCTCATAGCAATTATGCAAAAGAAATTATGGGATGACTGATTTTTGAACAAAAAGATATTGCACATTTTTTTATCAACATGGAAGAGAACATGCCTTGACTAATATTGAGGCAAGGGGTCTGAGAAGCAGTGGTGGCCGCATCGTGAAAATCGTTGAGTAACCCTAGGAAAATGAACAGTTATATGGAGCTGATTGCAGATCACTGAAAGAAAAGCATTGCGCCGATCACAAAAGTGTAGAATTCATGTGAGTTAGTATTCGACGGCGCATTAGTCAATCTTGGTACGAATGCAAACTTTTGTCGTTCAAAAGATAATAATCGGGACTCAATGTACAAAAATATTCTTACAGCAGTAGAACGTGTATTGAATTAAGGTTTTAAAAAAAGCAAAGAAGATATCGTGGCAATGAAAATTATACGGTCTCGTTTTCTGGTTAGAAGCAAAGACAACGAGGAGTGAAAACTATCATAAGAGAAAAATTAAGCTCTACCTGACACATATTCAAAAGCAAAGTTTGTCCCAAATCAGAAAGCTCGTAGGATCAAAATCTATCCGTCTGCCCATAATTGATAAAGATGGGGAATTTGTAGTAATTCCAGATAAGTTGGATATCGAAATAACGGCAAAACATCTTCAGGATGTCTCCCTCTATCGTCCATCCTCTGAGAAGGAATACAAACTCCAATACCAAAATTTAAGCAAAGAATGGGTCAACACGGCAAGGGCAGCGGGTTTAGAAACTTTAGTCATCTCTCGGCCCAAAAACATTAATACAAATTGTGCGATCCTATACCTTCTCATAAAAACACGTAAAACTAACATGTGATGATCCGATGTCAACCGATCCATCAATATACAAGGTTAGCCCTATCATCAGTTGTGTAGACTGACCAACGGATAAATAACGTGGTTCTAAACTTTATTTTTACTCAGGTGCTTAAATTCATACTAACCCATCTACCCAATACTCAAATGTTCTTAAATCACCTATGTTGCGTGCAACAAGTAACTCGCACGTAATGGAGTTATTTGATGTTACCTCACTTCTACATAAACGTGTCAAATGACTCCTCAATGCAAGCCATTTTCGAACCTTACAACAGAAAATGAACAAAAAGTAAACATGTATAACTTCTCCGTTCAACAATTGATGAGCCTCCTCAAACAATGTGCTAGTTGTTCAATCTTTTAGTGGCCTGGTAAATACTTCACACAGCTCACGGGGTTAACCATGGGTCAGGGTTTGGCACCTAGTGTTGCTATCGCTTTTATGCATCAGGTGGAAGCTCCAGTTCTCGTTCACCGCCCATTGCTCTATTGGCGGTATATAGACGATTGTTTCATTGTCTGTTCCACACAAGAGGAGTTGGACAAATATTTCGAAAACTTGAACGGACAGTCAGAGCATTCAAAACTTACGTGAGAGAATCCAAACGGGAGCTGGCTTCCATTCTTGAACATCCAGTGAAGCTTTTGGTTAGTGGCTACAAGTACAAGGTGGTATCGAAAACCAAGTAACAAAAACATTTTGGTCAATCACCTTTCCTCTCATGCTTCGCACATGAAAAAATCGCTATTCAAGATCATGTTTCGAACGGCTAAAAATGTGTGCACAGGAGAAGTGGAAAGGAACAAGTAGTTAAACTTGGCACGAAAAATTGCCATTTCCAACGGCTATAAGACATTTGCCACTCGGGAGATTTCAAAAAGTGGAATTAGGTCTGAAAAGAACATTACCTCACATCTAAATAGAATTCCCTTCAAGCTACCATTTATATCAAACGAAATCAGCAGCGCGGTTAAAAGGTGCATAAAAAGATGCGGTCTTAAAAATTCTGTGGTATACCCAATAATGTGGAGTGCTGTGCAAAAACATTTGCGTCAGCAGGAACCCAGATCTCACTCTTTCCCAGATCTCATTCGAAGCCAGATCTCACTCTTTCCGTATTTTGGATAAACGCCAAAAACACGAAATGAACCGGAAGGACGAATGCGTCACCATCACACAAGATCTCGCGTCCTTTCTTCGTTTGAACTTTTAACCTGACCTAGCAGCAGATAAATAGATCCTCCGATCATTCAAATAGACAATACTCTATACGTCAGGCTCTGAGAAAGCGGGTCGCCGAACGTTAGCCAATTGCTACGACTGATTGCCAACCTCGCGTCAGCTAATCAGATAGTTTTCTCAATTTCATATATCATAAGAGTTCTGCATTCGTTTTATGATACTCTTTCGTCACGAGTAAATGACTAGCAGGATGAATTTAGGAATGACTCACATATAGTACTAACTGGAGAAAGCAAAAACCTTTTATTAACGGCTAATCCACCCACAAGTAAAGAAGGGAGCTTTGAGGTTTCGTAGGCGGTCGTTATGGAAAACAATCGTGTGCAGGATGTGTAGGACCCGCACATGTGAAGTCATATCACTTGATGGATAATGGTATAAATTTAGTGTTCTATAATTTACCGACCTATAAATCTTAGCAAAATCACTGGAACGATTGCTTCTCGAAAAAAGTCGTTGCCAAGTCATCAATTTCTAGTACGCATTCATTTAAGCCGCCAATGTAATACATCCCAAAAACCGTGTATTTTATTAGCAACGAGCCTATAAAATGATGAATACAATAATCAAAAAAAAGAAGTCTTCAGTTTTAGTAGAGGAAAGGATAAAAGGCCATTGAAACTTATACAAAACCATAATATACAACTGAAGTAATGCTCAAATAATGAAAACAAAACTAGGTTCAACTAATCGAATACTTGGAATGCTTAGCGGCACAATGTTGTCAAGGTGTGTCGCATAGTTGAAATGACTTGTTGTCTCCGCCTTTTTCAATATGGTCGAGAAGTTCAATAGATTAAAATATATTTTCGAAATACACTATTTACTGTCAGTTTCTGTCCACTGGCTTATCATGTTTATTTATCATGCTTATGAAATAATTGGTGGAACATGTGGAACAATACTATTCGCACCTGGGAAAGTAGCTTGAAAAGTTTGATGGGTTTTGAAACATTTTGGAAGTGCACAATTGAAGAACCAGAGAGCCAGAATTCCGAACGCACGGTTGCCTGGAGGTTAGCTCCATTGACGGTTGAGCACTTTTCGGCTATGTACTTTTGTTTTCATCAGTAACAAGAAGAGACAGAATTACTTTGGAACCTCCAGGGATCAGGTGGGACTTGAACCCATATTTCACTCCATCCGGCGGCGCGCGCACTCTGCTGCACTACCGACGCCCGTTTTGACAAAATTCTTTTTACGCTACAACGCATGGATTCCCACCTACGTGAAAGTTTTTGCACATCATTCTACATCATTGGGCATATTGTAGCACCATAGCACCGTTGAAGGCGGTCAAAGAAAAAGAATTCTCTTTGATCATCGATACCCAATATCTGTCAGCATAAGCGGATTTAATGTCGATAGCGATTACCCGCGCCAGACCGTTGACGGTCGGCTGCTGACAGATAAATACGCTGTAGCGCAGAAAGAGTGGTTTCAAAACGAGCGTAGGTAGTGCAACGGTTAAGCACGCTCACGCGATAGGAAAACATTTGGGTTTGAGTCCCAACTAAGGCTAAAGTTTGCACATCACTCTACATCACTGAGATTATTGTAACATCATATCGCCGCTACAGGTGGTCACTTAAAAAGAATTCTGCTTACTTTGGATTCATTTTATTTCATATCATGTGGAAAACCTTTGAAAACATTACTCGTACTTGCTCGCTGTTTCACATACCGTCGTTCCTCTATTAGCAATGAATCTACGTATATCTCATGATTATTATGTGAGCCAACATGTCATGTGGTCTGTTAAAGGGCTCTTGTACATCCCGCTACACATGTTACAACCTTACAGACTCGTCAGTCGGGCAGAACCTATAGTCTTCAGACACTCCTTTCGGAGGCCTTGGCTAAAGACTGAAGACGAATGTCTCGTCAGTCGGCCAGTTACCCTTCGTCTTTGGCGAAACACGTTTATCAGGCTCGGCCCATTCAACATACCACATGCGTGCGTGGCTCAAAAATTATTATCTGGCATATTGAAATTTGAGCATGGTCTAGGAAAAACACTCAAAACCAAAGGTGAAGGCGAAGCGTTCTGCAACGACTAACGAGAATGTATGGTCGAAACATGTGTATTGGGCTGTACAAGAGCCTATTAACTCCTAAGGGAAGACGTTTACCAGCTAAGGTATACAAATGTTTGGAGGCTTATTCTACTGCTCAAAAGCTTTCTCTCAGACTTTCGGTAATTATTCGAAAGCTCAAGCTTGCGCACAGTCATCCTATACAAGAACTCTTTGCAGCAGAGATCTTCATAGCTGCAGCTCAATATTTTTGTACTATACAAGCTCTTCACGAAGATCCTGCTTTAGTGCATATCAAAAACTTTGGATGAGGCACAGCCCGTTGGACGAGCAGGATTCCGTGAGGGATTTCGCTGCATAGACCACATCCAAATTGTGTAAAGGGTCATGAAGTCTGTGGCTAATACCGCATGCCCTTTGTTCTAGTTAAAATCGACCATGGGAAGGCGTTTGACAGTGTCGAAAAGAAGGCAATTCTATCAGCGCTCGTCGAAAAAGGTATGGACCCGTGCTATACGAACATACGAACATTAGCAGACCGCTATCGAAACTGCAGTACGAAAATACGGCTCTACCTTCCATCTCACATTCTCGTCCGAAAAGAGATTTGACAAGACGACAGTATATCACCAAATTTCTCTACCGCCACACTGCAGTGGATGATAAAATCGCTCGACTGGGATGAAAAGGGTACGAAGTGACAGCAAACTCCTATCAAACCTTTGTTTTGTGGACAACATCGTCATCTTTTCGGAAAGTACCACTGAAAAAGACGCCGCTTAAATTACACAACGAAGCGAAAAAAAGATTGAGTTGCGCAGAGACAGGACGAAGACAAAGTTCATGAAGAACCCATGGTGCGAAGGTGAACAAATCGAATTGGATGACTCTCTGATCAAGGACACCACTTCGTACGTGTACCTTTGACGTTCAGTGAACATGGAGGACAAAATGAAGTCGGAACTAGACAGAAGAAGGAGAGAAGCATGGGCCGCAATCGAGCTTCCAAAGAAGCCACCGACCAGATAGCAGATCCCAAATTCCGTGCTCACCTCGATTCGACAATCGTCTCAGTGCTCTGATACGCAGCAGAAACGTGGGCTGATAGTACACCGCGTCAAGAACTCTGCGTACCACTCATAGGGAGCTTGAGCGAAGTCTTCTGAAAGTCATCCAGCACTAACAAAATTTAGCCGATTGCGCATCCGACATTCGAAATTTATCTCATCTTCATGATCCAGAAAATAGCGAGACACAGACGGGCCGGTCATTTGTTAAGGAGGCCAGATGACGATGAAGGAAAAGAACAGGAAGTGGACTTCAAGAGAATATAGAAGCTCGCTTAAAAGACTATCCAAGCGATGGACGGACGTTTGTGACTGACGTCAAGCATCTGCATCCACAGATGCGAACAAATTTGGCTTCATGGGATGAGCCTCGCGTACGTCACAATGCTCGAAGCAGACTACCACCATGGACGACAGTTGTGCGAGAGAAAAACAAATGGAAACTATGCTGGGACTCGCACTATCAGTGAAGATGAGACATCCCATATCCACATAAGTAATCCAAGAGACTGTTTCTGCCCTACTTCACATTTTGGAAGTACTCAAATCTTTATGTAACGTTTTTTCTTCATTATTCCTTGAATAATAGGTCGATGAAAGACCAATGCACTGCTTCCACGACCTTTTTTGTCTTTTACCCCATTTTTTAAACAAGTTAACTGTTTGTTCACATTACTATTACTATTCGATACTTTATGTTACGCATCTAGTCATCCCAAATCCAGTGCAGATATCAACACCTCCTGCACCTGATTCCTTTCATCGCATTCGTCCTCCACCAACGTCTTCAAACATCTCACGAGTTGCTTCATTTACTGCTTGACAATTTCGTCTTCTTGATGAACATCGTTGTATTCTGGTCGATGCGCTTTTCGTTGCATTTTCAGAGGTAGTTGAGCTAGAAATTTTTATGATGATCGCTGATTGCTTGTAGGAAAGTGTTGAAAGGGGATCGATTCAGCTCTTTGCTTATCACCTTTCTTCGATACCACTGTATCACTAGCCACTGCTCTAATACCAAAGGAGGTGTAATCGATGGCATTAAAGCACCGATTAAGTGCAAGCCTGGGTGGTTCCTTCCCAATCTGTTGCATGCCTTTTAGCCATACAGCAACGTAACAAATTACAATGAATGTAGATTGCAAAAGATCTGAATACTGTACAGCGTCGAACCCTGAACCAGTCAATATCACAACGCCCATTGAATTTGAAGACATGATGCTTTCAAAGTGGGCTTCAATCCATCTTCATTGTGAAAGACTCCAGAGCAGTTTTCTTAGTGAAATATCCTAGTAGTGACTGAATCCGTGTTTCAAAACTGATAGGCGTGATCAAAAAAAATTTTTTACCACTAATGTGCATGACATTTTAGATAATTTAAATATCTCAAAATATTCAGAAGATTCCCAAGCGTCTGAAAGAGGAACGTCCAGTGTGCGCTACGACTCGTGACGTGCGTAAGATGATTTGTGTGTAACAGCTCGCCGCTGTCAATGAATGTCCAAAAATCGTAGAGCAAAACTTTCTTTTGCAAAAAAAAACTGGCTTGTCTCTTCATAAAACTAACTGGGAGCGAACTTGGCCTTGTAGGGCAATAGCTTGCCACTGCTCTGTTTTTTTTTTCTACGTCGGCATTGTTACATAACGCATGATCCGATTGAGAGACTTGAGTACCACTTTAGGATTGATAGGTAATCCTGAGAACCCAATTTTCCCTAAACGTTCGGAATCGTGAGAACTAAACAATCAATTCCTTCCATTTTTATTAAGAGAAAATTCTGTTAAGGATATGACTTATTTTGAGCCATAGGTCTAGTGCTATATAGGCGCCTATTTCGTCCTATTGGGACTCATCAGTAGCACCCTCCCTCGGTTCCGTCGATCCCTTGAGGTTAAATAATCCTCTAAAGGAATCGCGCGCCGAGTAAAAACTATTAGTTATCAGATTAAATCATTTTGAGCGGGTCTGTAAAAAAGCAGTCGATAGCAAAAGTATAGTTCATTTTAAAAGCCGTAAGCTCGACTGCCGGTCACCACAAAGTCAGGTAAGACCATCATCCGACTTTGGGTGATTAGTTTTTACTCGGCGCCGATTCCTTTAGAGGATTATTTAACCTCAAGGGATCGACGGAACCGAGGGAGGGTGCTACTGATGAGTCCCAATAGGACGAAATAGGCGCCTATATAGCACTAGACCTATGGCTCAAAATAAGTCATATCCTTATCAGATTAAATCATTTTGAGCGGGTCTGTAAAAAAGCAGTCGATAGCAAAAGAAAATTCTGTTCTATTTTCGAGTTGGAAAAACGATTATAGAAGCTGGAGAGGCCTTTCATACACTTTAACCACTCTTGCTGTGGACCAAAACAGAATTTCAATTAATTTCTTTCGCTATAGACGATTTCACTATTTCGATCTAGGTTCTTAAGCAGAGTCACCATCCGAGCAACAATGTCATTAATAGTTCTTCTCTTAAACAAGCTACCAACTAAACATTTTTCACCTCACCCAAAAAAAAATAGACATTATTTAAACTCACCATGACACCCAAGACTCTCAGGCTAGATATCGTACGCAATTGGTGCTCTTTTCTATTATCAAGCTGTACGAGTTTTATTTACTACTCAGCTGTCGAGTAATGAAGACCAGAAGAACACTTTTTTGGTACCGTGTGAGACATGAGTCATGTGATTATTCATTTTCAACCGCATACAGTAACCTCAGCAACTTCTCTTCAGTTCCTGTCTACTGTCAATGGCCTAACCATCAGGAGATGAATTTTGCATAGATCATGCTTCAACGTATCTTCGACTGGCTGTGTGACATCTATTTTCAATTAAATCGTGCGTCAGAACTGTGTACATCACAAAGAATCAATTTTGAAAGAATGATTCCTACTAGTAGAAATATTTACAGAATGCGTAAATATCAATTCACTATCATTACCAGCTATCTACATTTCAAAGCTAATATGATTTGATAGTGCGAAAGGTAATTTTGACCGGACTAATTAGATTAGATCTTGTGCTCGTGTGGAATCAGGATCCGGCAACTATTCAATATCGCTCCTTTTTTGTCACATTATAAGTTACTAACTTGTCTACTCAATCTACCACATCTATGAACAAAAACAAGTACTAGTCAGAGACAATGTTCTGAAGCATTTCGAGGTTGGTACGTTAGTGGCCCACGTATGTCTCGGCGGTCTCGGCAGCCTCATCAGAGCCACACGCCCCGCAGGTCTCCCTAATGATAGAAAGGACGGGGAAAGTCGTTACGGTGAAAGAACGTGAACTTCACGCTCTCACCATTTCATTACAGATGATGACATACGGCTGTTATTCAGACAATGCAGGGTTTGTGGCCGGTGAAGAGGGCGAGACCGCCGAAACGTACCTCGTACGTAAGCCACTAACCCTTTGAAGACCAGCACTGATAGGCAAGTGGCGTCACGGCGTCGCTTCCTCTCGAGACGTGACGCCGCCATTACAGTAGCTGAGTGAGATTTGATGTCTCGCGGCACGGTATGATACGTACCGCTTGGTTCTCAAAGGGCTACCGTACCAACTTTGAAAGCGCTCAAACATTCCCTCTGATTACATTGAATGCTTCTAAAGAAGTCTTATAAACCAGTCGAATCTAGAACAAAAACTGTCCTCAGTAATTCTGGCCAGAATTAGTACCAGAGACAAGGTGACCGCATACATAAGGGCTTCGACATACGATGAAACTAGTGCCGTTACCGAGCGAATTCCTCGAGATGTCAAACGCATTGAAGAAAGACTACTGACCCGATGGTCTCATTTCTTCACGAAAATCCTCGCAGGAAGATATGATTGCTTGTCGAATTTGGACAGTGAGGAGAATCCTTACGTTGATTCTAGCATTCGACAAAGAAGAATGCAAGTTTTACTGAAGCGCTCGCATGTGTTGACCTTTAACCCTTTAATCCTTTAACCCTTCAACGACGACAGTTGATTGATCGCCTCAACGTCACGCACAAGAGGCGCGCGATTCGTTTTTCTGTCAGGATTTTTCCTCTATTTGGAGATAAATCTCTTGTTTCTTGTGCTACTCTGATACTCTATAATTTTCTCTACATGGTCATGTCTTTTTCGTGCATTTATAACTTTTCTGTACGATAAAAAACTCTGACTGCGAAACATAATCTTAGTTTCGCTCTTACAGCCTTCTACAATAACTTTTCAGAGAACCGATTACATCATCGAAATCCTCGAGATTTGATCTATCGAATGATTTGTAAGAGTTTGACGAAACGCCATACAGAAGCACCAGCCGAACAATTAAAGCAAACTGAGTGTATAACATAATTCTATTCTCGCTGCTACAACATTATAAAAAAGCTCTTCGAAAATCATCTAAGAGAAAATTTCTGATAAAAAAAAAAATCATCTAAGAGAAAATTTCTGAAAAAAAAATCATCTAAGAGAAAAGTTTTGTTTAATGAGAAAAGCCTTCATGCAATCGTCTATCTCAGCTGGTACACGCCGTCCCCACAGGGTCAAGGGTACGTTTCGTGCGAGCCGCGCGACGGTCAAACCCACTCGGCTACTGTAATGGTGGCGCTTGGGCTCGTGGGAAAGCAGCGAGACAGCCAGACATGCAAATGCCGCCTGCTGGGACTGCCCCGCAAGTCAACGGCGCCAACGCAGCCTGCTCAACAACGGTGGCCTTCATGGGGTTGGAAACTGCCTTTTTCAAACCATCTTCTCTCTTTCTGAGAACTGAACAACTGAATGACTGTTCAGAAAAACGAATGGGCCCCCCTCCCCCCTTTTTTTGGCTCTCGCATGCAATACGTAGCGATTTCGGTGCACATAGATATCGCGCTCCAATCGTACTGGCTTGCGATCAGAACAACGGCCGGCAACGTTTGCCCTTTATTTGACGCAATGTTACGGAATTTTGCTCGTTGTCACCCATCTGACGCAATCCTACACAATTCTCCTTGCTCATTCAGTTCCGAAACTCATTCTTGTCGTTCTTGTTTAGTTGGAGTGGTTGGGTTTTGTTTATGTTTACGTGGGCGTCTGTCTCGTTGTTTACTTGTTTACTTGTTTACTTATCGAATGGCTTAGACGACCCATCAGGATTTGGCGCGCAAAACCCACCACCATCTTGCCTTCGATTCGTTCCCTTGGCGATCTTTGGACGCTTTTCACGTGTAGCCTCCCTGCTAGCCTAGGGGTCTCGTTTTCTGGGACTAGACGGCGACAAACATTCAATCCATCTCCTTCGCTGAGCAGGAGCTTTTCATAGACGTGTTAGGAATCAGTCGAAAGTCTAGATCTCTGGCTACCTGCTCACGTCGCCGGTTTTTCAAAACACCTTCCTATAACCCTGTAGCATCCAGCATGATACTATCTTTCGCGCTGGCCTTTCGCCTTCATTTTCATCTAGCGTGTGATTTGCTGGAAGCATGAGAAGCATATCAGCATCTAGAGATCTTTTCGTAGTATCTGAAGCATACGTTGTTACCGGGAGTTTCGCTCGATTCAAACGCGTCTGATCCCTCCGCCTCGCCCCCCCCCTCACCCGCCCCGTGAATTAGCCGGTAAACAAGGTTGTCGACAAATGTGGAACTCGATCGATTTTCCCTGGTAAACGGTTTTTCCAGAAAGTAAGTGCAACCTCTGAATCGTTGGAATTGACGACATCGAATGGTTACTAATAGTTCACATAAAGAGCTTTATCTGACGAGCTTGAAAGCGCAAATCTTTTCTTTTACCTACAGCGCTATCAAAAGAGCTTTTCCGAAAGACAAGCACGTTTTTCAGATTTTGAAAACTTGTGCGATCGAATGAGTGGTAGCACTCTAAGGACGAGTTTTATCCAGCGAAATATAAGCGAGATAAGGGAAAAAAACACGTGGTTGTGTGAAACATAATTTTGTTTTGAAATTTCGCAGCTCTGTAAAAGGGCTTTGAAAATCGACTACGTAGGGTTCAAGCCAGAGATTTAAGCTTTCGAATGGTTACTGACACTTCTATGAAAAGTTCCTGTCCAGTGAATGAGATCGGTTCATAAATTTGTCGCCGTCTAACACATAAAACCTGGCTTCTTAATAAATGTTACCAAACCCTGGCATCATGGAGACAACCGAGGTAAGGGGCGTTCGGTTGGTTCATTGCAAGAATGTAAGGGTTGGGATTGAACTAGCGCTTTTTTTTTGTAACCTCGCGTCTTGATATTTCTGCATCACTAGCCATTGTGCTACTTCATCGCCGTGCTCGTCGCTGCTTTTATTGCCTAAACTTTTTTTTTTAATGAAACCGCTTTCCAGCAAACGTTCAGAGTGAACCATGACGACAACCGATGTTATAATGGAAGACGCGCCTGCTGAACAGACTCCATTTGAAACTGTTCACATTCTTCAGGTATGCTGACGTTCGAAATGCTAAATTTTTTCAAGAGCTATTTCAGAAGTATTTTGTGATCTACTGCGGTAGAATTAACCCTTTGCCAACGGCCTGTTGATCGGTTTCCGCAAGCGGCTAGTGGTTTTATTTCTTTGAAGAGATTTTCCTTCTTTTCCAAAAAGCATCAGGTTGTTGAATCACTCTGATGCTCCACATCTGTCTGCACTTTCATATACTACTTGTGCATCTGTAGGTCTTATGTGCGAAGGAAAACTCCAGCGTAGAAGTGATCTTTCCGCTCCTACAATGCTCCACGAAGTCTCTCAGAAGGCCAAACCTGGCATCGAATTCATTGAGATTCGTGCTGTCGGATGAGCATCAACATGTCATACCTTTCGTTTCGAGTGTTTTCTTAAGATCACGCTCAACTTCAATCATTTCGTGAGCCACGAATGTGAGTGGTCTGTCAAAGAAAGCTGACTTCTAGAGTCCGATACACGTGTTTCGATCTTGCGATCTCGTCAGTCGGGTAGTAACCCTTTCTCGTCTTTTGCTAATCTCTATGGATTCTCCAGTCCCAACACTAAGAGTTAGCGATGACGAACGTTTTACACTCTATGTCCAGTGAAAATCTCACCGAAACATAGAGTGTTGTACACTCGATTGCTCTTGGCTAATATATTCAAAATATTCCTGATAATCCTTTATAAGTCAGGCAATGTAGCCTGTTATGGGGCAACTTATAGAGTCCGATACCCGTTGTTTTGGCCTTGACGGCCTCGCCAGTCGGGCAGGTACGCCTTCGTCTTTAAGCCACTTCTCTCGATCGCGTAAGAAAGATCGAGCATATTAAGAGTATCATAATGGTATGATGAAAAGCCGTTCCGCAGACTCTAGCCTTGCAAACAAGGCATTCCAAGTATGAAACATAAATTTTACTTTCGATGTTGCAGTGCGCTGAGATCTTTTTCAAAATTCCGAGCACAATTGAAATCGTCGAAATTTAAGCACTCGAATGACGTATGAAAAATTCAGTAAGAAAGGTCTCTGCAGCTTAAAATGCTTGCTGAATAAGTGATGTTTTGAATACTATGCACGCCGTCCGCAAAGGGTTGATCAGACGAAAATAACGAGGTCATAGAAAAACATTGGGTTGTTCCATAAGTTTTGGCAGTAGAGACAACAAGCACCAAATCGTTTAGGGACCAGATGTTGATTAAAAGTGGACGTGATTTTTCGTATTGTTTTTGCAATCTCAACAACTTTTCTTGCGATTGTTTTGGTATATGACTTGTCTATAATTGCCTTAAGATGAGAGCTTGTTGGAAAAGATTCGCTTGCTAATCATGAATGGCGCGAGGGGAGGAGCGCAGGAAGACTATAACAAAATCCCCTGAGGCTCGCGGCGATGACTACAGGAATGATGGCTAGGACGGTTATTTCACGAAGTTTCGAAGCTAGAGAACAGTCTGAAGAATCAGTCGGCTTGGACGTTCCCAGGAGAAAACTCTCATTAATCTGACGCACCCGCTTCACTACGCATTTAATCCCTACGCGCCATTCGTGGATTGAGTAGCAAGCAGAATTGTTCCCACGACAGCTCCATCTCAAAGCGAGTGTAGGCCAAGTCAAAAAACGATGAAGTTCATCGGGTTGATGTCAATCCCTGAGGGATGCGCCAGTTGCACTCGACACTCAGTTTTTAACATCGGAGGGTGATCTGGGATGATATCTGGCCTAATTACACTACTCGCGGTGGCCTACGCTGAACCGAGACAGTGATGCTTATGCTCCCAGACAAGTCTGAGACCAGTATGGAACTTAATTTAAAAGTCGGAAGGCTGAATGGCTTGGTGAGCATGAGCGCCCCCCCCCCCCCCCCGCAGATCGTGAAACCATTGACCTCGTGTGCGGACGCAGATCACCTAAACATCGCGCCCACATGCGCTAGGCAAGTTACATTCTGGAATATTACAAAAAAATGCGCAGTGAACGACACCATTTTATACAATTTCAATACATGAGCGTGATACATCTGATAGTTTATTGCATGAGACTCCCCCCCCAAATGCATGTAGAACGGACCCTAATATATATATGGGCTAGTCTTTTCGAAATAATTATATTCATGATGATAAAAGACGCTCAACAGCAACATGGTCTGAGACATGCTGATTACCATCGGTATAGGTGTCTGTCTCCTTCTCTCGTCTTTGTTCTCTATACCTTTTTGCTGGTAATTTCTTAAAGTTCCAGAAAAAAAGTCGCTTAGTGTAGAATCTTCAATTTATGCTACTTCTAGAAGTGCTATAATGTCAATTTCTTCTGAGAATATTGAAGGGTGCTCCAAAATTCCACCACAGTGGGAAGGAGAACCTGCGTTTCAACCTTTCCTGGAGCGCTTTATACCACTAAATCACCGGGGCACACGGTTGCTACCGCTCTTTTTTGGATATGAACTATCGAAGCTCTCAACAAGCACGCTTTAACGGATTTGGTCGTGTAGATATATTTCGAAATTGAACCCAGTTGAGCTGACAACTTTCAGTAAGGGTTGGTTGCTAACAGCTACTGTAGCTTAATCGAAGATGAGTGGTAGCACATCGGTGGTCTCAGTGGTGTACTGGTAGCACACACCATCGGTCAGGGTGTGAATGCGGGTTCAACTCCTGCGTGACGAATTTCAACGTATTACTCGATACTCTTCGTTTGTATATCTACAATTATTGAAATAGATCGCCCTTTATCTGCTCACTATTTTAGTAGATGTTGTATCGTGGAAGTTCTTCTATTTTAAGATCATATTGTCGCGCGAAGTTGGACTTCGTGTTCGTCATACTTCTGAAGCTAACCAAACACTCACAAATGTGTACGTGCGGCATAAAGCGAAGTTCATTCGAAGACCTATCAACGATAGTGATTTCTCTGATGAGCGGTGACTTATAGGTTTTCAGTGGGACGTTAAGAGTGGTTTTGATAATCAGATGTCTTTGAAACTTCTTCTTTTTCCACTGGAAATAAAGCGTCATGTTCATTACTTTTCCCTGAGACGAGATTGCAGAACATTTCACAAGCGCATTGTCTCACCCCGATGTTTCTCAAACTATCTCAAATGTGATTCGATCTAGAGTTTTCAGTTTCATCCAGTTGGGGGAGTGTTCGAAGCGAGAACGTCGATGGGCTCAGCGATGTCGGATAAAATGGAATTGGAAGACAATCCGGATAAGCTGAGAAAACGGATGTCGATGCGTATGCACCTGAAAACGTGCCGTCTACACGACTGTCATGCTTGAACAGATGGTCCGAAATAATAACCGGGTATGAGAGTACTTTTTTTCTTATTATTAAGTGGTATATGTGGCACACTGGTTAGAAGTGCCCTATGACACATGCGTGGTGATGGCTCGATTCCGCTCCCATGGCTCGCCAAATTTTTCGTCCTCTAAGTTCAGTTAATTGGACCGGCAGAATCTGGAGGGATATCTATACTAACTTGATGCATTGACAGGCCACCGCTTCATTTTGAAGTCCAGCTAGGCATTCACTGAACTCAAACGGTGCTCAGTGAAGTTAGTGAATGTCGCTTCTTTTCAAGATCGACCAACGTCGAAAGCTTTATTATTTATCTTTTTGGGAAAGTATACAAAAATTCTAGGATCTTAACATCTCTGTTGCCGTCTTATAAGGATTTTTTTTGCTAGCATAACAATTCAGTGCTGCCACCCTTTAGAAAAATGTGCTATCAATTCATCGACCACGGAGCATGGAAGACTTGGTGGTCTTGTGCGCAGGATCGAACCATCAACACGTGTCTGTTACAGAGCACTTCTAACCACTAGGCCACACGCGCTCTAATACTTGAGACATTAGTAATGGTTGATCTACTATGTTTGGCGTTGTCAGAAGAATGAAGCTACACAGCTTCTCTAATTCTTTTTTGATCTCACAAATTATCTTCTCCCTAAATTTTTGTTCGACTAAACCAGTAGCTGAGTTGATTGAAATAAATTTATTCTGCTAACGTTATTTAGGCCATTTCTAGGAAAAAAAAATTGATTCAATCGGCTCTGAAGAGAACGAAATGGCGTCGAAATGTTAGTCGAATAATTTTGTTCTTATCAGCTTCGTACCATCGATATAATTACGAAAAATTTAGACTTGATTAGTAATATTGAAGTCAAAAGTAATCGTGAATTTCAAATTGTTCGCTGCTTGACTTAGCTTGTGATTTCAGTGTGATGCCCCGACAAAATTGGAAGCACACAAGCCTATTCAGCCTTGGGTTGGCAGGAGTTTGTGCGTTTGAAATGCGCAAATGGCTTGAAGCTGGTGATTTCTTGAGGACTGCTCTTCGTGTCTATTGAACGTCTAGCAGAGGCTACCGCCACAATACCGTGCTATCAAATCTGGACAAGGCCAGGTTCGTGTGCTGTCTTTCTTGTTACTCTTGTCAGTTTGTTGTATGTGAATGTGGCGAGTTTCCAGGGAAATTTAACCCGACCATGGAAACTGCCATTGTAAACAAAATATTTGTTCACGATCATACCATAAAAGTGCCATAACATTCAAGTGCGTATGTAGCGCAGTGGCCTGGCGAGTGCCCAGTGGCACACACGTATTCGATAGTTCGTCAAGTGCCTCTGGCTACCGAGCCTTCTTATGCTGAGATCGGCGATTTGGTAATCAGACTTGTATGGAAGATAGCAGTACTGAGTAGGTACATCGGTTATCGCCAATCATTTTAAAGCCAGATATGCATCCAATCACCTGTACTCTTGATGGAATCGGATACATTCTCAATCCGAAAGGACTCATAAATGCCGAGAAACTTTATCCTTTTTATACTTCAACATCATCAAATATATCTCCTAATCGGCTAAGTCGCGTGTACACCAAGAGATTTTGCTTGTTTCACATTTCATAGCTACCGAATCATTGGTCAGATTAGGTGTTTCCCTAAGTTTTGGCATTACAGCAATGAACACCAAATTTGTAACCGGAAGTAAGTGCAATTGCCATGATTTTGATGTCATTCAATTGCGCATTTTCTTACGAATATTATGGATACACTAGCTTTGAGATGGAACTGTCTTGGGAAAAAATTCACTTACTGCCCATGACGAATGGCGCATAGGGGAAAATGCTAGTGAAGGGCTGCGCGCAAGATCGATGACGATCGGAGGCAATGATACGGTTGACAGAAAAACGACGACTAGGAAGGGTTTGCGAAGTTCAAAGCTGGAGAGAGAACAGTCCGGAGGGACCATTGCCCTCGAATCATTGCACAGGAAGCACACCAATATGCTCGCTTTCTTGCATTTCCTGTAGGCGCCATTTGTGCATAGGTAGCAAGCGAATGCGTTCCACGGCAGTTTGGTCAAAGCAAGTATAAGCTCGTTCATATACCAAATATTCGGTCAGAAAATGCGCGACTTGAACGATACCTAAATCATGTAGTTTTGTTACTTCTCGTTAATAAATCTGGTGTTTTGCGCCGGACCAGGCTACGATAGGATATATCGAAAGAAAGTACTAGCAGAATGGTGGCTTGGTGGATTAGCGGTAGCACGCGTCTCTTGTATGATCAAGCAGAGGTTCAACTCCTGTTTGGAGTGAAATGTTTTGTGTACCATCCAATAATAGATGTCTTGTTTGTCCCTTATCATTATACTATTCAGGTGTCGCGAAAATTCAACCGCAAATTCGTCTTTGCGAGTTCAGCTGTGCTGATTCGGCAGCAAAAACCGGTAGATGGAATGATGAATGAGCTAATGAAGATACGAGCACAAGGAACGGATAGTGAAGCTGTTGACGTGAGCAAGTATTTCAGTCATAACGCTAGGATTTTATAGGTGCCACGTAGTTTCATCATTTTCATATCTCTCGATTTATATATCAGAGATTGAAAGAGGAGTTCTGCTCCTTTTTATGTAAAATTCTAGTTTGAATTACAGCGGCTTATCGCTGAGATGCGTTCAAAGGCAACATGTGACGATGTTGTTGTTGTTGAATGGGGTGGACTGAAATCGACAGTTGATGATGTAAAAGCTCGCCAAGTGGTGCAAGGATGGCAACAAGTTCAGAACGAGCTGGCACAGTGCCAGACTGCCAAAGAAAGGGTCTGTTTTTTATCTTATGAATAAACCCTGATAGCACATTTTGAGCATTTCATGAGGTATGTTATGGCACTTATCAGTGCTGGACATACCTACTTAGCCTTTTTGATCTCATCGTTTAGCACGCGTCTCTCTTATGCCCAAAACGTATCGTCTAACACGAACAGGTATAATTGTCAGGCCTGGCATGAAATGCTTGGAACATCCTGTCAGAGTGTATCAAATTTCAAAGGAGGTCATGACTTGTTTGAAGCCAATAGGTTCAGTGCCATATAGGCGCCTATTTCGTTCATTGGGACTCATCAGTAGCTCCCTCCTTCGGTCTCGTCGCCATCAATCCTCTAAAGGAATCGACGCCAGTAAAGAAATCACCACCAAGTCGGATGATGATGGTATTATCCTCAAGGTATCGACGAACGAAACCAAGGGAGGATGTTGTTGATGTAGTCTTATTGGGGCGAGATATAGACGCCTATATAGCACTAGACCCATCGGCTCAAAACAAGTCATATCCCTTATCAGCCTTTTTTTTTTGAGCGGGTCTGTAAAAGAAACGGTCGAAGCAGAGCTATGATTCATTATGAAAACCGCAAAGCTCGACTGCCTGTCACCGCAGCGTCATATATTACCACACCATCCGACTTGGGGGTGATTTTTTTTACTCGGCGTCGGCGATTCCTTTAGAGCCTCATGGGTTCGACGGAACCGAGGGAGGATGCTACTGATGAGTCCCCAATAGAAGGAAATAGGCGCCTATGCAGCACTAGAACCCAATCGGTTCAAAATAAGTCATATCCTCATCAATACCGAATGGTCTCAAAAAACAGTCGATTATAAAAAATTTATGAATAATTCAAGTCCAGACGGAAAAGTAAGATATCAGGTGTTTAGTTATCCTTGATCTCGACCTTATCAAGCTCTAATCAATGCAAATTCTTTGTTTTACTGATTTGTAGCAGTGGGAAACTTCGTTTTTGAGAATATTGGGGGCTACCGCGAATATCAACAGGCAAAAGTTTGAAACCTGCTTTCAGCCATACTCGGGGGAGGAAGGGTACGTGCCTACTACTACCACTACAAGGACTACCGCTCTTCTATCACTCCTTCGATTTAAAATATCGTTGTTGCTGGATAGCCAAGATAATTTGTATCGAAGAAAGCAGTAATGGTAAAGCAGTGGTATTGGTGGTGTAGTGGTAACACGAGCCTCCACATGGGTTAAAACGCTGGTCAAAATTACTTCAGTTCGCTATGAGATTAAGCCTAAGCTGTCATATTGCTTGGAGTAGTTTTCTCACATCTGTAGTAGTTTTTGCGTTCACTTCAAACCTCATTGCATTCATTTGGTAGATTATTTTTAGATGGCTCTTTATGAATGGAAAAGCAATTAGCTGATACCGTACGCTCTGGAACGAATCTCGGATCTTTTATTCGCCGAAAGTCTTCTGATAATGCCGATTCTACAGTAAGTTACCAAGTCATCTCGATTTTACTGATGATGTGTTTAACGCATTCCTTGGTGGCATAGGATCCTTCCTTAGCGCTTGGGGTTGGTATCATACTTATTCTGTCCAGGTTTTTACAATGCATTCGATCGTATTTAGAGTCTCTTAAACTTCTAGGAACGGCCTCACGTTATTTGGCCATGATAGAAAATACAAGTATGTTCAGTTTTCTCGAATTTGCTGAAAAAAAGCTTAAATCGAAAGGGTTTTATTTTCAAGGACCGAGAAAAAAAAATCAAACCTCAAGACCTATTACGTCTGGTATGACTCAGTTATCGAAGTGTATAAAAGAGGTATGCTCAATTTGGAGTATTGAATCTGTTTGAGTGTCATTCTTTGTAAGAGAATGTACTATTTCTATCGTCCGTTCTGATTTTAGCTTATGCAACTTCCTGGACTGGAGTATAACAAGATTCTCACACAAGCTGTTCAGCAAAGATTGAATACTACCGTGCATTAGGTACGAGTTCGGCTTAATATCTTTTTTATCGCTTTCTTTGTGTCTATTTTCCCTAATTGTCAAGTGAAACCATCTCGATGTGTACAGTGGATTGTGTTACCACATCCTGAGTATCTCTGTAGTTGTCCATAGTTGGACAGCAGACACAACAAAAAGTATATTACCTGAATATGCTCTCTATCTCGCGACATAAGAAAACCGGTT